>BSBM01000337.1:4480000-5080000 GCA_027924585.1 Larix kaempferi | reverse complement strand
GTGTGGACTTAACCGGTATAAAATGTGCTGCCTTTGTAACTTGTCCACCACAACCATGATGGAATCATGTTGTTTCTTAGTCATTGGCAATCCTGTAATAAAATCCATGGAAATTATTTCCCATTTCCATTCTGGAATTGGCACTGGGTGCAATAAACCTGCTGGGTGTTGGTGTTCAACCTTCACCTGCTGACATTCCATGCACTTAGAGATGTATTCAGCAACATCCTTCTTCATACCTGGCCAGAAATAATATTTCCTTGCTGTAGCAATTGTTTTCTAATATCCTGGGTGACCAGAGTATGGAGCTTTATGGATCTCATCCATAACCATTCTCCTTAAATCTGCCGCATTTGGAATATAGACTCTATTCTTATAAGTAAGAAGTCCGCCTTCTTCCAAGTGATAGCCTTCATTCTTCTTGCCAAGGTCTTGCTGCTGCAATTTGTCCTTTATCTGCTCATACACTTCATCCTCAACCATATGGTTAACAATCTGCTGCTTCAAATCTGGTTGGCAAGTACTAAGCGCTGCCACATACATTTCATGTACCTTCCTGCTGAGTGCATCAGCCACCCTGTTTTCTTTCCCTTTTATGTGTTTGATCTCAAAATCAAACTCACACAAAAATTCCAACCATCTAGCTTGCCTAGCATTTAACATTGGCTGATCAAACAAGTATTTCAGCCCACAATGGTCTGTCCTTAACTCGAATTTTCTTCCCATTAAGTAATGCCTCCACATCTTCAAGGCATGTACTATGGCTGCAAGTTCTATATCATGAGTAGCATAGTTCTTCTCATGCTCCTTCAACTTTCTTGACTCATAGCATATCACGTGGTTATCTTGCATAAGAACTCCTCCAAGTCCTTGATTGCATGCATCGGTACACACCACAAAGTCCTTCTCCGGGTCTGCAATCTTCAGAATAGGTGCACTTGTAAGAAGATTCTTCAACCGTTGAAAACTTTCCTCACATCTTGGTGACCATTCAAACTTTATCCCCTTCTTTTGCAAAGAAGTGATTGGGTTTGCAACCTTGGAGAATCCCTCGATAAACCTCCTGTAGTAGCCAGCAAGGCCCATAAAAGATCTCACATCAGTCACATTCCTTGGAGTTGGCCAATTCATAATGGCTTCAATCTTCTCAGGGTCTACAGATATACCTTCGTCGGAGATGATGTGACCCAAATAATGAATTCTATCTTTATAGAAGTCACATTTACTCAACTTTGCATACAGCTTATGCTCCCTTAGTAATTGCATTGTCATTCTCAAATGTTCTTCATGTTCTTCTTCATTCTTAGAATAGATGAGAATGTCGTCTAGGAATACAAGAACAAACTTGTCCAAATATTTGCTAAAAACATTATTCATGAGACACATGAATGTAGCTGGTGCATTTGTGAGGCCGAATGGTACCACTACAAACTCATAGTGTCCATACCTCGTTCTAAAGGCTGTCTTATGAATATCTTCTTCTTTGATTCTTACCTGATGGTAACCAGACCTCAAGTCAATCTTTGAAAATACCTTTGCTCCTCTCATTTGATCAAAAAGGTCATCAATTCGAGGCAATGGGTATTTGTTCTTCACAGTAACTTTGTTCAACTGCCTGTAGTCGATACATAACCTGAGTGTTCCATCTTTCTTTTTCACAAATAGAACGGGTGCTCCCCACGAGGATACACTTGGCCTAATATATTTCTTTTCCAGCAACTCTTGCAATTGCATCTTCAATTCTAGCAATTCCGGTGTACTCATCCTGTACGGTGTCTTAGACACTGGTGCCGCTCTTGGCACAAGTTCAATTGTAAAGTCAATGTCTCTCTTTGGAGGAAGTCCTGGAATCTCATCGGGAAAAACATCCCTGAATTCTTGCAATACACGATAGTCCTCCAATCTAGGAGTTTCACTCTCTGCTGCCTCTAAAATGTGGGCTGCATACAATTGACATCCCTTCCTACAAAACTTCTTCAGCTGCATGGCTGAAATCTGTCTAACAGAAGTCCCCTTTGGAACGCCTTTTACAACCCTCAGGTTTCCTTCTTCGTCCATGCATTCAAATGTCTTGTTGTAGCAGTCAAGTTTAACCCTGTGTGCTTCTAACCAATCCATTCCAATAAGAATATCATAGGAACCAAGTGGCAAAATATTCAAATCTGCATAAGTGAATAGCCCATCCATCTCTAATGGACATTTCTCTACTATTTCACTAACTTTCCTCTTGGTTCCAGTGGCTAGTTGAACTAACCATGATTTAGTATGCCTTACTTTCTTGAAAACACACATATCAACAATTCTAGGAGTGACATAACTGTGAGTAGATCCAGGATCAATCAAAATAGAAACAGATTGCTTAGCAATCTTACCTTCAACTTCAACCACAGTTGACTGATGATCCGCCTGGCGGTCTTCTACTGCTGCATAGATTCTAGGGATTGTCCTCGCCACTTGACCCACAGTTCCAGCTCCTTGGATGTTGTGAACTTGATTTGCATTCCCATTCCGATGTGGACAGTTCCTAAGCATGTGCTCTCCTCCACAACCCCAACATTGAAGTGGTTCTCTTGGCTCTTTTGGATCTCTCGGCTTGTCTCCCATTGTCCTGGTTGGCTTAGTCACAACTTGTGATGGCTGCCTTTGCTGATTCCTGAATTGAGGAGGCTTGAACCCCTTCTTCCTTTGATCAAACTTTTCATTTTTCTTATCCTTCCACGCCTTATGGAATTCTGGTTTGCTTCTGTTTTGATCAAAGCAATACTTGGCCTTTCTTATGGCCTCCTCTAGAGTTCGAGGTTCATCAAACTCAATTCTGTCTTTATATGACTGGGGCAGTCCACTTAGGAAACGCTGAATTTTGACCTTATCATCTCGAATATACTTAACATACCTCAGCAGCTCCAAGAACTTGTTTGCATATTCTTCCATGGTCGATTGTCCCAATCTCAACTCATGGAACTCTTTGATCTTATCATCATAGTACCTATCAGAGAGGTACTTCTGCTTGAAGTATTTCTTGAACTGCTTCCACACAATCTTCCGTTCATTGATCCTCTTCACTTGCCTGGTGTGTTCCCACCATATAGATGCTCTTCCGTTCAAGTTGAAGATGGCTACCCTTGCCTTCATATTCCCAGAGTAGTCTTGGACTTGGAAATATTTTCTCATCCCAAGAAGCCAAGCTTCAGCTTCTTGACCAGATTTTACCTCTCCGTCAAATGTAGGAGGTTTTGCCTTCTTAAATTCCCCATGTGAATTGTTCTTGTAGTGCTTCTTCCTCTTGCTCCTGTGAGATGAAGAACTTGAACCCTCAATGGATTCTTCAGAGTCAGATGATTCATTAGAAGACATTTCTGGAGTATATGTCCTGTCTGTAGAAACTCTTCTTGGGCTACTAGCCCTCTTGCGGGAATTCCTTCTAGAGCTACTCCCACCCCTTTCTGGATTTGATATCTGATGCCCAGAGTTTATTTGCCTTTGGATGTCTGTTAAACTTTGCAGCATGGCTGCATTCAGCTGATTTTGTTCTTCTTGAGCTTTAATCATCCTTTCATTATCTTCCCTACAGCTCTGCAATTCCACCCTTAGGCTTCTCATGCTGGCTGCAACATCTGGAGGGGTCTCTTGATTCCTTCTCCCATTAGATTCTGTTTCAACATTCTCAACCTATATGTTCTCCCCCATGGCATCTGTCTCGGGCTCATAGGGATCCTGTGCATCATTCATGATGTGCATTTTCTTGGCCCAACCAAGATCCAAAATTTTTCCACTGTATTATCTAGAGTGTTACCCTGCTGTAACTGTGACTCTCTGAAATGTGTTCATCAACACAATTGTTAGCTGCATTACATTCTCAAAATTTACAAATTACTTCATGCACATGGGAAATCATTACGTTGACAATTCGTCAAATCAAAACAACGAAATATGAGGGGAAAAAGAAAAAGGGGGTCAAGGGGGCTTGCCCCCTTGTGGCTGCCACAGCAGGGCGGGTCGAGGGCAGCGCCCTCGTTTTTTTTTTTTTTTTTTTTTTTTTTTTTTTTTACGAATCACGCCGCGTCGGGCGGTTCGCGGAATCCTGCCGCAACGGGCAGTTCGCTGAATCCGGCCGCGACGGCGGTTCGCAGGGTGTTGCCGCAATGGGTGGTTCACTATATGCTCCCGCAATGAGCGGGGCGGTTCACTGTAGCCTTCCGCAGTTGCGGGGCGCTCGACTGAAGGCTGCCGCGATTGCGGGGCGCTTCGGCGACGGCTTCCGCAATTGCGGAGCAGTTCGCTGAACGCTTCCGCAATTGCGGGGCAATTTTCCGAGCGGAGCCATTCGGCGAAGGCTTCCGCAGTTGCGGAGCCATTCGGCGAATGCTCCCGCAATTGCGGAGCCATTCGGCGAAGGCTTCCGCAATTCCGGAGCCGTTCGCGGAATGCTTCCGCCGGAATGCTTCCTCAATTTCGGGTGATTTTTCGGAATGATTCGGCGAAGTCTTCCGCAGTTGCGGAACAATTCACCGAAGTCTTCCGCAGTTGCGGAACGATTCGCCGAAGTCTTCCGCAGTTGCGGAACGATTCGCCGAAGTCTTCCGCAGTTGCAGAACGATTCGCCGAAGTCTTCCGCAGTTGCGGAACGATTCGCCGAAGTCTTCCGCAGTTGCGGAACGATTCGCCGAAGTCTTCCGCAGTTGCGGAACGATTCGCCGAAGTCTTCCGCAACTTCGGAACGACTCGCCGAACTCTTCCACGTTTCGGAACGATTCGCAGAATCCTTCCGAAATTTCGGAAGAGAATTCCTTCCGCAATTTCGGAAGAGAATTCTTTCCGAAAAATTCCGACACTTAAATTTTTTTTTTTCACTTAAAAACATTTTCTCCGCTGTTTCGGAGCCATTGGCTGAATTCTTCCGCAATTTCGGGAAGGTTCGCGGAATCCTTCCGCAATTGCGGGAAGGTTCGCGAAACCTTTCCGAAATTTCGGAACGACTTCCCGAAACGGCTTAAAACACAAAATTTTCAAAACAGTCTTAAACAAAATTTTCCAAAACATACTTAAGAAAATTTTTATAATTGCTATCAGATTTGGCCCATAGAGGCCCAATGCTGCAACGCAGCTCTGATACCATTCTGTCACGTCCCCTCCCATCCAACCAGCTAGATGGAGAGGATCGTGACGGTTAAACCGGGCATCTAGCCCCCATATCCATTCATTAAAAAAACATTCAAATTCAAATGATAAAGAATATATACATATACAAATGCATAACAGTTGTGATATTAAACTGGGCGTCTAGCCCTATGAAACGTTTAACCATAAGCATGAACATAATATAACAGAGATAGATGGAACTGTATGGTTTTAAGAAAATCACAGCGGAATATTAAGAATTTCACATCCATCATACAATTAAGATGTTCATCAAATAAGTAATTGCCAATTTAATGCACAAGAGAATACTTATCTTATACAAAAGTAGTCCCACGCAACTGGCTATGCAACTGCAACGTTCCACCCAACCATAGGCCAGTGTGCCCCTCAATCTCTCAGCACCACTGCCACCCCCGAGCTGGGCATGATCTCTACAAGGAACCAGGGAACAGCAGACTCACACATAGCCAAGCATACACCAAGTTGAGCCAAGCCAATCTGCAATTGGGTTTATCAGGCTGCTAGGAGATGGAAGGGAAGAGTTGCTAAGCTAGTGAGCTCCAACACAGAGCTAGGGATAACCTTGCAAGATCTATCTAGCTTGGCACCCACAATACCTACACACCCAGCACAAGGAAGTATTCTTTTCACTGCTGTACAGTCCCTCAAGCCATACCTTCCCTATCTAGTGCTCTTAGGGTATGCATAGAAGAGTAACCAAAGCCCTCATGATCTTCTTGAGAGGTTGCCTCCCCCACTAGGTTTATCAAGCTACTTTTGTCCACTACCACTCCAAAACTTCAATTCATAGGTTCAAACCAAAATGAGGATGCACACAACAGCAGAACCCAATTATGGGGCAAGATAAAACGTTTTTACAGAGAGAGGCATGAGATGGGATTTCAGCTGACTCAGGAAGACGTGGGAACCCACAAAAACGAAATGGGAAGTTGGGAAACAACCCAGGGAAGACAAATCCGTTTTTAGAAAAACGTCCTTGGGCATTCAGGGGCAAAAACGACTTCCATATAGTTCCCAAAACGTGGCCCTTCTCTCCCAGGCTGCTATATATACAAAAACGAACTTCCAGGCATGGAAAAATGCAGGATTTTGCTGAAAAACGTGAAGGGAAAAACCCAGATAGCTCCTACTGCGTGAATGAATGAAGACTGCCCATTCCCCATGGCTTTGGGCACCATTTCATGGGTGGTTTCTTGCCCCACAAGCAAAAAACACGATTTTCCAAGTTGATGGCTTGCCCATGCACGAAAATGGCTTGCCCATACTCTTTCATTCCCTAGGCATTAACTGCCTTAACCAATTTCTTGGAAAAATTAAATGATTGGGTACATGAGACAAAATGGGTAGTTGGTGGTTTATGGGTTTCCCCATTGACACATGGATTAATACTATTGGCTCAAGGGTTTGAATAATTTCCCTCCCTATTCCTTGTAGAACCATGCCCCATCTCTTTTGTTGCATTGCATAGCTAGTTGTGGGTATTTTTCATTAAAATTCGTAATTACATGATGTTTTATATACATTGTGCCCATCTCGCACAAGAACCACAGGCATCTATTTTAATTGTCGATATATATATAAACGCTAAATCAATGGTGGGGCCTTGGCCTTGAGCTCCTCACCATGATTAAATTACAATATTTACATCATTTACAATTTAAATCAAAGGGGGTCAAAATGGGGACGTGACATCACGGCACAAATCTTTTCCACTCCACTTACCAAAAATCGTGAACCACCTTCATGGATTGACCCGCAAATGATTCCAAATGGTTTCAAATTATGTATGGAGTGGATTGAGGTGTATTAGGACATGTTAATTCAACTATTAGATGCTTGGACACTTGTTAAAGAATTTAGCAACTTGCATTTACATCTGGAGAATGAAAGGCAAAAATACTAGGAAAATCGATGTTAAAACCCCCAAGGGTAGATGACTCTTTTTGCTTCCCAAATGTTGTACGACCCTCCCAAATTTCAGAACAGACACTTGGATCATATCAAGGACCTCCAAAAAAACATAGGGTTTAACATTGATTCATATTTATAGCTTGCTAAGGCACTCCTAGAACAAAAGGTTACAAAACACATTCATTGCTTTGAAATTGTGAGCAACATGGCAAAGATTTTCACATGGAATTCTAAGCGAATGAAAAAAGGGGTTTGCATAAAATTTATGTCTAATGTACATTAAATAATATGCTTGTCAAACAGCTACAAAAATCAGAAGAATTATGGTGCAAAATTGATAAATAAATGCTCAAAGTTTCATAAATTTATACAAGGGCTCAATGGCTCAAAATGGTGGTTTTTGCTTGAGTTTTCTTATATGGCCCAAGGGATTTCGAGTTGTGGCTCTCATGATATGTCTATTACAGATTTATGCAGAAAGTAACATGTCCATAAGGTCGAAATAACAATCCTCCATTATCTAGATGCAACAAGAAGTGCACCATCACACTTTTACATGACATTGAGAGAAAGAGGAAACTAACTCGAATATCAATGTTACTTGGAGAAATAGTACATGAAGTGCTTAGTATTTCGAGCTGTTTCTCTCATGATCTATCCATTATAGAGTTATGTATCCATTAACAAGTTCATAAGGTCGAAAAAACATCCTTCCATTATCTATATGCAACAAAGAGTGTGCTATGTCACTTTACATGAACATTGAGAGAAAGATAGGAGAATGATAGTAGAGAAGGAAGAGAGAATATGAACTTGAACTCAAATGGGGGTTTAACCTGCATAAAAACACCTCCATGAAGCTATGTTGATAGGTTTGAATGGCCTCTCCATCAACAAAATTGGATTGGAATCTTGCACCGTTGAAATTGGTACTAAGGCAGGGAGGATGAACATCCACTGTGCAAAAACAAGCTTGAAGCTCTCCAAATTGAAAAGATGCAAATAAACAATGATCAAAATATACTCCATTTCGACTTAACCTCCTTTTAATAACTTTATTTGAGTCATTTACCTCCTTATAACTCAAATTATCTTCTAATTACTCATGAAATTCAAATTAGTGGGGGTTATGACCCTTCATTGGCCCCACATGACACTTGGCTCATCTTTTGTCTCCAACTCCTCCATGAATTCGAATCGGGGAATCTTTTGGATGATTTGGAGATGTGTAACTCCTCTCATTCTCCCTCTTGGTCTATTTTTATCTCTTACGTTGTCATAGATGTCATATAATTTGTCATAAGTGTCATAGGTGTCATAGAATCTGTCATAAGTGTCATAGTTGTCATAGAATCTATCATTGCCTATTTTTAGCCCTATGACTCTTCCTCTTCCTTGATGAAAGTTACCTCTTCCCTTCCAACTCGAATTTGGGGATGGCTCCATGTTTAAAGGAGGAATATTCTCTCATGTGGACCCCACATGTCCACTTATGCGCCCGCAATTCCAAATAGGACTTAAAGCCACTTCATTTTGGATCATTTAACATTTATTCCATAATTTATTGGCCTATTTTTCCACCATCAATTTATAATATTGAATTTTCATGAGAAACTAAAGACCTTGGGGTTAAATGTCAATATTTTAATTCTTCCACATAACCCTTAGGAATTGGGTAGTCCAACTTAATTATTTATCTGAAAATCATTTAATTTGGGACATGATAGTCCTCCCCACCCAATATTGCTTGTCCTCAAGCAATTTCAAACATGTATGTTGAAGAACCTGCTTTCTTTCCAAAAATTTGCTTCCAAAACTCTGAGTAGTGGAACTCATGTACTGGAATTGTGTGTTTCCAAAAGCAAGGAGATGTGGGTTTTATTTCTCATATTGATATCACCTGTGACATCACCACTAAATACCAAAAGATTAATTAAATCCATCAAAACAAAGTTTGCACAGTTACTCTTTACCTCTTTCATATTTTGGAAACCCTTTCTAATACAACTGTATAATTATTTGAATTTGCCACTGAGTTGCCCAACTTTGAGTCTTTAAGATTCCATGAAAATTTTAGAAAGGAACTGCCATGCTTGCTGCTACACTAATCTGATTACAATCACCTTCTCAAGTGGTGACTCAATCTCCCATACTAATTGTTTCCCCCAAAAATCAAAACCAATGAGACTAAAAATTATCTCAGGGTCCCACTGCTTGTATTGCACTCCAACAATTAGGAATGCTCTCCAACCCATACCATCAGGAAAGAGAATTCCTGGATCCCATTTCCTTGTATGAATTCTTCCAAACATCATAAGTACAAAATATAGATAATCAAAGTACATAAAAACATAATACAAATGTACATAAAGAAGGTGCCTCATCATAGAATCATGAAAATGCTTGTATCTCCAAGTAAGTAGACCACCATTTTCCAAGTGCATACAAGCATCAAGTGACCAATCAAATCTTCTCCAATGACATAGGTGAGGATCCCATGTCCTATAATGCTGCTCCAAAAGGATGTAAGATGCATCAAAATAATCATCCATGTGTTCTTTCATCCAAGATGTGAATGAAGAACCTCCACTAAAATATGAACCAAGTAGGGAGCAAAGAAAATAATGAGCCTTCAAGGGGCTCATAGAAGTAGCATTTGTGCTTCCTTGAATATGTGTATCATCAAGAAATAAAAAAGCATGTTTCTACCAATAATAATTTTCTCCAATCATATATCTCTTCACCCAAGTATTGGATGAAGTTCCTCCAACATCAATTGAACTAAGAAAGGATCAAGGAAAATTACGAGTCTTCAAGCGACTCAAGTGAACATCATAGGTGCATTTGTGTAGATATGTATCATCATAAGGTAACAAAGGATGCTACTGAAAATGTAAATAATAAAGTGCTATAATCATTTCATTATCGAAATGAGATATAGGAGTTTCATACTCCTCATGTGGCACCATAAAAAAAAACTTTTCACCCATACTTCATTAGGATGAATGCTGCAAAATATGGAAGTGTGGGATGTTGGAGAATGAACCAACTCACCCAAATGATCAGAATATGCAAAAGTGTCATCATGTGAAGGCTCCACAAGGGTAGGATCATGCACCTCCCTCAAAAGAAAAAAACTTTCCTCATAGGATGGTTCCAAGGTAGTGGAATCATACACTTCTTCAAAAATTGTGTAACCATTTCCAAGAGGCAACTAAACTTCCTCTTCCACCACAACAAGTGCTTGGCTCTCATCAATATCATATTCAAACACATCAATCACATGCATGTTTCCATGTTTCTCATGATCCATCATGTCATGAGAATCCTTCAATAAATCTACCATTTGACAATCTGAAACATAGGAGGAAGAAGAATTATCTTGCAACCTATCAAGAAGTTGCTCATTTAGCATTTTGAGCTTATGAATATCCTCATTATTCTTCAAGTATTCTCCATGTAACCATCCATTAATATCAACCAAATTTTTTCCATCAAAAATCAAAGACATGAAATTACCTTCGATGTTGCACACTGCTCTTTGAATCTTCTCCATGTCTTCAAGGAAGGATGGATCCTTCAATGGAGAAAATCTCCAACAAGAATTTGACACCAATGATTGAGTGTCATGGAGTATGATAAGGGTCTCTTGGATCTTATTTTCATTCATATTTAATGACCCTTCAAGAAAAATATGCTCTTGTAGAGGGACCTCCTCTTCTTTGACCTTTCTGCTTGGACCAACTTCATTAAGCTCATGTGGTGATGGTGAAGTTGATCTTGGTTCTTATTCAACTGCTACAAGGCCTTCATTTTCATGCTTATTGGAACTTTGGATTACATAAAAACTTTCAAAAGTGATCTCTATGTCACCAACATAGAGGTGTGGGAACCCATTAGTAGGTACTCCTTCACAGTTAAAGAATCCATCACTAGATGCTCTTTGATTCATGTCCAAAGTAGAGTATGTCTCAGAATGATCTTCAGTATTTTCAATGGAATCTTCTTCATGCTCATGTGATGTTTCTTCATATTTTTCAGAGTCACTTTGGAGTGACTTTCGATCCTCTTCATGTAATTCTTCTTCTACTTCACCACCTTCAGAACTAGGTGGCTCATGGGTCTCCTCATTTCGCTACTCCTTTTCCCTCAAACATATATGAGTTTCTCTCCAAGGTATTTTGCAAGAAGGGCATATAACTTTCTTCACTAATTCTACATCTTCATTTTTGGGCCTCTTTTCAAACACCCAATCAACAAAGTCTTCAAAAGGAATGGCCTTTTGTGTATCTCCCTTATACAGATCAAGATATGCATGATATTGTTGGGGCAAGGTTTTACATGTTGCTCTCAATATTTGTAATTCATTCATAGAATTATCCTTTGGTGGTTCAACACATACATATTCATCATACATAGGGTCATAATAATAACCTTCATTCCTTATAAAATTGTAAGAAGTGCTGCATGATGGCACCTCTTCCTCATACCATTCACTTTCTTATTCATATTGCTCACAATCATCTTCATACTGCTCATAAGCATTACACCCATAGGAGTCAGCATAATAGTAAGACATGGTTGCAAATTATTCTTCAATGTATGATATTAATGCATAGGTGCAAGGACCATGCTTTGACACCACTGTAATATCCCCAATTTGAAAATTTACTGAATTTGGCCAATTTTTGAACCTTGGACTAGTGAAACCCCAAACTGTCCCAAATGATTCCAGATGGTTTCGAATTATTTTTGGAGTGGATTGAGGTGTATTAGTACACACTAATGTATCTATTATATTATTGGACACTTTCTAAAGAATTCAACAACTTGCATTTACAACTGGAGAATGAAAGGAAAAAATACTAGGAAAATCGATGTTAAAACCCCCAAGGGTAGATGACTCTTTTTGCTTCCCAAATGATGTACGAACCTCCCAAATTTAAGAACATACACTCAGATCATATCAAGGACCTCCAAATTATCCTAGGTCAAACATTGATTCAGATTTATAGCTTGCTAAGGCACTCTTAAAACAGAAGGTTACAAAACACAATCATTGCTTGGAGATTGTGAGCAACATATCAGATATTTTTACATGGAATTCTAAGCAAATGAAAAAGGGGTCTGCATAAAATTTATGTATCATGTACATTAAATTATATTCTTCTCAAACATATAAAAAAATCATAAGAATTATGGTGCAAAACTGATATATAAATGCTCAAAGTTTCATAAATGTATACAAGGGTGCAATGGCTCAAAATGGTGGTTTTTGCTTGAGTTTTCTTATATGGTTGCTTGAGTTTTCTTATATGGTCCAAGGGATTTCGAGATGTGGCTTTCATGATATGTATATTAAATATTTATTCAGAAAATAACATGTCCATAAGGTCTAAATATAAATCCTCCATTATCTATATGCAACAAGAAGTGCACCATCACACTTTTACATGACATTGAGAGAAAGAGGAAACTAGATTGAATATCAATGTTACTTGGAGAAATAGTGCATGAAGTGATTAGTATTTCGAGATGTTGATCTCATGATCTATCCATTGTAGATTTATTCATCCATTAACAAGTTCATAAGGTCTAAACAACAACCTTCCATTATCTATATGCAACAAAGAGTGTGCTATCTCACTTTACATGAACATTGAGAGAAAGATAGGAGAATGATAGTAGAGAGGGAAGAGATAATATGAACTTGAACTCAGATGGGGGTTGAACCTGCATAAAAACATCTCCATGAAGCTCTGTTGAGAGTTCTGAATGGCCTCTCCATCAACCAACTTGGATGAGAATATTGCACCTTCGAAATTGGTACTAAGGCAGGGAGGATGAACATCCATCGTGCAAGGACAAGATTGAAGCTCTCCAAATTGAAAAGATGCAAATAAAAAATGATCAAAAGCTACTCCATTTTGACTTGGCCTCCTTTTAATAACTTTAGTTGAGTTTTTACCTCCTTAGAACTCAAATTATCTCCTAATTACTCATGAATTTTGAATTAATGGGGGTTATGACCCTTCATTGGCCCCACATGACACTTTGCTCATATTTTGTCTCCAACTCCTCCATGAATTCAATTTGGGGAATATTTTGGATGCTTTGGAGATGTGTAACTCCTCTCATTCTCCCTATTGGTCTATTTTTAGCTCTTACATTGTCATAGATGTCATAGAATCTGTCATAAGTGTCATATGTGTCATAGAATCTGTCATAAGTGTCATATGTGTCATAGAATCTGTCATAAGTGTCATAATACTTGTCATAGTTGTCATAGAATCTGTCATTGCCTATTTTTAGCCCTATCACTCTTCCTCTTCTTTCATGAATGTTACCTCTTCCCTTCCAACTCGAATTTGGGGATGGCTCCATGTTTAAAGGAGGAATATTCTCTCATGTGGACCCCACATGTCCACTTATGCGCCCCCAAGTCCAACTAGGACCTAATGCCACTTCATTTTGGATAATTTAACATTTATTCCATAATTTATTGGCCTATTTTTCCACCATCAATTTAGAATATTGAATTTTCACGAGAAACTATAGACCTTGGGGTTAAATGTCAATATTTTAATTCTTCCACATAACCCTTAGGAATTGGGTAGGCCAACTTAATTATTTATCTGAAAATCATTTAATTGGGGACATGACAATAAGGAACAAAAATAGTAGAAATACAATATTTTTTAAGGAAGCTCCCCTTCTCAATGGATTCTCCATTCATTATACAAATGGCTAAGGCTCCCCTTTGTTGGCTTCTTAAGGAGTCCAATTGCATTGGGCATTTCATATTTTCTTTTGTTGTATTTTTTGGCCATTCTTTATCTATATCATATCCATATTTTAAGAAATATTACGATGAGAATGTGGCAAATTAGCTCCATTTTTTGAGAATTTCCCTTTTTGATCCTTCACCTTAAGAAGAAAACAATTAGTTTTGGGGAGTAAGATATGAAGATACTTTCATTGATTTTCAAGACATTATATCTTAGGTCTTGAATTGTTGAATGACTAGATTAGCCTTACCAAAAGAATCATGTCATATAAGGTGACCTTGAGATTGACATGATTTTATTGACCATGATTTTTTTATTTTTATATGAAATAAAATCTCATCAAATAATCTATGCATTCAAGCCAAATAAAAGCATGCAAATTATAGGCAAACCCACCATTGAAACTAGATACTTTATGATTAATAGATTATGGAGGAGTGAACTATTTATTTATAATATCAATCCATTAAATTTCTTCATAATCATTATGGAATGAAATGACCAAATTATTTGATATTTAAATAGAACATACAACTATAATAATTAAAACATGCTTAAAAATAAATTAGTAAATTTATATTTTCACACACACACGCACACACTTATTGCAAAATAATTTTACTAAGATATATATATATATATATATATTACATAATTTATTTGTAAGTTAATTATGATGAGAGTATTCTAATCACTTAGATAACTAAATAAGAATACCTAACATACTTAACTAGTCAATAATATTAATATAAATGGTTGATAACTTATATATACTATTCATACTAAACATCATTTTATACTATAAATATAATTAACTAATACCAAACCGACATATAAACACAAAATAAATATTGGAATATTATTCTATAATGAATAACTATAACTAATACTAAACCAACATTAATATAGAAATAAAGGAATGTATCCAATATGATAGGTATAGTAACCACCATCATAGATCAATTAATAAGTTTTTGTATCCAATCTTCAAGTAAGTAAAGTTGAAGTATTTCTAAAGATTCCATAGGGTCGGGCCTCTTTACAAACTCTTACAAAATAGTAGGAAGAAAAAACAAGATCGATAGAAGTGAATCTTAAGTTCCTACTTTCTACATTAAAATAGTAATATGTGTCATGTAGCAAATATTGGTATGGATGTACTAGATTAACTTCCAACGTCATTTTCATGCTCACTCATATAATACTCAAAAATATTTAATGCATTACCGATATCGCCCTTAATTGGAACTCGATGCATTGAAGGTTGACCTACATATTCTTCTTGTTTCTCTCTCAACACTGCCCGTTGTTACCTGACATCCTTTCTCGTATTTAATTTGATCATGATCATGTTTCTTGTTTCCCATGATAACTAGTTAATAACAAACATAAATGTCCAATTTCCTTGAAACAATATATATTCCTATGTGGAAAATTTTAAAAACAATATTCACCATTGAACAATTAACACATTTGTAATGGTAAGACGAATTGTAACTTATGTTTTAATGTTTTATACAATTGGTGTTGGTTGGTGGGTTTATTAAATGTTGGGTTGATTAGTAAATTCACCGTTATTTATAGTGGAAAAATATCAGTTGAGGTATTAGCTTGATCGAGCTAATACCCAAGAAAATATGTGAAAACGAATGATGTAGAAAGTAGCTCAATTGAGATATTTTCTTAACCATAGGTAAACCCTTGATAGATGTATTTCAAAAACTGGTCAAACCCTCGATCGAGGAGTTTTAATACCTCAATTGAGTTAATACCTCGATCGAGGGCTTTAAAAACAGGCTTGTAGCCCCTTTTTCTACAAATTTAATTTTATAGGCATCTTTGAAAGACATAAACCTATCATTGATTGCACCTTAGGTGGCGGACTTGATGGCAGTGGATTCATCAATCAATTGTTTATCCACTTGCACATAATTTATGTGCTTTTTAGTTTGTATGATATTTTTTAATTTTATTTTAAAACCCTTTTAAAAACCTTATCCATAACTTCGATGGATATCAAAGAAAAATCAACAAGTAAACAACCAAAAAATTTAAAAACATATATACGACCCACATTGATGGTAGTCTTCAAAAGGGTATTTTTGGTTTTTCAATTTATGTAAGCAGTAAAAGAAAATTTTACATGCACACAAATGTGTACAAAATGCGATTCAAATATTCAGTGGTTAGTTTTGAAAATTAATAAAAAATATAATTTTCCAAAATATATTAAAAAATATGTATGCTCAAGTTTATTCAGTGTAGATCACACACACACACATATGACAACCAATAATTTAGCATTAAATTATTTTATGTGCACACAAGTCACTTGTTAACTTTTTCTCAAATTTGCAAGGACAAACATTTCATTAAATGCAATTTTGATACATTAAATGATATAAGTAATTTTTTTAAATATCATTGGAAATACAATATAATTCCCTACAATTTATTTTTTATTGCATGTTGAAATTCACAAGGCATAGATGATTTTCGAGAATCCAATAAACTAAAATGGAATAGAGAATCATTCACATATAAAGTACATCTCGAATTTTGAATTCATCGAACTATCCCAACTCCAAATATCTATTATTCATTGAGAGAGATAAAAAAGAAACCCAATAAAAATTTATTGTTGTTTAAAGATCTATTATTAATAATTTTACCTCAAAGAGGACAATGGGTTGATGCCGACAATGAAGGCAAAAAAAGCAAAGGAGAGTTATTTCAAAACTCATTATATGGGAATACAACAAATGGAGAAGTATGTCAATACTTTACATATTACTTGAAAATATTATCAAGTATCCAATAAACTAAAATGGAATAGAGAATCATTCACATATAAAGTACATCTCGAATTTTGAATTCATCGAACTATCCCAACTCCAAATATCTATTATTCATTGAGAGAGATAAAAAAGAAACCCAATAAAAATTTATTGTTGTTTAAAGATCTATTATTAATAATTTTACCTCAAAGAGGACAATGGGTTGATGCCGACAATGAAGGCAACCTAACCCCAATTGTCGCATTCAATCTTTTAGATAAGATGCCCTTCTTGGATATGTTCAAAATATTGGTGCATGAAGGTCAATGACATTGGGAGTTCCTTGGAACTCCATGTCATCCACTAAAGTAAACTAGATGTTGTATAATTCACGAGGATTGTGTTTCACGAAAATGATGTCATTCAATTGACATTGTTGCAAAGATGGAGCATTGTGAAAGCATTTGTAACAACATGTTGCTGCTGCAACCTTATCCCGAAAATTTTCCTAAAATTGTAGGGCCCCTCCTTCCATTTTAATTCACTTAGAGTTTTGCTTATCCTAGTAGAGTTTATCTTTTGTCACTTAGAAATTTTCCTGAAAACAAGTGAAAAGGGAAAGTCTTTGGACTAAGTACAACTTGTATTTTCTCTCTGAAATGATCAGAGAAGCTCACCAAGTCGCGTCGAAACGGACGGAGCAATAATTAGTTTTCTTTGAAAAAATATTGTTTCGGAGCAACTTGTCTTCTTCCGCCGAAACAGTCGGAACGTTTGTAAATTTGCGCCGAGACACTTAGTTTTCTTGCGGGTTGGAGCAACTCATTAAGTCATGCCGACACGTTTCGGCGTGAAAGTAAAAGAGACACCGAAACACATTGGCGTGAAACAGAGAAGACGCCGAAGATGCCTCGGCGAAAGGAAAATCGACGCAAGCTAGGGATAAGCCCCAACAGTTTCACTACGCAAAAAGAAGTGATGCCGAAGTGTGTCGCTATAATTATGAGAGATCCTCCGACAAAGGGATTGGAGCAAGGTGAGGGGTTACCCCGAAATGGAAAAGATGACATATATCTTTTTGAATATCGGAAAGCCTGAACCAATCACCCCGAAACACTTCAACAAAGAATGAAAAGGGCACCGATGCGCTTCGGTGTGGAAAGATCAATGACGCCGAAAAGGACTTCGGAAAAGGAATCGACAGGACCGCCGACACGTTTCGCTATGAAAAGAGGAAGGAACGCTAAAAAATGTTGGTGATAAAATGATTCTGCTGCGATACAGAGGGAAACGTTTTTTTTAATTTTACACCGAAACGACCCGACCATTTGGTGGACCCCGCCGACGTTTACCCCACACATTTTTTACTAGGGTTGAATGATTATAAAAGGTAAAAAATGGGGTTTTTACTATCATTTTTTCATGCCGTTGAAATCGAAGCCTCCTCCAATCGCAAGACGCCCAACGCCGTTGAAGCTTTGTTTTGCGACCACTCTGCAACTTCCAGGTAGGCCATTTTATACCCTTGTGTTCTTTTGGTTTGAAATGGTATCCTCTCAATTGGAAATTTTCCCTTATATGAAATGTGTTTTCCATTGGTTTTTCCACGCTTTTGTTTATATATTTTTAGGAAAACCATTTTTTTTCATCCAGTTGGGCATAGATTTGTTGCTAGCACCCTGGTGGTTCTATAAGTAGTGGTCTCGACCAAACATGGCTAGGGTTATTCCCGTACGAACAGATACCCTGGGCCATACCTACCATCTGATGGCGTCCTCTCGACAACCCTCACGACATTTTCCAGTTGAACCAACCTCGTGGGTTTAATATGATGCGACTAATAGAATGAACACCAACACATCTCAGCCGACCAGGACGGAGTTCTTTCTTTGGACTACCTTACGAAACCTTATTCATTTATATCCCGTTCGATTTCATTTTTATACAAGCATTTCCGAAATGCGATTTAATTACCTTTACGAACCAAACTCGTTATATTTTAAAACTTGTTTTTTAATCATGGGATGGTCATAAATCCATCAGAGTAGTTTGTTTTTGTAAGAGAGGGTCGAGTGAGTTGCATCCTATGAACTTTCTGATCTTTAAAGAGCTAGAACCCCAGATCTTTCCAGCTTTTCATACTTTTAATCTTCTCTAATAGAACGGGCCATAGTGAAACATTGTTATAACTTTTCAAAATGATTTTGGGAAGGAAACTGTGTTTTAGATTGTTTTCACAGAAAAATATCAGTTACATATTGATTGTTACACACCAGTATACTTTCTCGGGACATAGCTAACATAACCAAGAGACATCCAACATCATGGAAGTAATGAGTTCTCAACCTGGTTTTTCTATGGACAACATTGATAAGGGATGTTTTTATATGTTTATTACTGCTATTTATTTGTCATTAAAACTTGCTTACACTTTGATTCAATGTCTCATTAGGATTCTGAAATGGAAAGAAGGACCGACAAGCAAAATCTCAGGACAACTGAATCAGATTCCGACATAGAAGTGGTTGCTCACGTTTAAGTAGAAACTATGTTCGAAGACACCAAACCAATAACAAGAATCACCCCATAATTCAAATGGGGTGAACTGTACCATCTTATCAGGGAATCGAATGTACTTGATCCATCCATCGAGGAGATGATGGTGTACCAAAACATCAAGAAATAGGGCCTCCACAAAGAAGCCACATGCCTAGAGCTATTTACATGCTCTGAAGTTATCGTATGAATCTTGCCTTACGTAGATATTAGCAGAAGGATTATCTCAAACACAAAGGGGGAAGGGTTTGCTCCTTTCCAACCCAGTCACATAGCTGGGGCATATAAATTGTCACCACCCAGAGTCATGATGACATAGGACTAGATCAGGGTTGTGAATATAGACCATTTTGAGTATGCCAAGAAAATGATAATTCCAGGGAAGCAATTAAGGATGAAAGAAAGTGGGGAATATGTAACTCAAAGCTTAAGGACCCCATTCAGAATCATAGATTTGATGTTGAACAGAATTTTCGGTAGGGCGAATGGAAACATTTACAAGCTTAACTGGGTGCCCCTGATATATCATATAGCCTTCCATGGCACTGTGTTTAATTGGGAAGATATCATCTAAGAGAGCTTGGTGTCAACCATAGTTGCAATTCAGGGAGGAATGACCCAGAAGAAAGCAGAATTCTTCATGTCCTCGTATCTCATGGATTGTATATTGGTCAAGAACCCATTGTAATGTACTTACCCTTGGACCCAAAGCAAGGAAGGGAACATGATACCAATCTATGGGGCTTTTCATAAAACTCAGCCCATTCATTAGATGCATATAGTTAAAAACAAATGTGTGCAGATGTAAATCAAACAAATATGCACAGCGGAAATAAATTCATCCACACACATATTTTCATATGCACTCAATATATCAATAACAGTCATCAATTAATTAAAACAATGCAGAAGTAAATACACATAAGAGAATATACTCATCTCACTGTAATGCGGTCCCAAACAACTAGCTATGTCGCTGCAACGTTCCACCCAACCATAGGCCAGTTGTGTTAATCAATCTCTCAACACAAATGCCACCCCAGAGCTGGGCATGATTCTTACAAGGAACAGGGGACATCCAGGCTCCCACACAGCCAATTAATCATTTCATCTGAGCCAAGCCAGTCCACAACTGGGTTTATCAAGCTACATTTGAACCCTGGATGCTTGCACTCAAGCTCAAGCCAAAGCAATAGATACCCATAACCCATACCCCAACATACTCTTTTCTCACACAACAAGTACAACATTGGGCATGGATACACATTTTAAACAATGGGATTTAAGAATAAGATGGCCATTGGTTTTCCCAAAAATGTTTCCAACCAAAAACGGATTGTGGGATGGGGCAAACAACCACAGGGAGGAACATGATTTCTTCCCCAAATATCTCAGCATTCAACAACCCAAAACGGTCTCTATTGAACCCCAGTTCGATTTCCCCTTCTTCCCCACTGGTATACAACACAAAAAAGCCCTTCTCCCAGCTGAGGATCAAGGAAAACCATAAAAACATGGCTGGAAAACGCCCAGGTAGCTTCCAACTCGTGAGGGAGAGAAACTGGTTGATGGTTAATGGCTTGGGGAGCAATTCATGGCACTTTTCTTTCCCAAGAAGCCAAACACGTTTTTCCATGTAGGGTGGCTTGCCCATACTCGAATTTGGACAGCCATACCTCCCATTCCCCAAGGCATTAACTACCTCAACCAACTTTTGGGAGAAATCAATGATTGGGTACAAAAGTCAACATGGGTAGTTGAGGGTTTGATGGGTTCTCTTATTGACACTTGGCTTGACTTGATTGGCTCAAGGGTTTGAATGTTTTCCCTCCCAATTCCTTGTAAAATCATGCCCCCATCTCTTATTGCATTGCATAGCTAGTTGTGGGTATTTTATATCAAAATGCATATTTACAATTCCCATGGTTCACTAGCACATGGGTAGCATAATATCCAATAATTGCCTCTTCGAGGTCGAGTGTTCACTAGAGGAGCCTTGGCCTTGAGCTCCACGCTATGAATCATACATAATATGCATACAATATTTACGTTATAAGCCAAAATATTATAAGGGTCAAACTGGGGACATTACATTCCCCTCCCCTTGGACTAACACCGTCCTCGGTGTTCCAATACTTAGGAATAAGTACCCACTTTACACATGCTTCAAAATTCACAAATGGTGGCAGGTCTGTCCTGCATTTCATCTCTTCACTTTGAGCTTTCAGGACCAAGCCCCTTGGCTTCCACAACTGCTCCTCCTGGCTTTGATCTTCCATCTCTGCAGGTGGGCATTGCTCTACAGCGATCCCTTTCTTTTATTCACCTTCTAGCTAATCTACAAGTCTGGAATTTCATGGGTGCCATCTTTCTTATTGCCCTGGAAACTATTTGAGGAAGATTTTTAGCCAAAACAAATAGTTGTTGGTCTGCTGCCATGATCAGTGTGCACAACTGGTTATCACTTTTCTCACTAGCAATTATTTGGCTAGTAACGACTGCAACAATGGCTTTCGATGTCTCACCTATGAGACTCATCATGGCAATTCCTGTTAGGACAAGCATAACACAATATCAAAATTAGTCAATTATTTTTCCAATTGACTTGGAACGTCCATGCTTTATTCATGAGACTTCCACACATTTCATGCTTTCCCACATACACATGAACTCATTCATGTTCATCCTTTCACAGGAAAATAACTATTTCAGCATTCACAATTCATTTCTAGCAATTAAACACAATTTGTTTTCATTTATGACACGCACTCAACAATCTTTTGTTTCTAAGATGCATCAGTCAAAAGGAAAGAGAAGAGTAAGAGTTTCCCCCCTCTTAGTCTTGTTCCAATCCGGAGCCACACCATCACTTATGGTTTTATGCTCCTTAGCCTCTTTCATTTCAATGTGAATGCTTGCCTTGCCCTTTATTGGCTATGACAGTTAGCGTCTAAGGTCTGTCTAATTCTTTTCAGCTAGGGAACCCTTCCCCATTGTTGCTTACAGAACCTTTGGCTGCTAGGACCCACACAGTTCCACTAGCACCATCTTTCATTACTGCCCATACTGAGCTCTTTAGGACAGTCACATGTCCACATGCATCCTTATGATTCCTTCATAGTCCTTGCTTCCAGCAGTACCTATACTCAAACATTGAATCAATTCACATGTTTAGTTTATTTTCATAAGGTTTATCTCTAAACAAGAGTTTAAGAAATCATAATTAAATCATATACACACGTATATTCATAAGCAAGAGTTGCAAGATAACCAAATACTTATCTGTATTGGATGTCTTCTCTTTATTCCACGGGATCCTTCTTTGCTTTACTAGCTTTGGATTTCCCGTGGGTACGATAATGAATGTTGGGCTGGCACGCAGGCTGCTCCACAACCATTCGAATAGGCAATGCCAGGCCAGTATGCCGACTGGGTTTTTATCAATTAATTAAGGAATTTTTGGCTAGCACGCCGGCTGCTCCACAACATCAAGTGGTTAAGGTTCCCACCTACTATTCTCTGAATTTATTGAGCATCAGTTACTCTCTGGGTTTACCAAGAATTTTATAGTGCACAACCAGTTACTCTATGGTTTTATAAAGAATTTATAGTGCACAACCAGTTACTCTCTGGCTTACCAAGCGTTTGTGGCTCTTTCAGGGTCCTTACTTCCTGCAATGGCCAAGGTTTCCAACAAAGAAACAACAGTGTATTAGCTTGGTTGTCATAAGAATTATACCTGAAATCTTCATTATTCCAAACAAGAAATAAATGAAAATGAATACTTATCTGTATTGTGCATTTTCCTTTCTGGTCCACAGGGTCTTGCTTCACTTTCCAAGCCTTGGGATCGCCTATGGACTTGGATGTTTGTCCAACACGCATGTTGCTCCACAAAATCAAATAGTTAATGCCCAACCAGTACACCTTCACGCCAACTGAGTTTACCAAGCATTTGTGGTGACCAACCAGTCCCATACCCGCTTGGCCCTCTCCATTGCCGAGCCAACACATTCGTCTGGGTCATCGACCAATGGAAGGAAACTGCGCCACTGACCATTATAGGTCAAGGCTCTACCACTCTGCCTTAGGCTTGCATCAACCTTTCACGCATGTCACAACCCTCCACGCGCATAACAATTCTTCATCCACACAAGGATGGCATTCCCTCTCCCGAGAAAACCAACGGTTCCCTTTTAGAAACTCTATAGGTGACTTTCTTTACTGTAGGCTATCATGGCCCCATGATACCCACTCACACCACACAAAATCCAAGTAAATAATGCCAAACCAGTGCACCGACTGGGTTTATTAGGCATGCACCAACCCTTCATAAAACCTTCACAACACCCACAACATCTAAGCAAATAATGCAAAACCAGTGTACTAACTAGATTTATTAGGCATGCAACAACCCTTCATAACAACCTTTCATTTTGCTTCATCCGTGTGCAGCACCTAATTGCATCTGTGCAAGCTGATAGCACAAGAAGGATAAGCAAGCTCATCAGTATTGCCGCTCTAAAATTGTAAACATATTTCATATCATTCACTATCAAGTATTGAAACACCAGGAATGCATCCATTCCCTTAGGGTGTAGTCAATATTGAAAACCCTAACATAACCTAGCACTTGAAAGGTATGCATCTCTTTCTAATGGGGGTCATGTAGGCCCTAATCATACTCAAGCAGTCTGGAATAATAATGAAATAATAAAACATGCTCTGCATATTAAACTTAATAACTAGACATATATACTCGAAGTTAGGGTTACAGAATACTTATCCCTTTTCAGATGTATCTTTCCTTCATTTGCGAAGAATGGGGGCTCCCTTCTCTGAGTCAACAGTACTTCGGGTTGCCACCCCAATATTTTCACGTTTCATAACCCACACATGCCTTCTTGGCACAATTTCACTGTCTCACTCACATGGTTTACCAACATGTAGTTTAGTTGAGAAATTATCATCATTTACAATTGTGTTTCACCGAAACCCATTTCCAAATCATGGGGTCCTTCCCATCTAGTTTGGCTTTTGCAGGCCATCACACATGGTCTTCCTACAATGTGTCATCCTGGCACATTTATCAAATAGATAAATAGTCAGCAACATTTAGCAATAAGCTTCAAATGTGATTATTCCATAACCAATCAATGTCATTAATAATTAAATTCAATATGCATTTGCAATTCTGTCTACTACAGAAATTAATTTGCTTAGCAATGAGGCTATCCTCATATTGTTTGGCTCTCATAAGTGGTATCACTCTATCCATTATGGTTTCACCCTTGCTACCATACATGAACATCCACCTACAACATGTCCTCCTGATACAATTTTATATAAGCCAAACAATCATTAGCAATTATTAGCAAAATTTCAAATCTGAAATTTACAAATCTGTTTTCCTACAGAAATTAGATTTGCAACCATGAGATTATTCTTATAAACTTAAACCAGAAAATTTTCAGATTTGTTTCATGCATAATTCACAACCATGAGAACCCTCTCATAACCTTTGGCTTCTGCACATGGTAGATCCTGGTCTTTGCTATGGACTTATCCTTATTGCCATACGCAAGACTTTTCTACCTGAAATCTGAAACTTCAATCAGCCAAACACGTTGTGAGTATCTATGCATATAATCCTTCCATTTCCACTACAGTCACTGAAGTGATCTCAGAATTATAACACTCAATAATTCAAACACCTTCAGCTGTTAACATTTGAAATGCAATGAAATATATACATTTCTATATATGCATCATTATCACAAATCCATGCAATTTAAATAAACTGTAAATACTCATTACTTCATATTCCATGCAACTTTGTCCTTCCAATAGAGTGCTCTGGTAGCCCATCACATGTCTACCTTCTTCATGCAGTATTTCTCCTGCATTCATAGCAGCTCATGAAATGGTCTTTGGATTAACAATAGTCCACCATTTCATCTATTATCTAACTGCATTGAAACATATATATGTCACACCCATGCATTCACACAATGCATCTCAACATGTGCACCCACACATATGCATGCACATTCACAACATTTACATAATCTTTTAATGTTCATTCACTCAATGCATAACCCCTCAATACAACCTTGAATTAATCCATGAATACTAGGCATTTCAACATATTATGGCCTAACCATGCCTATCTCATATGGCATACACTACAACAGGACCATAAGTCATCACTTGATTTGGTTGCTAAACTCACAACCAACATACACAAACGATATGGTATAATTTCATATGAATGCACTATAGGGTGTAAGGCTCCTTGCCTTCACTTACCCACACCTGACCATACTTGGTAGGTTGGCATTCACCTTCATGCACTCAATACCACATGCAAACCAAATCAACACAATTTAAACATAGTTGAAGGGATCTTACCAAATCCTCTTTCAACATTCATGCAATTAAGCATAATTAACCATTACCTGCATGGCTGTTATTAACATCGCTTGATGTTACCTGATCAGTTGGCCTCTTACCAATGCTACACAGTCCTTTTTCCAACCTCACGATCATAGATTTGTTGCACCATCCTTTCCTCATAAGGTTTTTGGTCATATGCAACAACATCATCCACATCCTTAGCCATGCTTCGGCTGTCTTTGGTCCTCATGATCATAGATTTGTTGCACCATCCTTTCCTCATAAGGTTTTTGGTCATATGCAACAACATCATCCACATCCTTAGCCATGCTTGGTTGTCTTTGGTCCTACAACCAATGCAAACAAAACTAATTATTAGCAACCACATTAATTATCTTAAGTGGTTCATTGCATATGTAAAACCTCACTATTTTACCAATATGCAATATCATATACATGCACAAACATTTTCACATGCACCGTGCAATGTTTATTTATATGCTATCTAGTGCATATTCATCTCATCTATCTAATCTCTTACATTTTCAATCATGCTTCTATGGTCTGATTCCCACAACCATTATCAACAACATTATTAGTCATCAATCATAGGGGATACCATTAATGGGCTATTGCATGTGTAACCTCACTACCTTTATTAGTATGCAATATCATGCTCATGCATAAGCAATTCACATGCATTATGCAATAACTCTTCTAATCATGCCCACTAATTCATATGCATTATTCTCTTGCATTTCCAGCATCCCTATGCCATAAGGAATTCTCCCTTTCCAATTCCTCATTATGACATGGAGTCCCTCATTTACATCATAGCTGATCCTTTTCTTGGCTTTCCTACCGAGCATACAAGCAATCATTAGCTATGATCTTCCCATGAATTAACAATTCAATATATACATACGTGTATAACATTCATTTTTGATATTTTCCAAATATGCAATTCTTTTGCTATGAACATAAATAGTTTAAGGTGAGGAATTTCCCTCTTATCAACGTTGCCTTACTGCTCTCATTGCTTTTCCGCAATTCATATTACAACCAATTACTCTTAATTAAGGCTTCCACAAACCTTCCATGCAATCCCTACTTCTCATTCCCAGCATAGAGAATGCATTTCACACTTTCGACGACTGTCTCTAGGGGATGACGGGGGTCAAGGGGGCTTGCCCCCTTGTAAATCCTTCGATTTTGCGTAATCTGGCGCATAAGTTCCATGACATTTTTCAACTTTCGGCACCTGAAAAATCTCCCTGGAAAACGGCTGAAATTCTTTGTTTCGAAGCAAATCACCGAGTTCTTCTGACCTGTTGTGGAGCAACTCGTTGAGTTCTTCCGGTTGGCGAACTCACCTGTCTTTTTCGACCTGTTGCGGAGCAACTCGCCGAGTTCTTCCACCGTTTCGGACCAACTTGCAGAGTTCTTCCGCCGAAAACACTTAGAAAATTTTTGAAATTGTTTGGACCAAATTGCCGAGTCCTTCCGTCGTTGCGGACCAACTTGCCGAGTTCTTCCGGTCGAAAAATCATCTTTTCCTTCCGATCCGTTTCGGCCCAAAAATCATAACTTTCCGTCAGAATTTTCCTTCTTTTTCGGCGAACTTATTGATTTTCTGCCAGTTCATTGCGGAGCAACTCGCCAAGTTTCGCTGCCAACTTCGGCGCAAACTCACCAGTTCTGGCCGACAACTTCGGCGCAACTCAGTGAGGTTCGCCGAAACACGTCAGCTCAACTCCACCAGAGTCACTAAAACAGTTAGGCAAAACACTTAGAATTTTTTTGAAAAATCTTGAAATCTTGAAACTTTTCTTAACAGTCTGTGCTGAGCAGGAAACATACTTACCTCTGCAATTGTGATAGGTAGCCCATGAAGGCCCAATGCTGCAACCAGCAACTCTAATACCAAATGTAATGTAGCCACCCTTGGACCCAATGCAAGGAAGGGAACATAATACCAATCTATGGGGATTTTCATAAAAATCATCCCATTCATTAGATGCATACAATTAAAAACAAATGTGTGCAGATGTAAATCAAACAAATATGCACAGCGAAAATAATTTCATCCACACACATATTTTCATATGCACTCAATATATCAATAACAATCATCAATTAATTAAAACAATGCATAAGTAAATACACATAAGAGAATATACTCATCTCACTGTAATGCGGTCCCAAACAACTAGCTATGTCGCTGCAACGTTCCACCCAACCATAGGCCAGTTGTGTTCATCAATCTCTCAACACAAATGCCACCCCCGAGCTGGGCATGATTCTTACAAGGAACATGGGGACATTCAAGCTCACACACAGCCAATTAATCATTTCATCTGAGCCAATCCAGTCCACAACTGGGTTTATCAGGCTACATTTGAACCCTTGATGCTTGCACTCAAGCTCAAGCCAAAGCAATAGATACCCATAACCCATACCCCAACATACTCTTTTCTCACACAGCAAGCACAACATTGGGCATGGATACACATTTTAAACAATTAGATTTATGAATAAAATGGCCATGGGTTTTCCCAAAAACGTTTCCAACAAAAAACGGATTGTGGAATGGGGAAAACAACCACAGGGAGGAAAACGATTTCTTCCCCAAATATCTCAGCATTCAACAGCCCAAAACGGTCTCTATTGAACCCCAGTTCGATTTCCCCTTCTTCCCGACTGGTATACAACACAAAAACGCCCTTCTCGCAGCTGAGGATCAAGGAAAACCATAAAAACATGGTTGGAAAACGTCCAGGTAGCTCCCAACTCATGAGGGAGAGGAACTGGTTGATGGATAATGGCTTGGGGAGCAATTCATGGCTCTTTTCTTGCCCAAGAAGCCAAACACGTTTTTCCATGCAGGGTGGCTTGCCCATACTCTAATTTGGACAACCATACCTCCCATTCCTCAAGGCATTAACTACCTCAACCAACTCTTGGGAGAAATCAATGATTGGGTACAAAAGTCAACATGGGTAGTTGAGGGTTTGATGGGTTCTCTTATTGACACTTGGCTTGACTTGATTGGCTCAAGGGTTTGAATTTTTTCCCTCCCAATTCCTTGTAAAGTCATGCCCCCATCTCTTGTTGCATTGCATAGCTAGTTGTGGGTATTTTATATTAAAATGCATATTTACAATTCCCATGGTTCACTAGCACATGGGTAGCATAATATCCAATAATTGTCTCTTCGAGGTCGAGTGTTCACTAGCGGGGCCTTGGCATTGAGCTCCACGCTAGGAATCATACATAATATACATACAATATTTGCGTTATAGCTCAAAATATTATAAGGGTCAAACTGGGGACATTACACCCATTCCCTAAATTGGTATGTATCTGGAACCAGGATGAGTCTCCCCTCTATGTGGCCTATCAGAACACCTGGGACCACAAATATGCGAGTTATTATAAGCACGTCTGTGAAGAATTGATCATTCCCTTGTATTTGTTAATTTTTAACGAGGAACCAAACTACCTATATGACAACGCTATGGAGGTCATTATGAGTATGGAGATTATTACTTCTCTCCTGAAGGTACCTACATCAGAATGTTTGCAGGTTCCAAAGCCCCATACCTAATGCCTTAGTATGTGATTGACTTTGTAGTACACAAGGAGACTGTGAGGCAGGTTTTTGTTAATGGGGTCGGAAACTTCTTGAATGAACATAAGAAGGCCTCTTACTCGCCATTACCATTTACTATTGGAGCCTACAAATTCCCCAAGGTAAAAGGCACATAAGTTTTCGTAAAATACTTAGAAGCGTTCCATTTTGGAGAAAAGAATTTCGTAAGAAATGACAGCCGAAAAAAGGTCGCCAATAACTGTGCGTCATGTAAAATTAGTTTTGAATACACAAATCACTTCCTGAAGGATGAAGAGGTGTACTGAAGACCAAGTAACATGAATGAGCTAAACAAACGTTTTGTTCAGAAAAGTGGCGCCGTCCCTAGTCATACTGCCAGTACTGCAAAAGAGGCAGAATTACAGAAGCCAAGAGAAGAAGCCGAAAGGCTACAGGCAGCAAAAGCAGAACGACATCAGAAGGAAGAAACATAAAGGAAGCAAAGAGAAGAGGCAAAGAGGTTGCAAAAGGAAGAAGCAGATAAACAAAGTAGAGACGAGGAATTTATAAGACAAGCAGAAGAAGCAAGAAGAGAAAGAGAAGAAAGGGAAGCAGCTGAACAACAAAAGTGGAAAGAAGAAGAGGACAAGTCCAAGAAAGCTGTGGAAGCAGAAGAAACCCAAGATGAAGACACAATCCCACAAGACATGGATACAGACCCATCAGAGGTGTTAGGAGTCATGCTTACCGGGGGACACCTCCCATTTATAGAGCTTGGGCTCACACCTTTTACCCCATCCAAAAAACACACCGTGGCCAAATTGGACACAATAATTTTTTATTCGAGGAGGCAAACAATCACAAGAAGGTCAGAGAAAATATTTAATATGGGCACACAACCTGATGTGGTCCTTGTCCAGGAGAACACCATCATGGAAGGCAGTCACAAAGACCCCAAGTTCACAGCATCTATGAGCGTAGCGACTGCACAAGAAAGTACATATAATGTTGATAAGTTGTTGAATGACATTGAGTGCAACAAGGATAAAATGTTAAAGTTAAAAGATAACTTGGTAAAAGTGCGAGGAGAGGGGATAAAATTGAAAAGGAAACATGATGTTGTGGTGGATGAAAAGGACATATTATTGTTTGATTATTAGGAATTGGACATTGAGAAGGATTCTTTAACTGTACAGTTGATGATCATGGAGGGTGAAAGAAGCGATTTTGATGCCCGCATAAGTGAATTGGAGACAAAAGAGTCAACAACAAATCAGTAGGTGGAAGACTTGAAAATTCAGGTAGATGAACTGGTTAAGGAAAAGGAGTCTTTGTCAGAATAGGTCGAGGTAGAAAAAAATCAGAAACTAGATATGACTCCTTTCCATGAACAAGCATGTAAAATTCAGGAAAAGATATGCCATTCACAAGAATTGTTGGCTAAAGAAATGTACAAAATGAAGCAAATGATAACAAGGATGAAAGAAATTACTGTAGAATCATTGGTAATAAGACAAAGGTTGGTTAACACTGCGATTAAGATAAAAACGCATATGGCATGGATAAAAGAAAATGCAGAATTCCCTAATCACCTGCCAAACAAGACATCCGCAAATCTAAATTTAGATATGGCACTCCTTGAGTTTTGCATAAAAGCTTCCAGGAGGTTATATGTTGAAATACCTAAATCCATCGAGAAGTGCGTGGGATTTTACAAGGGAATTTATCAAATTCATGAAAAATGTCATTTTCCCATGGCTTCAAATATGGACGAGCTATCTGCAAAATATCAGTACTTAATGGGGCTGTAGAACGGGTTGAAGGAATAAGTGGAGTATATCAGAAAGATGGATGTGTTGAATGAAGAAGACCTCCATCATTATATTGGGAAAGTATCCATAAATGCTTATTTTTTAGAAGACAACAACAAGGTCACAGCACAAGGAGTGACAAGTATAGACAATGAGTTATCTTACACGAAATATCTTTGAAAGTTTTAGAACGTACACAATGTAATATTATTTTTGAAGAGGCTGATGTATGGGCTAATTATCTTTCTAGTTTGGAGGGCCCATAAGGAAATTAATTTTAAATTGTAATTAATTGCATTTCTTTAGCAAACACTAGAGGACAAATTTGGGGTAGCCCAAAGGTTAGAGGTAGTTGAAATGAACAGTCAGGTGAAGACAAAACCTCTGTAATATAAATATAGGAGATATATACTGATTAAAGGACTTTTTCTAGCATAATAGAAGCTATACATTTTGTAAGAGAACTATTTTTCTACTAATGAGAAGGACTGTTTACTGGGGAAAGAGTGCACATAAATGTTTTGCATGGAATGTGTGGAATGTCAAATGTGAAACTACTTCTTCTTTCATTCTGAACTCATACAGTGAGATTGTTCTAACTTTATTGAATTATTTCAAATTGTGATGAATGATTTTATTTTCTATGCAAATGTGTATGTGTAAACAAAGTAATAAATTGTTTTAATTATATCAGAGCTATCTTTGATATCTTTCTACTGTAAATGTGAATATTTATCTTAATGGATATCTATTAGGTATATCCGAACATTTCATCTTATTACTCTTACTTCAAATTTGCTCCATGCAGGGATAGGTTAGATTAATATAGAATAGGGTTAGCGAATTGATTAGGTAGAAGTGATAAGAAGGAGGGAAGAACCTCCACATCACTTGTTGAGGCTTCTACCTATCATTTCTAGGTTAAATGCATTTAGTTAGAAAACACTTGCATCTTCATACCTTTAAAACTAAAACTACATAAAGGATGGACCGAGCCACAACCGGTAAAACATAAAACAAACACACCTACGGTAGCTAGACCGTTAACTGGACGGATTCCCCATACCAAACAATGAGTGATCTAATTGGGATCATTTACTAGGAAGAATCCCTATTGTCGATGCTAATATTTTATGGGCATCAACACAACATAGACTTCTTTCCGTGATGAGAAATAGTTGATCCTAGTAGAAGAATTCATACCACACTTCCTTTTGTGGGTTTGCTACATGATGCCATTAATTGCTTGAATCTCACTGTCTAATGAGTGTTGCATACATTCAACAATGAACAAGCATACTATAATTCAACTTGGATTCATTGAGTGCCAAGATGAACCATCTTTGAGTATGAGAATGCAAGATAATTTCATGTTGAATATGGGAATGGATTATGTGTGAAGAATTTGGATTGGAATAATGCTCAGAGCTGAGAGTCAATGCGAATACGTTTGCAATGTAGGAATAAGAGAGCCAAAATATAGAGTTGGAGCCATATCTAGTAGCTAGATCCATGAGCAAGAGTAAAATCCATAGTTAGATTTGTATCTAGGATATTGAGTTAGATCCATGTTGCAAAGATGCAGATAGAAGGCACATTGATCTAGATTGGTTTCCTCTAATACTTTGGATACTAAAAAGCCTCTCAACCGAGAGGTGTGATCCAAAGTGAATACGATTTGAAAATGGTTATAAAAATTAGTACCTACAAGTGTAATTAGGCACTTAGACAATACAAATGTAAAATTTAAAAGAGACAAAAGAGAGGAAAATAATAAAGAATTAAATAAAATAGAAAATGAAAATATGAGAGAAGAATGAGAATTGAAAGGTAAGCCTCTTGGAATTTCCATTACCCCCTTATATATCCTATATATCCTTTCAAATTAACTCTAAAAGGGTGCTTTTTGCTAAAGAGAGGAGGATGCACATAAATTTCGGAGCTCCACTATAACCAGAGATTGTTGAAAGAAGATTGAACAACCACTTGAATGCTGGTTTTCCCCATTTGAGTTTCCAGTGTAAAATCACTATGTTCATGATGTGATTGGTTTTATTTGTAGTGATACTCCCTCGACATGTTGTGTTATTTTTGAATGTGCGTTGAAATGGAATCTACTCTATATGTAAATGATTACTTGTTTTCTTAATCATGTGAAAATTCAACCTTTGTTGGAATAACTTTGTAGATTTACTTCATAATTTTACTCTTCCTTTACAATCGATGTAGTCTATGGTGCTTACATAGTCAAATTTATATAAAGAAGGATGCATCACCTAAGGCATGTATGAGAGTTTCCATAATAGTGTGCAAATGATTAAGGTTTTATGAGATGTTGATTCCGAGGGACCAATTATCCTAACTATATTGCTGGTATTATCCCCGGTCCATTCTCCAGAGTGCTCCCATTAGAGAAGAAGGGTTTTTTTATCTACCATTTATTGATATCTAATTGCTAGGGGAGGAATGCAATTTTCCTTCATTTAGATTTGGTTATTACAGCTCTAGACTCTGGATTTACAATAAAACATGTTTCCCTAGTGGAGTCACTTTTTGGTGTGGAGTCGTTAGTCAGAGACTGCTTCTCAGACATCCTTTTGGGCATAAGGCTATGATATTCAAGGACAGAGACGTAGCTTATACGTCGAGCTAAACAACAACAACTTCATAAATATAATAAGATACTTCTTTGAACATAAAAATGAACAAGTATCGCCTACCCTTCACTCTTTCTTCTCTAACTAAGAAAGGGTATTGACCGTGGTTCTTAGAATTGATATATCGTTCCCTGGTAATGGCGTCAGTTCTCCCCGTTGTTCCTTGGGTTGCATCTCAACCAAAATGAGGCTCTCTTCAATAGCTATGCCCAGCTATAAATTCAAATGTCAAATAAATGGGGGCTTCGGTAAAAATACAAATGCCAAGGTGGGCTATGCAGATAGCACCATTTTTGTGCCACTTTAGGTTAGCAAGCCAATCCTCTGAACAAGGGAGGGAATTGTTCAAAATAGGTAGGTATGATTCCTAGTCTGTCACCCTATGTACCTTTTAGATATGCATGCAAAACTTGATTGGATTTAGAACTAAAATATGAGGTGCTCAGGGGCAAATTTCAGCCATGAAACAAAATATAAAGTGAGTTTTGTATTAAAAGGGAGGACCAAATATCCAACAAGGATTTTAAACTAAAAATAAGTGCATATCACAGGTGCCTTATTCATAACTAGCTCCCAGAAAAAAAAAATAAACAACAGCATAACATACACTCAATTGACAAAGTATGTTTTAACTTCCCATTTCTATGCATCTTAGCTACTATTTGAAAATTACCCAAGAGGGTAAATTTCAGATCCATGTAACTCTAGGCGATCAAATGAATAATTAACATGTTGCCTCAAAGGACTTTAAAATATAGATAAGATACTATTAATTTAACAACCAGTGGCAAGTTTTCCTCAGTCCATGGTTTCTTAAATAATAGTAATCTTATACATTCATGAATGCAAACATTTTTAATCCAATAACCGTAGTGGCATGCTTGCCTCGGTCCTAGGTATTTCCAAAGCACAATATCTCATTCACTATAAACATAAACAATTTATATCCAAAAACCCCAGTGGCATGATTGCCTCGATCTTGGGTACCCTAAAAAATATAGAGCTTCTATTTCTCTTGTACAACAAAATACAACACGGGGGCCTAATTCATCTATATACCGATCCTATTGTCTATTATATTGACAATAGAATTTCAACAGTATTTGGCTATGAAGAATGAGAAAAGGAGAGAGAAAGAGAGCCAACTAATGTGACAGATCCGGGCGACTATCTTCGGATTTCAAAACTTGTGAGAAAGTTATCAAACCTCTCATTGTGCTTCTTTTGGCCGAGATTTTATATGTTGTAAGGGGATAACTGTGCTCTTTTTTAGGGGACACATGGCCTTTCCATGTTCATGGGATCCACATCCCCCTTTGGAAGCTGTCATAACTAATTTTCAGGAGCATCTTATCGTAACATGTCCTTACTTGTAGGCTTTGAATCTTTGTGTGCCTTTTACTATCTAGTTGTTATGAAGGACATAATTGAATCTGGTACTTAACAACATTGGGGTCTTATTTTCTCTGATTGACATCGTCACCGAGGAGTGGTAATCCCATGATGTGCTGAATCAAGGAAAATTGCAAGGGAGGCTTCCTTTTCCTTTATTATAGCGCGGTGTGGGAAAAAATCCACGCTGAAATCTTGACTCATGTAATTTATCTTGCTAGAATCTCATATGCAACATGAGAACTAGAAACCATGAGTCTCGCTTGATGATGTCCCCCCTAGGCCTAGTACTCATGCATCAAAAAGATACAAACCTGAAAGGAAATGCCCAAGTGAATTTGCTTAGACCCTTTGTGATTTTTCCCAGTTGGCATATCTGACTCTATCAAACTTCCCCATTATAGGGAGGTGGTAGATGTGGATCCCAAGAGAGAACGACATGGGAAGAAAAGAAGAGCCACAATTACAGAGAAATCATTAAGATCTCTTGAAATGATTCTTTAATGTGGTATCTATAAAATCAGCTAAGGATGAAGCTTCAAAATGTTTATTTAATGTAGGAAGTGTCTTGGAGCAACAATAGGGTGTTTCGTCTAGAAGCAATTGAGCCAAGCTTTTCAGAGCAACGCTTCATACAATAGAAGGGGACAAGTCACAGATGGTAACAGGATTGGCCGGGTGGCCATCGCAAAATAGAGTATGGGAGGCCAATCATAATTGGAAACATAAGCGGGCTATGGACGGCTGGCGATAAAGCCTATTGTATATATAAGATTAGCCTGAAAAGGAATGCACTCGTCATGATTTAGATTGGACGTAGAACAATCATAGCTCAGGATTTGGTCACTTGGGCTCGGATTTTATATGACGACAATCACATGGCTCTGAGAATGGATCGAAGCAAGGCTATACGTGTAAGATCAGGGATGACCACCTACAAGCATGTGGACATGATGATTGGATCGCGAAAGGGAGAAAACTCAATTGAGGTTGAGTACACTATTTATGTTGATACCTCACGTTCCCTAAGAAGTCTATGACTTTTCATGAGTGAGTATAATTTTATCCACTTCAATAGTGGTGCTGTTATGTGATTCAAACTCTTGCCACAAAATTTCTGCTTTTTTCACGAGGAAATATTTGCGACAGGTTTCTCGAATGTCGACTACCGTGATTTGCTTCAATCATTCTGTAGGCTTGTACCCTAGATGGGACAACAACATTTTTTCACCTGCTCTGGTGACCATCAACGGTCGAGATCTAATCTTAGTCCACTGTATGATCTAATCCATACCGTTCACAGCATGCTCCTTTCTGCTTTTTCAAATATGAGTCGTGCTCCTTCAACAGTTTAGATTTGTTTTGAAAACTCATGTGTTTTGATCTTGGCCGTTTTCAGAGAGAGATCCCGCTTGGCTCCTTCACTTGCTATGGCTCCTCCAACAGCCAAGATTGATCTTTGGGGAGGTGCACCATGTCATCTGGACCTTCGACGGGTTTTTAAATGCAGTATATTTTCTATGCAACTTTCACCTCCGATGGATGTGATGCACCTTGGAAAACTATGCGATTCAATCTGGGTCGTGGGAACAACGTACATATTCCTAGGTCCTTTGCATATTTTGAAGGCCTCATATGGTCAAGATCTGAGCTAACAGGTCACACTTCTGCATCTGAGCTATTGATAGGATGGGGCGTCAGTTAATTTTCTTGCTACTTATGTTCCTTGAATGTATTAGACATGCCATACGTATAGAGTATCTCTCGGTGAATCGACGCTTGATTCCTCTTTTCTCTTTGATCTTTAAGTCTCATGATTGTACAAAATAAGCTGCAACATAGGAGATGGAAGATGATATCAACTAAATTGAAAAGTTCTAAATCGAACCATCACGAGCATTATTACTAATCCTTTGTGTTATTGAAGGAACATATAGAATCAAAAGTCTATTGCATTTGATAGATGTACATGTGTAAGGGTTTGTTGGTAGAGGTTGTGATAGATGAAACAAATCCTCATGGTTGACTAATGCATAAGTAGATTGAGACGGATCAACATAAGATCTTCCCTCGTGAGGAATCAAGGTTGTTTTAATCTACCGACGTGAATGGATTTGTCTCCACATATCTATCTCAAAGGAGAAATAGTTGTGGGTGAAATCATTGAAAGATAAATTGTGAAGGCAAACAATTGAATAGAATCATGGTATAGTCAATTGAATTGGTTTGTTCATGCTGCAATAAAATGATTCTTAGATCTATTTCTAAGAAATTACTATCCACTATATGAGAGTCCCATAAATACCAGTAATATGAAGATTGAGAAAAGGTGCCAAAGATGCAAATGAAGACGTCCACTATGTGCATGAATTAAAGGAATTGATTTATTAGCCTAAAGAAAATATATCTCCAAAGTTAGAGGGGGGATTTTTGGTTCTACTCAAGATGAATGATTATTTAGATAGTAAGAGATGTTGGAGGATTGAATAAATTATACCTCATTGGGGTTATGAGATATTCATGTGGGGATTGATATCCAATAGTTCAGGGAAATTCGAGATCTAGAAATTTGGTATCAAACTTTACAAGGGTTATGAGACATCTTAAGTGCTAATGTTGTCCATTGATCCTAGGAAACTTGCATCACAAATAGGAGACCATACCTTTCACAGGAATATGAGAAAACCTAATGTACTTTGAATCCTGCAAGACTTCAAAATGGTTAGAGACATTGATGAGTACCTTACTTCATAGAGATAGAGACAAGTACTCATTAAGAGGGGGTGTTGGAATTATTAAATCCTACATGTCTCATTGTTTAATGTAGTAACTCTTCATCATACTATAAGGTTGTGTTTTTTAATGTATTCATGGTCATTATAAGGTAGAGTTTATCTCTATGTGAGTGGTTTGATTCTAACTTTTAGGAGGTTTTTAACTGGTTAGATCCTATGCTGGCGTGTGGTTGAGATATTTTCTCAACATTTTGGTAGTGTGGCTAAGATTGTGTGCTTACCTTGAGGCAACACTTGATATATAAGTATGTAACATGTTTGATGTTAAAATATTGCTCATTATAGTTTTGGAGTGTGAAGGAAACATGTCTACTCTCCCATTTTTATACATGTTATCCCATAATTATTATTTTAATGGTGTTACATTGAAGTGGACGTTGGAATTAGGCATGGGAATCTTGGGAGGAAGGGCCTCACCTATAAATCCATATTGTGAAAGAATTGAGTATGAAAAAAATGTTTATGACCTTCCTGTTATTTTGTGAAGACATTTCATACATATGGATACAAGCATTTCCAAATAGAATGTGGTCACATGCTAACCTACTCCTTTCATAATGATAAATGCATTATGTAGATATGTTTTACTAACACTAGTGCATTGTACTCTTGAGTTTATTGTAGTGTAGAGGATAAAATCAAATTCTAGGTGAAACTTTGGTTTAAAAACATATGATGATTGGAAACCATGATTCAACCTCTTGTTTTTCTTTGAATTAAGATACTGTTGAATAGTGGTGCATTTAAATTTTCTATTGGACAAGTGGTTTTGGCTTTACCTACAATCATATAGTTGGACATTGTTTGCTTCTTCTTGTACTTGTATTCGCCTAGAAATAGAGCACTATAACAAGAACTGACCACACACATTGAAACATGACAATGTCTCAACCTTGAGAATTTTGAGTGATTTAATTGAATGGGATATCAACATGCAAAAGAGTTTCATTGAATACCAAGTTCTTAGTGAGAGAGTAAGAGTATATTTTAGGTTTTTATTTCAAGCTAATTGCTATGTCATGTTCGTTGGTTGTTGAGTGCAGGTTATAAGAAACTAGGCCATACCTCTAAACATGAAGATAGAGATTTCTATATAACACTCAAAAAAGGAGCCAAATATTTATTTCCTTAAAAAATTCATGTTAATGAATCGAGTGGTACAAATCAATGAAAATTTGACATTTTACATATTTTTAAATTGAAAATTCATATACTTATAAATTTTGACTTATCATAATAAAAACAATTTATAGAAAATTATATTGTCTTTATAACAATATTTAAAAAAAATGTTTTAATGTGTGAAACTTACATTTAATCTAATCCACATTCTCTTTTGCTTTTAATTAAAACAAAAAAAACTAAGAATTTACTCTTTTTAATAGGAAACATTCACACATAACCTACATATTTTTATATTTTTTTAGTTGTGTAGTTCTTAAGATTCTTTAAAGACCTTCATTACTACAAAGAAAAACTATTAAAATTTCATAAAACATATAGTATGAAATGGAAAGAAAAAAATAATATGTCATTACATAAATGATTTAATGAAGAATCTACATGTACTAAGCCCCTCACCTACCATGGAAGAGATGAACATACTTTACTTGCATCTACATGAAAGCCTTAAAAAACGACAAGTGTAATTTTGACACCGGGCTTTCCTCCTTGAGTGTGGTAGCTATAACATAAGGCCCGCCAAGGAGAACGTAGAGACTCCCTAAGGATAAGTGGGATCTCATTAAAGGATTGCCTCTATTTGGTAGTAGTGATCTTCATACTTTTGATAATATGCATATCAATGATGTAATATTATTTTTGTAAGTGTAATATGCATTTAAAAGTGTAGTTTTTATAATTGATGATTTTTTTGAAAAAAATTAAATAAATTTGTTTTTTTTAGTTTTTATAATTGATGATTTTTTTTTGGAAAAAAATTAAATAAATCTATTTTCTTAAAATAAAACAATTAAGTTACACATTAACTTCACATGAATTTATTTATTTATATATATAAAAAGAGTGTCTACTAAGAATTATTAAATAATTCATGATGTTTTAATATTGGTATATTTAAATTATGATTTTTTTAAAATAAAGTATTTATGATTGTTTGTAAATGTTCAAATTAATATTATCAAGAAATAAAAACATTTTTTTTGTGTGTAAGAGAGATGATGGTTATTGATGTGCATTGAGGCTAACTTTGATCTATACATTAAAAAAATGGCATTTTATGAGAAAGTGAATTTCATCTTCAATCCTTAGTACGACAAAGACAAATTAAACAAGTGAATTTAACAGAATGCTTAATACCTGTCTTTTTAATAAAAGTAAAATTAGTAGTATTCAATTGGAAAATTCAGTACCTTCTCTTTAAGAAAAATAAAAATAGTAACTTAACTCTTTTGTTTTGTAAAAAAACAAATATTGGAATTTTAAATTGGTGTTAAACATAGTTTAGTAGTTATTAAAGTAAAATAGGCAACACCAGTAAAAAGCAAATATTGAATTTTTAAGATTTTTAAATTGATGTTACATAGCTTAGTAGATATTAAAGTAAAATAGGAAACATAGTTGCTTAATTCCCAGCTTTTATGTATAAATAATGTCAAATAAATTAGCATTTTAAAGATTTTTATTTAATATGTTAATATATTAATTATGTTTAATCTATAAACTAGAATAATTGTTTTCATAACTCTAGTTCTTCATTATTTTTCCATGTTATTGAGCCTAAAATTCTAGAAGATCTTTGTGAGAAAGTGCAAGTTATGAATTAAAAAACTTTATTATTGAATTTTAAAGTCTAGAAGCCATATATTTTATTTTAATTATTAATGTGATTTTTATAATGAATTATTTTTACAAGATTGTGTAAGAGAATTTTGTGTTATTATTCATGGATATATTTGTAAAGAGTGAAGTTGTAATTAGAATAACAATTCTTATTTTTTTGAATAACTTTCAATGCTATTTACATAAATGTTTGTAGTATTGACATTTTGATGAGAATATGTAAGTAATAGATAATAAGTTGAAATAATTTTGTTCTTTATATTTATAAAGAGTGAACATGCAATTAGAATAATAATTTTTAGTTTTTTTTGGTAACTCCTAATGTTATTTATAGGAATTATTTGTAGTGTCATGTCTTGATATTTTGGTGACTTGGTAATAACTAATAGATAGTAAATTGAAATAGAACTTTAAGACTAAAAAAGATTTGAGATTACTTTGATTGGCTTTGAAAATTTTAGGACATCCTTGTCTTTTCCAAGTCATCTTTCTTGGGTTTTACATTTTGTTTTTTTTACATTATGAGCTATCTATTGATAATTGGAAATGATTGATTCTTTGTTTCCATTTTAATTTAAAAGGAAGATTTGAAAACTTTAAGACTAAAAAAGATTTGAGATTTTATAATTTTGTATAGTATAAATGAAATTTAGTTATATATATTAATCTATTAATAATTAGTAGCAAATTTTAATAAAGATTATATATTTTCTTAAAAAAATACTAAAATATATTTAACAAAACCTTAAAACATCTAGATTATTTTACAAATATTTTATTGAAATTTTTTTTTAATTATTTTAATAATATTTTTATAAAAAACACTATATAATATTTCATATTTAATATAAAATTATCATTAAATATAAATTATATAAAAACTAAATTTCACTAAATAATATAAAATTTTAGATTTTTTCTATTAAATTAATTTTTATTTTTCCCTTAATATTTCATAAAACTTTTATTTTTCAACCATGAAAACAATATTGAACAATACATAAAAGACATATATTTATTATTATTTATAATAATTTAATGATAAAGACATATTTGTATTTATGAATTTTATAATAAATTATCACTAAATAATATTAAATTTTCGAATTTTATATTAAATTAATTTTGTTTTTCCTTTAATATTCTATTTTTCAACCGTAAAAACAACATTGAATTATTATAAATTTCATAAATACATATGTCTTTATAATTAAATTATTATAAATAATAACAATAAATATATGTCTTTTATGATAGTCCAATTTCATGGTATCTTTGGATTAATAAAAGTAAATTATCCCCAACATGCAACCACATTAGATTTTGTGTTTGGTATGAAAAGTTGACAACATGTACCACAACTAAACTCCGAAATACGAGGCTTAACATTGAAATATGAGGCCCAAGTCCAGCTAATACGTGACATGAATGACGTAACATTTATCTGATTAAAAATGATGTCAGGCTTTCGCCATTTTTGTCGATGTGGCAGTAAACTGCTTATTATTGGTTGCAGGTGTGATTCTTGTGCAGGACGAGATGCTTTCCGTCAGCAAAGGCATAATGGATGTATTAATATGCCAAGCGTGTGAAATGATATTTCTTTTTTAATTTTAATTTACAGTGTTGGTATAAATTTATAATCAATATCTTGTCACACTTTTCACATCACTTTCTAGCATGATTATAAAAATTTATATTATTCTATTTCTAATATTAAACATTAGAAATAGATTTCAAATTTAACTTATTAATAAAAAGCGAAACCAGTTAGATTATAAATATCTAGATCGGTCTAAAAACCACATTCAAACTAAACATAAATTTAAATTTATGGTATTCTATTTCTAATATTAAACATTAGAAATAGATTTCAAATTTAACTTATTAATAAAAAGCGAAACCAGTTAGATTATAAATATCTAGATCGGTCTAAAAACCACATTCAAACTAAACATAAATATTTTTGGCATGAAAATTTTCTATTTTTTTAATTAATTCATTAAGTTAAAATTAAAGGTTTGTTAGTTCCTATTTAAAATCGAACCATAAACTCATTCAAGATTATAAATTTGTCGAATGAAATCAATGGTAAAGTTGAAAACATGATTATAAGTAATGGAAGCTTTCTGGAAGTTCAAACTTAGGGTGAGGAGCAGGGCACAGCTTTTGTGGGGAAGTATGGTCTCGAACCAGGAGAGGGGCTCCTCCCCTCCTCCTCAACTTGATGAGGAGCCGACTATGGATATTCCGCAGGTGCAACGGGAGGTGGTAGGAATCGAAGGAGAGGGTTTCAACAATAAAGCTGAGAGTTCGACATCGGGGACTGGCAAACCAGGGTAGGGAGTCTGCATCCCTAAGTCTCTGAACACTCCAGCCATCTCGGTGAACTCGACAAGAGTTATAGAGAGAATCCAACATATGACGGATCATGCGTTGATTGGCAAATTCATGGGTGTCTGGCCTTCTGAAAAAACCCTAACATGGTGGATTCACTCAACCTGGAAACCCAAAGGGAATTTTGGTCTACTATTGGGGTCGAAGGGTTTCTTTACTGTGGTTTTCCTCAATGTGGAAGACAAGGATAGGGTATTCGAGGGAGGACCTTATTTCTACTACTTAGTAGGATTATTTCTACAAATGTGGAAGGATCATTTTAATCCGGACAAGGAGGATCTATCCATTGCCCCGGTCTGGATCAGACTCTACTATTTACCGACTGAATACTGGGATCTTGAAATACTGAAGGCGATTGGAGGCGCTCTAGGGCATTTTGTCAAGATCTCAGACCAAACAAAGCAAGGAAGGTATGTGTCATATGCCCGTTTGTGTGTTTATATGAATATCTCTAAAACCCTACCTGAAGGGATTACCCTAAATTGGGAAGATGCGGAGTGGTTCCAAACCCTGGACTATGAACACGTTCCCTTTTATTGTCAATGATGTCATACTCATGGACATCTTTCCTGGGACTGTCATTTGAATCTCCTAGTGGATTTACTTGGAAGCACACCTCTGGACCAGCCTGATGCGGAAGGATTTACCAAGATTACCAATAGGAGGAAAGCGGGACGGAGGCATACTGGGGCTGAGCCCAAGAGTAAAGGCCCTAGCACGAACCCTTTCGCTGCGTTGGATCCTGATTTACCAGACCCCAGTAATCTGAAGGCTACCCAGAATCCTTCTATTAATGAGGGGGATAAACCTGAAGTGATCTCTGAAATTCATAATAAGGGTAAAAATGTGAAGGATAAAAATCCTGTGGGGGTTGAGCCGATGGAGTAGGAACTGGAGGAAATGGAGCTAGGAGACCTGGATCTTGATAGTATTGAAGAATCTTATAAGAACATTGAGGTGCACTCGATTCCAGATAATCAACTTAAACTTTTAAAGGATGCCATTCTCAAATCTAAACCTACTCCTAGTATGGGGATTGGGCCCCTCATTAGAGAGATTTTGAGGTCAAAAAATGGCCTCCTAAGAGATGTACTACAAAAATATGAGATATATTAAAATATTATGAATTTGAGGTTTTATGGGGTAGGTATATATGACAAGTCACCTCCCACACTATTTTCTATGCACAATATAAATAACCATGGTTGAGTTGCTTTCCACAATTCACTAGAAATAAAATTAATAAAATAAGTCTACATTGATGTGACTAATATTCATTGTAAATTCCCAAAAATTTATTGTCCTTTTGCATTTATTTGTCTTGAACTTGCAAATGAAATTAAATAATAAAAAATATTTTTAAGAGCTATTTTTTTAATTTTATTTTGACTTTTTATATTTAGTAATTTTCTTATGAATTTAATATAATGTAATATAATTGAGAATTTATTTACATGTAAAATGTTAATAATATTATTATAATCCACATTGCATTATTATTATTATTATTTATTAAATCTATTATTATTATTTATTAGTTTGACGTTATGTTATTAAATAGAATGGAGTGAATATATAATTTAAAATTAAAAACATAAAAATGATAATATATTATTTTATAAAAAAATGTGAAAGGACTTTCTTTATGAATTAAGAGTACTTCACTTGAAAATGACAATAATATTATTTTATGAGAAAGTGTGAAAAGACATTCATTATGAGTACTTTACTTGAAAATGACAATAATATTATTTTATGAAAAGACTATAATTATGAGTACTTTACTTTATGACTTAAAAGTACTTACACCACTACCTTGGTTAACTATGTGTTTTCATCCACCATAGAAAATTTGACAAATAAACATTCTTAACTCCTGCAATGCCACCTCACCAAGGGGGATGATGTCATCTACTAGAATGTGATTGGTTGTTTTTTATAGTACATTTTCTTTGTTTTGAGGCCATTTTTTGACCTTAAAATTTCTCTAATGAAAGTTGAAGGAAAGTAAGAGGAAATTCAAAGAAAATGGATCGAAGAGAGGATGGAGATCCAATAGGGAAAGAATAGGGGAAATTGGGGCTCGATTGGTTGACTCTGGTCAGTATCCAACGATCCAGGAAGCACTCTTAGCAGTAATATACAGTGCATGATGAAAATCATTTCATGGAATATTTGAGGGAATAATGGTCCTCGTAATAGAAAGACTTTGAAACATAAGATTATTAAGGAAAAACCTGCTGTGGTTCTGCCACAGGAAACCAAGTGTTCGGGAGCTCACTTGGAATTAATAGTGCACAACATTTGGAATAACTATAAGTGTATGATGCTGGATGCTATTGGCCACTCTGGTGGAATAACGATCATGTGGGATCCGCGTCTCGTGACTCTCACAGATTTTATCTCTACCAAGTTCAGTCTCTCTGTTGCTTTTCACCTTCTTGGGTCCAACGCGAAGGGGGTGATTACCAATGTGTATGGGCCGAGCAGCTATCCGGAGAAGTGGAATTTCATCACCAATTTACACTGGCGGAATTTCATCACCAACTCACTGGATTGTTGGAGGGGATTTCAACTTAATTAGGTCTCTGGCAGAAAATAAAGGGGGAAGAAGAATCCTAGCTCCGGAAAATACTTTGTTTGATGAATTCATTGAGAACAACAAAATGATTGATGTAGCTATGGGGAGCAATGGATTCACCTGGAATAACAAACGGGGAGGGGAGCAGTTGGTGGCGGCTAGGATGGATCATTTTCTGGTGTCTAAAAGCATTATGCTCTTAGGGGGAACTCTGGACTCTGGGCCGATAGCTTCTGCAGGTTCCAATCATTGGCTGGTCTCCCTGATTTGGAGTAATATTGGAACCTGCATGAATAGGCCTTTCAGGTTTGAAAGTTTTTGGCTCACCCATAAATACTTCCACACAAGTGTGGAGGAGTGGTGGAGGACTACTATATCCCCTCAGAGTACTAAAATGTACTGTTTTCAACAGAAACTGAAGTTGCTGAAACAGAACATTAAAAGATGGAATCGCAAAGTCTTTGAGGACATTTTTGTTGATATAGCTAAGATTGAGAAACAACTGGAACAAGTCCAGGCTTGTATTATGAGAAATGGACTGGATGAGGACCTGGCTTTGGAAGAAAAACAACTTTCTGATCAGCTGTATCAAAGACATACCTAGGAGGAAATGCTATGGAAGCAAAAGTCTAGAAATCAATGGTTGACGGATGGGGACAAAAACACTAAGTTCTTTCATAGAGCTACCATTCAACATAGACACCAGAATCAAATATGCAAAATCCGTACTAATGAGGGAGCTATAGTTGATTCTCATGAGGAAATAGAGTGGAAACTTTTGTCTCATTTTAAGGAGGTTACTACTAAACCACAGATTGACCGGTCTACAGCTTGCAGGGAAATCAAGGAGGTTATTCCTAGGTTGATCACGGATGAGAAGAATGAGATGCTTATTCGTCCCTTTGAAATCCAGGAGGTTGAAACAACCATTAATCAAATGGAGGACAGTAAATCCCCTGGGCCTGATGGTTTTACGGCCAACTTCTTCCATCACTTTTGGGATTTGATTAAAACTGAAGTGTGGCAGGTCGTGGAAGAATCAAGGAAGATGAAAGGGGTGCTCCCTGCTCTAAACTCTACCTTTATCACGCTGATTCCAAAGACTCCTGGGGCAGAGAGACCTGACTTGTTCAGACCCATCTCTCTGTGCGATATCATCTATAAACTAATAATGAAAGTCATGGCCAATAGACTGAAACCCCTTCTTCCTACTTTAATCTTGGTAGAACAGACTAGTTTTGTGGAAGGCAGACAGATCCTTGATGGTATTATTTTTGCGCAGGAAGTCTTACATTCTCTCAAGAGAATGAAGAAGGCTGGGATGTTACTAAAGCTTGACTTATCCAAAGCCTATGATAAACTTAATTGGACCTACATGGAGGAGATTATGGAATCTTTTAGATTGAGCAAGTTATGGATCAAATGGATAGTGAATCTTACTTCAACTGCTTTCTTTTCTATCCTGATCAATGGGCATCTGTCTGATGTTTTCAAGCCTACTAGGGGTATACGCCAAGGGGATCCCCTCTCACCCTTCCTCTTTGTGATCATGACTAAAGGTCTTGGCAGGCTTATTTCGCATTTTGTTGAGCAGGAGAAAATTAAAGGCCTTAAGCTCCCACCGTTTAAAAAGGCTAAAACCCACCAACAGTTTGTGGACGACACTCTCTCGATGGGTCATTCTTCAGTTCAGGAAGCTAGACAAATTAAAAAGGCGTTAAATATCTTCTTAAGAGCTTCGGGGCTTACGCTGAATATGGATAAGTCCTTGATTTTCTTCTTTAATACCCCGCCTGCTTGCCAAAGGAACATAGTTAGGATTTTTGGCTTCACTAAGAGCTCCCTTCCAACTAAATACTTGGGCGCCCCATTGTCCGATGTTGTCCTTAAGAAGATTTCCTAGGAAGAAATCCTAAGCAAAATGAGGGAGAAACTCTCAAATTGGAGATTCAGAGCTTTAAACCTGCCGGGACGTGTTATTCTTGTTAAATTTGTTCTTCAGGCTATGCCTCTATGTCTCTTTTCTGTACTCTCAGCTCCTAAATCAGTCCTGAGGGAGATTAGGAATATCCAATGTTATTTCCTTTTGGGAGGCACTATGGAACATAAAAAATGGCCCTTGGTGGCTTGGGAGACTCTGTGCAAGTCTAAATCTGAAGGAGGGCTCGGACTACGGGATCCTGAGAAGATGAGCATTGTTTGTGGAGCTAAGATTTGGTGGCGGTGGCTGGATCATATGAATGAGAAATGGGCCAATTTCTAGGGTATGAAATATGCTCACAATATTGATAAGCAGGACTGGGTTAGGATGGACGGGCCTGAACAGGGGTCACACATTTGGAACATGGCTAGAAAGGGCCGTGAACTTATAAGACAACATAGTTTTTGGGAGGTCAGACAAGGAGCCTCAGCTAATCTATGGTTTGATGCATGGAAACAAGAACCGCCCCTCCAAACATTGGTGAACGATATCCCTCCGGAGTCTTGTCACGTCCCTACCCATCATACCAGTGCGATGGAGAGGATCGTGATGCTAAAACTGGGCAACTAGCCCCATACTTAATAAACATAATTCTCAGAATATAAAAAGGACGGTCATATGCATATGTACATATATATATATTCATGAACACACAGCGGAAGTAAATTCAATTACACATTTAGTATACATTCAACATATTCATGTCATTCATCAACTAAAGACAATACAAGATTAACACAAGAGAGTACTTATCTTAAAGCAAAGTAGTCATGAGCAACTAGCTATGCAACTGCAATGTTCCACCCAAGCATAGGCCAATTGTGCTTGTCAATCTCACAACACAACTACCACCCCCGAGCTGGGCATGCTTTCTACAAAGGAACCAGGGAACAACAGACTCACACATAGCCAAACATACACCAAAATGAGCCAAGCCAATCTGCAATTGGGTTTATCAGGATGCTAAGGAAATGGAAAGGAATGAATTGCTAAGTTAATGGCTCACCCATAGAGATATGGATACCTCTATCAGATCTATCTAGCTTGGTACCCACATTACCTACACACCCAATACAAGGAAGTATTCCCTTCACCACTACGCAGTCCCTCAGGCCATACCTTCCAATCTAGTATTGTTCAAGGTGTGCATAAAAGAGTAGCCAGCCCTTTGGATCTTCTTGAGAGGTTACCTCCTCACTAGGCTCATCAAGCCAATTCTGTCCTCTTCCACTCTTAAATTCCTTCTCACAATATCAAACCAAAATAGGGATGCACATAAAAGCAAAAACACAAGTGCTGGGCATGAAGAGAGACGTTTTTATAGTGGGATGCACAAAATGGGGTTTCCTTGAACTTCAGAAAAACGTGGGTAAGCATAAACGGAATGGAAAATGGGGATTAAACCCCTGGGAAGGAAAATCCGTTTTCAAAAAATGTTTATGGACAACCCAGGAGCAAAAACGACCTCCATCAACCCCCAATTCGTGGTTCTCCTCTCCCAGACACTGTACCAACCAAAAACGAGTTCCCAGTCATGGAAAATGGTAGAAAACGTGAAGGAGAAAGACCCAGTAGCTCATACTACGTGAGAGACCCAAGGCAATGGTGAAGAATGGATTTGGGTACAATTTCATGGGTGTTTTCTTGCCCCGGAAGCCAAAATACGTTTTCCCAGGTTGTGGCTTGCCCATACACGAAATTGGCTGCCATACCTCTTCATTCCCAAGGCATTAACTGCCTCAACCAACTCCTGGAAGAATTAAATGATTGGGTGCATAAGTCAGAATGGGTAGTTGGGGTTCATTCATTGACATTTGGCTTATCACCATTGGCTCAAGGGATTGAATAATTTCCCTTCCTATTCCTTGTAGAATCATGCCCCCATCTCTTGTTGCATTGCATTGCCAATTGTGGGTATTTCATTAAAATTCATATTTACATGATGTCTTAATTTCTATTGTGCATGGCTAGCACAAAAACCATATGCATCGATTTTTAATTGCCGATACATAAAATGCTAAATCAATGGTGGGGCCTTGGCCTTGAGCTCCTCACCATGATTTAATAACGATATTTACATCATTTACAATTTTAATGCAATATGGTCAAAATCGGGATTTACATTCCCCTCCCCCTTACATTAGCACTGCCCTCAATGCTCTTCAAAATTGAACAAAAATGGATATGCCACTCTCATGGCATCCTCCATCTCCCATGTAGCCTCATCGGGACCGTAGTGTTTCCATTGCACCTTTACTTGTCCGATGGCTTGGTTCTGGAGCAATGCTACCTTCTGGTCTAGGATGCACAATGGGTTGGTTTGGAACTCTCCCTCGGGTTCCACCTAGATCACATCCCAATTAATCACATTGTTAGGATCATGTACATATTTCTTAAGAAAAGAGACATGAAGAACATTATGAGCTTTAGTGCTAGCAGGAAATGCAAGTCTATATGCAACTGGCCCTATTCTTTCTAGCACTTCAAATAGCCCACAATATCTAGGTGATAACTTGGCACAACTCCCAAGCTTCAGGGAACTCTTCCTTGACCTCACTCTAAGATAAACATGATCCCCAACATTGAATTCCCTATGCACTCTAAGATTATCTGCATAGCTTGTATGTCTATCCTGGGCTGCTTTTAAATTTTGCTTGATCTTTGCAACCCTTGTTCCATTTCCTTAAGCAATTCTGGCCCAAGTACAATTCTGTTCACTGGATTGTCCCAAGTCACTGGTGTCCTGCACCTTCTACCATACAAAACCTCATATGGACTCATTCCCAATGATGCTTGCTTCCCGTTGTTATATGCAAACTCCACCAAGTGTAGATAATCCTCCCACTTGGATGGTTTGTCCATTACGTACATGCGAAGCATGTCTTCAAGCACCTGGTTACTGTTTCTGTCTTCCCATCTGTTTGAGGATTGTATGCGGTACTAAAGTTCAACTGCGTACCCAAATCTTTGAAAAGACCCTTCCAAAAATTTGAAGTGAACTTGGTATCCCTGTCAGAAATTATTGCCTTAGGAAACCCATGTAATCTGAAAATTTCCTTCATGAAAATATTTGCAATGGCATCGGCTTTATATGTAGACTTAACCGATATAAAATGTGCTTCCTTGGTTAACTTTTCCACCACAACCATGATGGAATCATGTTGTCTCACAGTCATTGGTAATCCTGTAAGTCCTAAACCCTTCATCTAGCCTAATCCCATCTCAGGTGACATGATTTATCGATTTCAAAGGTTGCGGAGAATGGCCGAGGAGTCTTAATCATAAGGGGTTAGTATCTTCGTGGAAACCTTTGCTTAGGCAGATGCATGCCTAGCTGTGCAAGGGTGGCAAGAATTCGAGAACAGGGGAAGGGACGGGTGCACTACATTGCATGAGGGAGAAAGGGAAGGGATCCCAACAATTCCATTGTTTTCAAAAATAGAAAAATCTTAGAATGAATGAGTAATCTGTGAATCAATATACATACCCTTATCCTTGGGCGGCGACGAATTTGATATGGGAGCACCTGCCGTCGCCACCATGGGACTTTTCTCTTCCATTTTCAGCAACATATCTTCATGCGATCCCTAGGAAGAGACAACCAACTGTCTCCCTTTATATTGTGAATATTTGGTGTGCGAAGTATGGACATCCTCGATATGTATATATGTACTTAAATCATTAGAGCATCCTCCCACCCACGAATCTATGTGCACCCTTTTAATCCTTTGAGGCAAGCTGAGAGAGGAGAGGGTGCAATCACTTGCAATATGCCCGACTTTGTGGCATCTTCTGCATATGAAGGGAATACCTTCATAGTCTAGGGTTTGAACAAAGGAATTTCCCCCTCTCACAAGCCTCATTTCTTTCAATATTCCATTTTGCACATCAATTTTCACTAGGATATGGGAAATCGACATCTTCTCTGTTTGTTCAAATGACATATCCGTCTCCAGAAAGGTACCAATTGCATTCCCTATATGTTGAAATGCATCGTGGGACCAAAATTCAAGGGGTAAACCTGATAGATGCACCCAAATCGGTAGTACGTTTACCCTCTGTCTTTTTGGATCAAACATGGTAGTCCATATGTTCACGAGGAGGAGTATGGACTGTATGCTCCAATTCTATGACATAACCTAGTTGGTGTCCTCCATGGAATCCAAGAAGAAAATGAACCATCCTATGGCCATAGCTTTGATCCTAGGAACGTAGTTGAGTTTGTGTCCCCAGTTTTCCTCAGTCCACTTCTGTAGAGTTTCCAGATCAAATCGCCTACCTCCAACTCTTCCCACAACAAATTTATCCACGACTTCTTCAACATTATTCATGGTGATATTTTTTCCAAAGACCAGCTCGAACTTTTCCGCATGCTTAGAAGCACATCTTTCCTTCTTCTTTCCATGAATTTTTGGAGAAGAATGATGTTGGTCGTTCTTTGGATCGCTTGGCCCTAAACCTTGGTCCCGAAGAGAGTCACCCTTGAGCATATTGGCCTTGTTTCAGTTCTCCTTTGATTCGCTTGAAGCCCTCATCCAAGCCTCAGACCCACTGGACACCTTCAAATGAATATACAAGGAAAATGCTCCAAAACTTGGGAGCCCCTAAATAGCTTTAGATCCTTGAATAAAAGACGCCCCAAGACCTGCTAGGTCGCGAGAGCCCTCTTTATTCCATCGCCCTTCATTAAGTAGAATATCAAGTCCTATAGCTACCAGAGACTCTTGAAACCTCACATCGAATCTAGAAGGGTTTCCTCTGTACATGCCATTTTCCGATTACAGATACCGCTTCCCCCACCGAACCCACGAGAAGAGGCAAACTGGAAAGCGGATAATTGTCGAGGAAACCACCTTAGGAATCCGGGAAGAAATGGCTTTATGCCATGTAGACAGCCCCTGAGGAAAAAGTGCTCACCTTGATGTCAAACCCAACGTTTATAGTGGAATGGGAAACCGCTAGGTGTCCATGCACATTCCAAATGTCTACTCCATCGGAAGGATCGTCGGAATAGTCCACCAGCTCCAATTATAGATGCCCTCTTTGTTCAAGAAAAATGCACGCCAAACCTTCATCTAACTGAATTTTCTATTCAAAGTTATTCTACAACGGTTCTAATATCCAAAACAATGGTCAGATCTCCCAAAAGTAACAGAATCTAAATAAAGGGTTGAATCACAAGGTAAAACCCATTGGGCATGGGGTAGCAAGTATGAATATGAGACTAGTTGAGTATGAGTAGATTTTTATTTCCCTTCAATGCACAATATTGGAATAATTATTACGTACTGGAATTAAAATGATGGCACGAGATTGGAAATCCATGAATCTCGATATTTGTTCATGATGCAAAATACTTTATTGTAAGATGAAAATCATGATGGCCACTCGCCTTTGCTTCCACATGAAGGATTTGGACTGGTTGGCTATCAACTTTCCTTCGAACCTTCCTTCAACATGAATCCTTAAATGTCAATTTGATGTAATTTCCCAACCCAACCGAATATATGAACGAGCATATATGCATATATAAATGAGAATGTGGTTTGATATAGATGTTCCTTTAATAACCCATTCATATGAACCTAGTAGACATTGTTTCAGTTAAAAGAGCCTAGTTGTAGAACAAAACCAATGACAAAGGCAAGATATACATTTTCTTTTAGATGTTCGACTACACATGATAATTCCGAAATACCGAACACCTAGAGCAGCCACTCACACAAACAGGTCACAGATCAACACACCGATGTTTTCACGTGGTTTAAAACCTCGAAAGGGAAACACTCCATGACCCCAACCAAATATCTACTTGAGGCAGTTTATTATGCAAAAGAAATAAAGTTACAAATGATATTCTCATAATCAATCAACTAACAAGTGACCCTCCATGCTCTTTAAATAGATATCATGGACCAATAAGGTGTTAAGCCACAGATCAAAGGTAGTTATGATTTAAGAGAAGTCGAACCATCGGATCACTCTATGTATAGAACATATCGTGACCATTGGATTAGATATTTACAAATGCATACTAATGCATACTAAAGAAACACATTTTTCCTAACAAATATATTATAACAAGTTGATCTTAACTAAATCCTAAGTGTCTAAATATCCTAACATCCCCCCTTAAGAACAACTTGGGATAGGATTGAAGTATTTACAAAAGTGACACTATTAGGAGAAGGAAGGAGGCATTAGAGCCTATCCTCCCTTAATGACAAGTTCCTGAACTCCTAACATAGATTGAAGTTTAGAAAACTTCATTTTTCTAAGAGATGTGAAGATGTATGCAACTTGATCATCTGTAGGGAAAAATAACACTTCAAGAACGAGTAGGCTCTTTATAGCTAGTTGGATCCAAGGATTCTTCCATGGAGTAAAATGAGATACAAAAACAAAATATGCAGGTTCAAGTTTGGAAAGAATATGATAAATGCATTGCTTGTCTTCTCTTTTAATTTTTCATTATGCACATAAGAGTCTAAGAGTTTTGTACTTAGATAGATAATCTTGAATGCTCGAAAAATTAGTTGGATTTACGGAAATCAACTCATTTTCTATTTGGTGACCTCGAATTTCATTATGTTTACCAAACACAGATTCCAATTTTTCCTAAGCTTGATCTGGTTCATCAATTCCAGATATGTGAAATCGTAAATCAATAGAGATTGACATTCCAATAAATCCATGGGATTCATCACATTTATTGGCCCATTTTATTTTCTTATCAACATCAGTGGGATTTGTTTATTTCCCTAAGGTAATTCAGTAAAGTCCCCTACTTCGTAGTACATCCTCCATGCGAGATTTTCATGAGAAATAATTGGAACTAGTAAGTATAATATCACATGGGGTGTCCATACTATAAAATGAAGGTCGAAAAAAATAGAAACCAACGGTTTGGATGCAAAGATATAAAAAAACCAGGCTGTTTAAAAAAAATGGCACTGAAAACTGACTCCGGATGAGGAAGTTATGCTTGGTTGAAAAAATGGTTGCAGGTGACCCCAACAGATATGAGGCAGGCAAATGATTGAACCAACTGAAAAAAAGACCCCCCCTCTTCCAAATCTTTACCTTTTAAACTCACTTTACAATAATGTTGCTTTATGTGAACGACTTTTGTAAAATAAGTGGAGTTTCACTTTTACAATAATGTTACTTTAAATATTGCATGCAAAAAACTAAAAGACTTTAAGTGACTCACTTTTATAATTTAAGGGAAATGCACTTTTACAATAAAGTAACTGGAAAATAGAAATTACATGCAATTTTAGGAAAGTAACTAACAAGAAGACTTGAACTCGATACCTCTTATTAAATAAAACGCCTTTTAACCAAGTGAGCTAATATTAAAAGGTACGTAAAAGATGGAAAGGAGGAAGGGTTTTTTTTTTTACTCTTTTGTCTCGAACTTCATGCTTACCAGAAAATGATATTTTTCCTGCAAATCACTTCACATAAATCGAAACAAAAACAAAACAAAAAAAATAATATGCGTCGAATTTGGGGTTAGACTTCGTTAGCTTTCCTGGATTGTATATGTTTCATCTTTGATATTTAAGACTGCCGATTGTACAAAACAAGCTACAACATAGGAGATGGAAGATGATATCAACTAAATTGAAATACTAAATCGAACCATCACGAGCATTATTACTAATCCTTTGTGTTATTGAAGGAACATATATAATCAAAAGTCTATTGTGCTTGATGGATGTATATGTGTAAGTGTTTGTTTGTAGAGGTTGTTATAGATGAAACAAATCCTCTTGGTTGACTAATGTATAAGTAGATTGATACGGGTCAACATAAGATCTTCCCGCGTGAGGAATCGAGGTTGTTTCAATCTACCGACGTGAATGGATTTGTCTCTCACAGATCTATCTCTAAGGAGAAATAATTGTGGGTGAAATCATTGAAAGATAAATTGTGAAGGAAAACAATTGAATAGAATCATGGTATAGTCAATTGAATTGGTTTGTTCATGTTGCAATAACAATGATTCTTAGATTTGTTTCTAAAAAATTACTATCGACTATATGAGAGTCCCATAAATACCAATAATATGAAGATTGAGAAAAGATTCCAAAGATGCAAATGAAGATGTCCAGTATGTGCATTAATTCATGGAATTGATTTCTTAGCCTAAATAAAATGCATCTCCAAAGTTAGAGGGGGAATTTTAGGTTCTACTCAAGATGAATGATTATTTAGATAGTATGAGATGTTGGAGGATTGAATAAATTATACTTCATTGGGGTTATGAGATATTCATGTGGGGATTGATATCTAATAATTTAGGGAAATTTTGGATCTAGAAATTTGTTATCAAACTTTACAAAGGTTACGAGACATTTTGAGTGCTAATGTTGTCCATTAATTTTGGGAAACTTGGATCACAAATAGGAGACCATACCTTTTAGAGGAATATGAGAAAACCTAATGTACTTTGAATCCTGCAAGACTTCAAAATGGTTAGAGACATTGATGAGTACCTTACTTCACAGAGATGGAGACAAGTACTCCTTAAGAGGGGCCGTTGGAATTATTAAATCCTACATGTCTCATTGTATAATGTGTAATTCTTCATCATACTATGAGGTTGTGTTTTTTTAAGGTATTCATGGTCATTGTAAGATAGAGTTTATCTCTATGTGAGTGATTTGATTCTAACTTTTAGGAGGTTGTTAACTAATTAGATCCTATGTTGCGTGTGGTTGAGATATTTTCTCAACATTTTGGTAGTGCGGCTAATATTGTGTGCTTACCTTGAGGCAACACTTGTTGTATAAGTATGTAACATGTTTGATGTTAAAATATCACTCATAATAATTTTGGAGTGTGAAGGAAACATGTCTACTCTCCCATTTCTGTACATGTTATCCCATAATTATTATTTTAATGGTGTTACATTGAAGTGGATGTTGGAATTAGGCATGGGAAGCTTGGGAGGAAGGGCCTCACCTATAAATCCATATTGTGAAACTTTTGAAAGAATTGAGTGTGAAAAAAATGTGTATGACCTTCTTGTCATTTTGTGAAGACATTTCATACATATGGATACAAGCATTCCCAAATAGAATGTGGATCTATTTGGTATGCCAACCTACTCCTTTGATAAAGATAAATGCATTATGTAGATATTTTTTACTAACATTAATGCATTGTACTCTTGATTTTACTGTAGTGTAGAGGATAAAATCAAATTCTAGGTGAAACTTTGGTTTAAAAACATATAATGATTGGAAACCATGATTCAACCTCTTGTTTTTCTTTGAATTAAGATACTGTTGAATATTGTGGTGCATTTAAATTTGCTATTGGACAAGTGGTTTTGGCTTTACCTACAATCATGGAGTTGGCCATTGTTTACTTCTTCTTGTACTTGTATTCGCCTAGAAATATAGCACTATCATAAGAACTTACCCCACACATTGAAACATGACAATGTCTCAACCTTTAGAATTTTGAGTGATTTAATTGAATGGGATATCAACATGCAAAAGAGTTTCATTAATACAAATTTCTTAGTGAGAGAGTAAGAGTAGATTCTAGGTCTTTATTTCAAGCTAATTACTATGTCACGTTTGATGGTTGTTGAGTGTAGGCTATGAGAGACTAGGCCATACCTCTAAACATGAAGATAGAGATTTCCATATAGCACTCAAGAAATGGGGCCAAATATTTATTTCCTCAAAGGATTCATGTTGGTGAATCGAGTGGGATATAAGTTCTTGATTTACAAATCAATGAAAATTTGACATTTTATTGCATCGAGGGCGCTCTACAACCCAGTATGAGGGAGATCTTGTAATGCATGTAACATATATGAGGGAGATCTTGTAACACATGTAACATGTAACATTTATGGAAAGTAATAAAAAGTAAAACATAATAATATGAGGTAACACATGTAAGTCGAAAGTATGAGGGAGATCTTGTAACGCATGTAACATGTAACGTTTGTAAAAAGTAATAAAAAGTAATAAAAAATAATAATAAACGTAATATATATTATGTCAGCAAAATAATATATATTATGTATAAAGTAATAAAAAATAAAAAAAGTAACTTAATAGAACCTAGGATTTGAATCTAGACTGGTATGTTTTTAAATTGAAAATTCATATACTTGTGAATTTTGACTTATCTTAAAAAAAATAATTTATAAAGAATTATACTATCATTATAAGAACTTTTTAAAAGAAATGTTTTAATGTGTGAAACTTGCATTTAATCTAATCCACATTCTTTTGCTTTTAATTAAAACAAAAAACTAAGAATTTACTCTTTTTAAAAGAAACATTCACATATAAGGCTACATATTTTTTTAATATATTTTTAGTTGTGTAGTTCTTATGATTCTTTAAAGACCTTCATTATTACAAAGAAAAACTATTAAAATTTCATAAAAATAATAAATGAAAAATATAGCATGAAACGGAAAGAAAAAGATAATATGTCATTAAATAAATGATTTAATGAAGAATCTACATGTACTAAGCCCCTCACCTACCATGGAAGAGATGAACATATTTTACTTGCATCTACATGAAAGGCTTAAAAACGACAAATGTAATTTTGACACCGGGCTTTCCTCCTTGAGTGTGGTAGCTATAACATAAGGCTCTCCAAGGAGAACGTAGAGACTCCCTAAGGATACCGTGTATCTCATTAAAGGATGGTCTCTCTTTGGTAGTAGTGATCTCCATACTTTTGATAATATGTATATCAATGATGTAATATTATTTTTGTAAGTGTAATATGCATTTAAAAGTCTAATTAAATAGAATTGATGATTTTTTTGGAAAAAATAAATAAATTTATTTTCTTATTTAATAAAATAATTAAGTTTATATATATATATATATATATATATATAAGAGGAGTGTCTATTAAGAATTATTAAATAATTTATGATGTTCTAATATTGATACTTAAATTGTGTTTTTGTTTTAAATAAAGCATTTGTGATTGTTTGTAAAAGTTCAAAGTAATATTATCAAGAAATAAAAAACACATTTTTTGTGTGTAAAAGAGATGATGGTTATTAATGTCCATTGAGACTAACTTTGATTTATACATTACAAAAATGTAAGGAATCACAATTTTATTTATGTGCTTGATAAAATTTTATACACATGATATTCTATGAGAAAGTGAATTTCATTTTCAATCCCTAATATGACAAAGACAAATTAAACAACTAAAATTAGCAACATGCTTAATACCTGCCTTTTTAAGAAAAGTAAAATTAATAGCATTAAGTAATTTTTTTTGTAAATAACAAGTATTAGATTACTTAGTTTAGTAGATTTGAGGTGATCTACAATGAATCATCAAAATGATTGATCACTAAAGGAAAGTATCCAATTGGAAAAATCAACCTTCTCTTTAAGAAAAATAAAAATAGTAACATTAACTCTTTTGTTTTCTAAAAAAACAAATATTGGAATTTTAAATTGGTGTTAATCATAGTTTAGTAGATATTAAAGTAAAATAGACAACAAGACTAAAAACAAATATTGGAGTTTTAAGATTTTTAAATTGGTGTTATATAGTTTAATAGAAATTAAAGTAAAATAGGCAACATAGTTGCTTAATTTCCACCTTTTATGTATAAATATTGTCAAATAAATTAGCATTTAGGATTTTTATTTAATATGTGAATATATTAATTGTGTTTAATCTAAAAACTAGAACAATTGTTTTCATGACTCAAGCTTTTCATTATTTCTCCATGTTGTTGAGCCTAAAATTCTAGAAGATCTTTGTGAGAGAGTGCAAGTTATGAATTAAAAAACTTCATTATTGAATTTTAAAGTCTAGAAGCTATATATATATTTTTAATTTTTAATGTGATTTTTATAATGAATTATTATTACAAGATTGTGTAAGAGAATTTTGTGTCATTATTTATGGTTATATTTGCAAAGAGTGAAGTTGTAATTAGAATAACAATTCTTAATTTTTGAGTAACTTTCAATACTATTTATAGAAAATGTTTGTAGTATTGACATTTTGATGAGAATATGTAAGTAATAGATAATAAGTTGAAATAATTTTGTTCTTTATAATTATAAAGAGTGAACATGCAATTAGAATAAAAAATTTTAGTATTTTTGGTAACTCCTAAATTATTTATAGGAATTATTTGTAGTGTCATGTCTTGATATTTTAGTGACTTGGTAGTAACTAATAGATAGTAAATTGAAATAGAACTTTAAAACTAAAAATTATTTGAGATTACTTTGATTGGCTTTGAAAATCTTAGGATATCCTTGTCTTTTCCAAGTCATCTTTACATTTTGTTTCATTTACATTATGAGCTATCTATTGATGATTGTAAATGATTGATTCTTTGTTTCCATTTTAATTTAAAGGGGAGATTTGAAAACTTTAAAACTAAAAATGATTTGAAATTTTATACTTTTATATAGTATAAATAAAATTTAATTATATATATTAATCTATTAATAATTAGTAGCAAATTTTAATAAAGAAGTTATATACTTTCTTAAAAAAATACTAAAATATATTTAACAAAACCTTAAAACATCTAGATTATTTTACAAATACTTTTATTGATTTTTTTTTAAAGTATTCTAATAATTTTTTTACAAAAAACACTATATAATATTTCATATTTAATATAAAATTATCATCATTTATAAATTATATAAAAACTGAATTTCACTAAATAATATCAAATTTTAGATTTTTTCTATTAAATTAATTTTTATTTTTCCTCTAATATTCCATAAAACTTTTATTTTTCAACCATGAAAAGAACATTGAACAATACATAAAAGACATATATTTATTATTATTTATAATAATTTAATGATAAAGATATATTTGTATTTATGAATTTTATAATAAATTATCGGCTAAATAATATTAGATTTTCGAGTTTTTATATTAAATTAATTTTTGTTTTTCCTTTAATATTCTATTTTTCACCAATAAAAACAACATTGAATTATTATAAATTTCATAAATGCATATGTCTTTATAATTAAATTATTATAAATAATAATAAATATATGTCTTTTATGATAGTCCAATTTCATGGTATCTTTGGATTAATAAAAGTAAATTATCCCCAACATGCAACCACATTAGATCTTGTGTTTGGTTTGAAAAGTTGACAACATGTACCACAACTAAACTCCGAAATACGAGGCTCAACATTGAAATATGAGGCCCAAGTCCAACTAATACGTGACATGCATGACGTGACATTTTTCTGATAAAAAATGATGTCAGGCTTTTGCCATTTTTGTCGATGTGGCAGTAAACTGCTTGTTATTGGTTGCAGGTGTGATTCTTGTGCAGGACGAGATGCTTTCCGTTAGCAAAGGCATAATGGATGTATTAATATGCCAAGCGTGTGAAATGATATTTTTTTTAATTTTAATTTACAGTGTTGGTATAATCAATATCTTGTTACACTTTTCACATCGTTTTCTAATATAATTAAAAAAAATTATATTATTCTATTTCTAATATTAAACATTAGAAATAGATTTCAAATTTAACTTATTAATAAAAAGCGAAACCAGTTAGATTATAAATATCTAGATCGGGCTAAAAACCACATTCAAACTAAACATAAACACAAATTTAAATTTATATTATTCTATTTCTAATATTAAACATTAGAAATAGATTTCAAATTTAACTTATTAATAAAAAGCGAAACCAGTTATATTATAAATATCTAGATCGGTCTAAAAACCACATTCAAACTAAACATAATTTTTTTTACCAAGGGTGAGAATATTATTGTATAACCCATAAAATTTAGGAATTTATTTTGTAAATGAAATTTTAACATTATAATATACCTTCATCTTAAACCAAATAAAATAAAACTATTTGACAAATTTTATTCTCAAATTACAACTCTATTAATTAGAATTATTTTGTTTAGATATGTGCGTTTAATTTTGTTGAAAAAAAGTGGAGGCATGTCAGGCCTTTTTGGCATGAAAATTTTCTCTTGTTTTTTAATTAATTCATTAAGTTAAAATTAACGGTTTGTTAGTTCCTATTTAAAATCGAACCATAAACTCATTCAAGATTATAAATTTGTCAATCTTGTAGCAATTGCATTCACAACATCTAAATCCACTCCAAAACCATTAATTTTTTTATTAAATTAATTTTATATATATATATATAACATTAAATATATTAATTTTTAATATTTTCTTTAATATAAATCAATTTTCTTCAACATAATTTCCGCGAATCACCTTATCTATATACACAAGTCTACAACTAGGCTTTATATGGCCTATGAAATGGTACGTGAGTAAAGTCTTTGCATGCTGCCATATGATTTGATCGTTGCATGGAAAAGTTGGTCGATTGGTGGAAAAAATAAAATCTAAGTGACCTCCGAGTCTCCGACATCTTCTCGCATGCTTCTTTGACATCTTAGTTGTCGTAAAATGAAAAAGTCTAGCAGACCTAAATTATCTCCGTAAACTTTGGTTGGTTGTAAAGGGAAAATTTAACCGACCTATTCTCCCTATGGTTGGATAACAGGATCTCTTGATTGAAGGGATGTGACATCACAAACACATAAATTAGAAAGGGAAGTGAGTCGTGATTGCAGGCTAGAATTTGATGGGTAAATTGTCGATCATGAACTTATAAAATAAGTTTAAACTTAAAATGTATAAAAAAATTAGTAAAAATTATTTTAAATTTTTAACCATCAAATTTAATAAGTAGGCTGGATTTCAAATCCAAATTCCAATCCTAATTGTAAATGGTTTTTTTGGTTTTAATCTATCTAGTGATTTTGAGGTAATGATAACCCGGGAGTCAACAGATTTGTAAAATTTGAAATTTACAGTGTTTAGATGGTAATTAGATATGTTAAAACTGTTAGGATGGAAATCTTCATTATTGAAATTACAAAAATAAATATAATGACAATTCTGAATTGAGGTAATGATAACCCGGGAGTCAACGGATTTGTAAAATTTGAAATTTACAGTGTTTAGATGGTAATTAGATATGTTAAAACTGCTAGGATGGAAATTTTTATTATTGAAATTGCAAAAAATAAATATAATGACAATTTTGAATTGATAGTCCCAAAAAAGCTATAATTTTTAGTTAGAGTTTATCTTAGACTGTTTAAGATTCTATTTTTATAGATGAGTTTCTTAATTAAATGTTGTATTATTGTGAAAACAAGTGAACCTAATAATAATTAAAAACATGTGTTTTTTTTTAAAAGATCATACATTCAACAACTCCTGAGAAATAGATTATATACATCTTTATAATAAATTATATATATATATATATATTCTATGTTGATTTGTTGATTGATACATTGGGGTAGGAATTTGGAAAAAATTCCACCCATCAAATCTGACGGTCTTTACACAATATACAAAAGTTTTTACAATTTCTTTGTTTTTTATGACGAAAAATATGAAATTTAGACCGTATTTGATGGGCAAAATGGCTCATGACAAGCATTTTACCCGTCAAAATCCAACCCGGGCCATCACGTATTCACGGTGTCGAGGAATCCGCAAACAACACTGATTCGCAACGATGTCACGGTTGGGAGACATCGAAGGATTTTAACAACGCTTTCTCGATCGACAGCTCTGTCACTGAACTACCTGTCGGAGGAATTTATACATGTCAGGTTTATGTCTTCACCATGTCGGATGTATGTATTCAAATTTGCTATTATAAATATAAATATAAATATAAATATAAATATATAGATTGCACATCCTCAAAAGCATCGGTTAAGCTTTCTGCGTATTGGCTATAAGAAACTTGCAAGTGTTTCAGGGCTCTCTGTTTTCGATAGCATAGTAGCAGCACATATATGGCGACTACTACCTATGGATATATGCACAGTGATTGCAAGGTTGTTGACTGCAAATTATTATTATGCATTAGTAGAAGCTGTGGAAGGAGGAGGCCTCTGCCTAAACGAGGGCAGGTGAAGGCGGCCATTGTAGCCTCTGTGTTTCAAACAATTGTTTCTGCTCTTTCTCTGGGAAAGTCCTCTTCTCGATCTAAAACACTAGAAGATTCTTCTTATCGCCGAATGAAGATACCGCCTCTCGTTCCAAAACACAAGATCATTCCTATGGCAATATGAAGACTTCCAATTAAATAATGATCATGATTGGCATAATATGCAGGTATATATATGGTTTTTCTAGTACTGAAGAAAAAAAGTAGAAATGATTGTAATAAACATGACCAGAGGCTATGGTTTGCAAAGTGGTCAAAGCATTATTCTTATTGAACTCCATTTCCAGTTCGAATGATGTGGCCTCTCTGCCTTCTACTCATTTGTCTTTGGCCTTCACAGGCCCTGCCAAGACATGAAGTCTCTATATATATATTGTTACGGCTTAATAAAAAATATATATGTTATTAGATGATGAAATACGGATATATTTATTACAATTGAATAAACGCCTTTGGCGTTTCGAAGTTTTTTTCTCTGAGATTCCTCTCTAACCTGTCTTCGTACTCCGACAGGTTTGGTCTGAGATTCCTGTATTGTTACATGATTAATTGAATGATGGCTTTCAAAATTTGACTTCGCAGACAAAATAAAAACTATCAAACTGAATCTATCACGATAATTGCACAGCGTCCATACAAATAACTGCAACAATTACATTCATCTATACATTACAATGCAATCACGCAATAAATTGGAAGCCATTAAAATTTACTCTGTAGGCACTGGGAAGCATTTTGCAGCTTTTTAACCGGAGATTGGTCTGGAGATCGTTTTGAGCAAACAAATGAGCACAGGTTTTTTTAATGGGAACGTATGCTGTTGTTTATTTTTTTGGGGCGCTGTTACGCTGAAGGAATTACCACGTGTGGAGGAATAAATCCACGCGGTTTCTGAAGGCTTTAAACCCTGATCAAGGCTCTGCATGGCCATTTTGCTTGCCCAACTTGAGTTTCATAGATTCACCAGTATTCAGAGGATGAAATAGATCATAACAATGATTCAATTGTTTTAGAGAAGGATAACATTATTTCTCCAAAATGTCTAGAACATTAAAATCGGGGATTTCTTCCTTAATTATTGTAGGTAGGAAAGAAGTCCCTCAAAGGAGAATGTAGAAACTTCATAATGTGATACTTCTGAGCCAAATAAAGAATTGACTGAGTAGTATTGACCTTTATACTTTTTAATTATTACCTTTTTTTTATTGGTCGCATGAGATAAAAAATAAAATTAAAAAGATGAATAGATAAATATTTTTAAAATATAAATGGTATGAATGTTAAATATTTTTCAAATATGAATATATATATTATTAATGTTGCAAGTGTAATGTACATTAAAGAAGAGTATTTTTCATTTAATTTTTTAATAAAAAATATGATATTTTTAAATAAATAAAACCTATTTTATTAGAAGAAAATTATAAAATTAAATAAAACTTTTATGAAATATATATAGATATAAAACTTGGCTTGAGTGAAACATTTCAAGGAACACTTAAACGTCAAGGGAATTTGTATTAGGTAGATTTGGCAAGTTTGTACAACCAATCAATTTGGTAGCCTTCGCCTTAGTTACCAACTTGTGTGGTAGATGGGAGTTGGTTGGAATTGTCTACTAGCTCGTAGGTTAAGAGGATTAAGGGATGGCTAGCCGAGTGAGGATGAGCAATTGATGAGGTTTTGTAGTTCAAGACTCAACAAAGAACGTAATGTGATGTCTAGCATGTTGTCCATGCAAACCCCTCACACACTGAGGGGCATGACCTTTGAGCATTGTCAAGTATTGGAATAGATGGATGGCATCATTATCATACATTGAGTGGTTTGTTGTTTGATTATGCTAGTTTAAAGGAAGGCATATAACACCATAGCTTGTGGTTTGGTGGTGATGGGTGTAGCATTGCATATGGTGAAACACGCACATTCATATTCTGAAAGTATAATGTACCCTTAGCTTAGTTTGGCGAAGATGTTTCCATGAGGTGTAGTCCACCTTATACAAGTTGGTTGTTAGTCATATCAAACTAATAAAACCACTATGGTGCCCAGTGAGTATCAAACTTCTTAGATAGTATGAGATGCTCAAGACAAACTATAAATCTAACTCAATATACATGCCTTCTTTACTAATATCCACTTACAAACACTTTTTAAATAATAAAAAAAATTTCGTAGTAAAATAAATAAAATACTTTACTTAATATTATAAAATTATTATTTTTCAAAAATATCACATGGTATATATAAATAATTTTAATCTCTAATATAAGAGTTTTCTTCAACATAATTTCACCGAATCACCTTATCCAAATCCAAAACTGTGGGCCTCATGTACGACCTGACCTATGAAATGGTCGGTGAGTCAAGTCTTTGTATGCCGCCATATGATTTGATTCGAGTTGTAAAATAAAACCTAACCGACCAATTCTCCATATGCTGGGAGAGCAACATCTCCTTATTTAAGGGATGTGAAATCAGAAACAATAAAATATAAAGTGATGTGAGTTTTATTGTGAAAGAACATGTCACAAGTTTACTTTAGTTAGTTCATTGGTTGTAGTTTGGGTGGTTGGGAAAAGATTGTTGCCCTTTCCATCTGAATTCAATTCTTATAAGTGACATGATGTTCTTATTAAACTTTATTGTAATGATTGTATTTCAAACTTTACTTGATTCCTTAAGAAACATAAATTTTATTTTTTTATTATAAATTAAATTTATATATAAAAATTATGTTTACATAATATAAAATTAAATGTTTTAAAATGAATTAAAATTAAATATAAAAATTCTATTTATACAATAAAGAAATTAAGTGTGAATTAATATTAAAAATATTCAAATTAATATAATTATATCTATATTTTAAAATGTGATTATATTTATTCGGTATGTTAATTCATTCACGGATATACATTTTAAAAGGTATGAGAAACTGTTAAGCCGGAGGTTTTCAGTAGATAAGAGATGGTTGGTTCCAGTGTCGGTGCGTTTGTCTGTTGTGGGGCATCGGCAGTGAAGGTTGTTAACGATGGTGTTGGCGGTGGTCTTCAGGCGGCTGGGATTCCTCCTTTTCGGCTGCAGCGGCGGTGGTTCTGTCGTCGGCGTTTAGGGCAACGGCCTTTGGCTCTTGTTCCTGTGGCGACGATTTGTATTGAAAATTTTACGGAACTCTTTGTGTGGAAGCTTGGGGTTTCGATTTACTCCAAGTGTTTACGGCCAGGGTAAACCTAGCCGCCTCCCTGCTGTCCTTCGGCGGCGGCAGCTCCTGAGCTTGCGTCCACTGCAATGGTGTTGGGGCTTCTTTCTTTGTGGTGCTCAGTTTGTCCATGTTCTGTTTTGGATATAGTGTCTGTAGTCATGTTTTTTCTACTGAGGTTGATAGTAACTGTTTTTTCTATTGAGGCGGATAGTAACACTTATAGTAACACTTTATATGAGATTGAATGTAACCTAATTAATTTATGTATATTTGATTCAAAATAAATATCAATTTTTACTTCTATTTGTGAGAAAAAAAAATTAGATAAAAAAATTAAGAAATTAAAGTAAGAATTCATTAATAATTTTTTTATAAAATATATGAAAGAGTTAAAAAAATATTAAAATAATAAATAAATTAGAGAAAAATAAAATGTAATTAAATTAGAGTTAATGATATGATTATTATGGAAAAATAAAAATTTAAAAACTAATTAATTGAAATAAGAATAAAGTTAAAAGAAAATAAATTTTAAAATAAGAAAACTTAAACTATTAATCAAATATACCCATATACATCCAAATTTATATTTAGCAATTTTCACTTAGTGAAGATTGATAGTAATCCATGAAAATGAAGTCATTTAATTTTTAAAACCACAAATATTATAAAGATTGAAATTTTATATATAAAATTTGAGATATTTTTTGTTTGAAATATTTTTAAAAATAAAAGCAAAAAATTAGATTTAATCTTTAATCTTTAAGATAATTTATGTTTAAGGAGATTTAATCTTTCTTATAATAAATTTATAATTAAAATAAATATTTGCTATTGAGATAATGTATTAAAGATAATATAGTAAATGAAGTATCTTGTAATATTAATACTTACTTTTTCTTATAATATGAAAAAGGAATATATATATATCTATAAATAATTTTATTTTATTTTTATAAAAACATTATGCATTTATTAAAAGATGAGATTTTTATTTAATTTTTTGTATTAAAAAAATTGAATAAAATGTATTTTATTTAAAAAAATATAATCTAATCAAAATTATATATATATATATATATAAAATACATTGTTTTTAACTGGAATAAAATGGTTAAATCAGGCAAAGTTGTAAAATTTACCACACTTCAAAAACAAATTTAAACTAATCAAGTCGAAGTTGTAAAATTTAGCACACTTCAAAACAAATTAAAAAAACAAAAATGGAATTAAAAATAAAATTTCAAAATTGTTCTCAAATTACAACAATCTCTATGAAGTAGTATTATTTTGCTGAAATAAGTGCCTCATTTTAATCCATTAAAACTATTTAACCACTTCTATTCTCAAATTGCAATTTTATTAATTAGTATTATTTGGTTGAGATAAGTGTCTTAGATTTTGTTAAGATAAGTGAAGGCATGTCTTCTTCATCGAGATTCACTTGATTTTTTTTTCACACAGGAAAAACCAACTTTTTATTAGAGAAAACAGTTGTATCAGAAAATTACAAACCAACAGGGTGAGGCATGACCCAACCCACATAATGCAAAACCGTTCATCATTACAACAAGATAGTTGTCTAGTGAACAATTATCATACATAACTTGATCCTTTAGGAGCAACTGGCAGATACTCTAGCCAAAAACAAAAAAGCTGTGGTGTCCAGTGCCATGCAGTGACAGAAAGGGAAGGACACTGGTCCAAAGAAGTAGAGACTCATATTAGCACAAATCAAGCACTTGTACCTCCACTTGGATTCAAATTTGAAGCCTTGAGGGCCCTTCAGAGGCCATTTTACACTTCATAGAAGGCCACTTCAAATTTTACAATGCAAAAAAAATTCAATTTCATGGTAAGCCCTTCAATAATTAAATTAACCACTATTGTTTAAAATTGCAACAGAAGGGTAGCTTCAAATTTCACCCATCGATAGTTCTCAGTGGGAAATTGGGAATGTGGCTACTAGCTAGGTGACTTGGGAATGGGACTCGTTTACTCTCCAATATCCACGTGTTCAATCATCCATGGATCATGGACCATTGGGCCTCTAATAATATCATTGACCAACTTACGTGAATGGGATTACACTGAGCAGTCCTTGGCTTGAATGCTTCTAAGTTCTTGTGTTTGCAGTGAGCGCTTACATGTTTAACACATTTAATGGAAGCAACAAATTTATTAAACCTCGTTGGTGGGTCATACGTGTTGTTGGCAGTGGGATTACCAAGTTACCAGTTATCACATACCAATTCGTGAATTCTGACTTAGTGAGTTAATTGAGTATTCAATGTATAATATATTATGTTAATGTGCCCCGAATTTGGCATTTCTGTCAAAATCCACAATCCAGAAACTTCTTGTAATGTTGTAGGATGTTGCTCCTACCTGTGGCCCCTACCCACAGCCCTACGTTTGATTTGTTGTATCAAGTTAATCCTACCGTCTACGGCTCCCATCCTCACACCCTGTGTTTTCTTTGTTGTATCAAGTCAATCCTGCAGCTCCCGAGTCCCACCTTGTGTTTTCTTTGTTGTATCAAGTCAATGCTTGAATTCCATGCTTCCATGGCTCCAACCATCAATATATAATATTACAGGAATACAAACAAGTTTTTTCTTATACCCCTACTCCACTGTGGTCGAGCTACTTCCAAGTTCCACCTACCCTATCTCCTTCAGTCCTCCAGGAGAGTTTGCGGAGCGAAGCTGCCAATGCCAGCCTGCCATAAACATATATAAAGAAATTCATTTTCTTTGAGGAGCTTAACTTCAAGGCTGACTAGATTGCCGACATCCTATGAATTTACAGGTATGTACATCATTTTATCCATTCATGATCCCATCAATTATTTAAAAATTTTGTTATTTAAAGGTCCAAGTATAGACACGACAAGGACAAAGGATCATCATAAGAAGCATATACACCAAGACGTGGGATCCATCATACCAACGGAGATTTGGGAATCCATATGATGATATGATCCACTGGCCTTATGAATGGCATGATTACAATTTATTTGAATAAATGGTTTCCGTGGGATTCCCTGAAATCTCCACTTTGTACTAAGGTCAATCCGAAGATCTTTATTTGATATTGTTCAAGATTGGATCCATCTTTTCAAAGGCTGTTCTGAGACTCTGGACACTTTCCCGACTTCTGGTGCAGTTTGACCCACATCTCAGACAACTTTTATGAACAAGCATATCTCAAGGATGATTTGATTCCCTACTTTGTTTCGATAGATGGGATTCCTTGCTTGAGTATGAAGTAACCATCCTTCTTTCAGATCTACAAATAAGGACACCCTCCTCTCACTTGGGAGCATCCGAGATTAGAGAGTCTAGAGTCTGAAAATATTTGGTCGAGTATGCTCTGCAAGTGCAACTTAGCTTGATCACATTGCATCATAAAGTTATGTCTTAGAAGTTGATTCTGCGGGATTGTGATTATGCTCTGCGAATTTCCTTTTGGGTATAAAATATCACATAAGAAAGCACTTTGAGATAGTATTTGCTCTGTAATATTTCCGCTGCAAGTTTAATAAAGTTCTGGATCCCAGTTCCAGTTTTGAGATTGTCTCTTTCTATCTGTCTAAGCCTTTTTCACCCATAAGCTCGGATTTGTAAATCCCTAGCTATCTCGCAAGATTCATCATTCTGGTCATGAATAGCAGTCAGTCACATACTGTCTGAAGGAATGACGCCGCGCATGTTTGACAAGTTAAGGAGTGATCGAAGAAAGGTAGCAGGCTAGTGATTTGCAGTTATTCAGATATAGAGGAAGCAAGCCCGACGTTGTGACGTCGTCCAGTCTACTAGGTGTAGAGGCCACTGCCGAAGATTGCTAATGACTGGCACAGTCATTCCATTGGAGCGTCGAACCTCATAAATTATAAACCACAGTCACTTTCCACAGTATGCATGGTGGAAAGAAAGTCCATTTGATTTAATTTACTTATGTGGTGGTGTAAAATAAATTACGACAAAAGGATAAATCCTCGAAGACAACAATGTGCAAAGTCTTAACTTAATAATACATGTAGATATAAACATATTGAGTATAAATATCGCATGATATATGGTACCATGCTCATGGGGTATGGCATCACGGTTAACCTTGTAAAACATGTTAATTAACCGGTGACTGGTTGTAAAACGTTATATAATGAATCCTAATCAAACTCACATTTCTTGAGATTAGCCAACAATTGATTCCTTTTTAGAGTCTCTAAGACCTCCATGAGATGTGAAATGTGCTCCTCCGGGTAGGAGCTATAACCCAATATATCATCCAATTACATTATAACAATTGAATGTAAATATGGGTGCATAAATGATAACATCATTCATCAATCTCATAAATGTAGCTTGTGCATTATATAAACCAAAAAGCATGACCAACGATTCATATAAAACTTCCCTTGTCTTAGAGGTGATCTTTGTTGGAATGTGGAATGATTCCTAGTACAATATCTAGTGGTCTAACTTATTGTTCTACAAGCCTAGCTAAGGCATTTTGTAAACACAATGAGTCCTACCTAGCAAATAAGGCATAACATTCTTCATAACTCTCTATCTTATGAAAAATGAGTTATCCCACATGCATCATGGAGTAAAATTATCCTATTACCATTCTTTATGTAATAGAGGTGGAAAAATATTTATCTCACATGTATTATGGGATATGAATATCCATACCTCTAGCATTTATAATAGAGGTGAAGGAGACCCATTGGGTAAATGGAAATTATTGTGACAAATATTATAAAGTTGTGATGTAAAGCATATGTGGGAGTGCCAAAGATTGTAAGAGTGAAAATTTCCTGAAGAATAGGAAGACCAACCTTCCATGGATGTTTCCCCATCATGGGGTTTTACCACGTAAAATATGTCCTCTCTTCTCTCTTTCCTTTCTTGCATATTCTATTGATTATTTGATGCTTGTGTTGATAGGAGATTAGACTAGTAAGATTTCGGTTATTGATTTACATGTTAGTAATATATTGTTATATGTTAATGCATATTTATCAATTCTTACAGTATTCCAAGTGTCTTCTTCTTTGATACATACCTGGTGGTATTCCAATTTGAGATCCAACTTGGTTAAGTACTTGGCACAATGCAACTAGTCTAACATATCATCAATCCTTTGCAAAGGGTATTGATTCTTAAGTGTAATATTTTTCAAATATCTGTAGAGGATATACATCTTCCAAGTCCCATCCTTCTTTGGTACGATGATGATAGGTGATCCACAAGGTGAGGTGCTTGGTTGAATCACCCATTTATCCAAAAATTGTTGCAAATGCTTCTTCACTTCATCTTCTTCAAGAAAATATTGTTTATATATCCCAATATATGGCAATGGAGAGTCAGGAAACACACTACACCACACATGTCAAGGGGTACTTAATGTAACTTCACTTCATCAATAAAATATGCACTTAACAAATTTTATCTTACATTGTTTCGTGACCTTGATATCTATATCCTTGTTTACCCATCGAAATGGATAAGGGATAGGATGATAAGGAAACTCAAACCCAATCTTGCTGACTATATCAACTTAAATGAGATGGGACTGTGAACCAAAATCGAATAGAGGGTTTAAATTGGTCTTCTTGATCTTGATGTTTATATGGAAGAGTTTTGTAATCTCCTTCTACACTAAAGTGCAGATAATATTCTCATACTCATCTAATATTGTCTCTATTTTTTTGATCGAATATGTGGCGAGAAGGTTCTTCTTCTTCACATCCTTCTTGCAGTCCTTAGTGTTCATCTATGGATGTAGTTTCCAACACTTTTCTTAAGTCATGTGACCATCAATGTTACAATGATTATTGTTGGGAATGTTATATTTTGTGCATGTAAATCAATTGGAAAAATTTGATAGTCAACTAGAGTCATAGGCGACAGATGGTTGAAGTCTGGTCGAATGGCCAACCAGAATAGTTGTTTGGTTGAAGGAAAATGATTGGTTGATGATAAGTCAACATAACGACCAAAATATCAATGGGAGATTGACCAAAGTTGACCCAATCAAGTTGAGTGTAACATAGTAACTTAAAGTGATTAGGAAGTTATGGATTGTCATTAATGAGCACTTGGTTGTATTGCATCTATAAATAAGACGTAATGACTATGCAAGTGTATGAGAGTGTAGCATGGTGGAATGTAATGAAGTGTGATTTGTGGTCTAGAAAATCACAGTTGTAGACATCTGTTATGAGTGTTTGATTAATAAATGAGTGGTAATCTCACTGGTTTGCTAGTTTTCCCCTATGAGAGGGGTTTCCAGGGTAATTTATGTGTATTTTGTTGATGTGTTATGTGTCATTATTTTATGTATAGATTGTGTTTAACTATATGAATCAATTTGAAAACATACTATAATCAATATTAAGAATCAATAGTTGGTATCAGAGCTGTATTTGGCTGTAGGGGGACACATTTATTGTTGAGGGTTTGGATTGGTATTAGATTTGGGGATTACCTATTGTAGTCGGAGTTTCCAAAAAACATTGATTTATAGTTAGAATGCCTAACAAATCAAGGAGAAAAATTAAATAGTTTAATATGAAAAATTTTGAACTTTGGAAGCTTAAAATGGAGGATCTCCTTATGGATAGAGAACAATGGGTTGCAATCAACCCACAAACGACTCCAACTGGTGTGTCAAAGGAAGACTAGAAAAATATTGACAGGAAGGAAAGGAGTACAATTTGACTTTTTTTAGTAGATTATGTATTGATAAATGTCTTAGAAGAAGACACTACAAAGAAGCTACGGGAAAAGTTAGGGAACTTGTACCATTCAAAATATCTAGTTAACAAGTTATTTCTTTAGAAGAAGTTATACCTTTTGAGGATGGGTGAAGGTGACTTAGTTACATAAAACCATAATGTGTTCAACACTGTGATCAATCAGTTGTTGTCGATGGATATTAAAATCACTAAGGAGGAAAAATGTATAAGTTTGTTGTGTTCTTTACCAAATTCCTAGGATAGCCTGGTTGTGGATATTGGAAGCAATAATACTTTATTGAAGATTGATGATATGGTCCCATATACATTGTCATTATATATAAGGAAAAATAACATGGAAGGTTTGACCCATGATGCCTTGACAGTAAGAGTTTGACCAATAGACAGAGGAAAAGGAAAAACCTATGGTAGAAGGTCAAAATCGAGGGGTAGATCTAAGACTAGATCTCTTGGTCTAGTGATGAAAATATGTTGGCGATGTGGTAAATTAGATCATTATAGATGAAATTGTAAGTCAATGGAAATCGAGAAAGGAAAATTATTTGAGGAAGGTTAGTCGATTAGTAGTAAGTATTCACAAGAAGAGAAAGGTGATGTGTGTTTGGAATCCATAAGTACACAACCAGGTCGTGACTCCTGGTTGATTGACTTTGATGTGTCATATTATATGACACCTCACAGATAATGGTTTTGTGAGTAAGAGAAGTTAAATGGTGGTGATGCTCTACTAGTAGAGGATTCCTCGACCATAATAGTAGGATGAGGAAAATTTCGATTGAGATTGAAACATGGAAGAATAGGAACACTTCTAGTAGTGTTGCATATTCTAGGTTTGGCCTGAAGCCTAATCTTAGTTAGTAAGATGTGGAATGAAAATTTGTAGTCTCTATTTGAGAAATAAATATGGTGTGAGAAGCAATGGTACTGATGAGAGGAGTTCATAATGGAACCTTATACAAGATATTGGGAATAACAAAAATCGATAAAAGTGATAATATGGTCTTTGATAAGTCCAACAACATATCTTCTTGTCTAGTAATGTCAACCATGTTGTGGCGTCAATGGATGGGACATATAGGTGAGAAAGGCCTTCATTCTATGCACATTAAGTGTATGGTTAAATCTTTCCCTGACTGTTATGAAGAAGTTGACTTTTGTGAACAATGTATTTATGGTAAATAGATTCTTGTAAGGTTCTTATCTGGTGCTACTAGGGATAAGGAAATATTGGATTTAATACATAGTGATGTGTTTGGACCTGTGTCAGTTACTTCAATAGAATGATCTTAGTATTACATCTCTTTAATAAATGATTTCTCCAGAATGACATGGTCGTATTTTCCAAGGATTAAATATGAAGTTTTTGAGAAGTTTCAAGAGTTCAAATATCTTGTGGAGAATTAGACTGGTAAAAGGATCAAGGTGATGGGAATTGATAATGGAAGAGAATTTTGTGGGAAGGAATTCAACCAGTTCTGTAGACAACATTGTATAGCTCGACAAAACAAAACTCCATACATGCCTCAAAATAATTGAGTTGTTGAAAGAATGAATATAACCATGATGGAGAAAGCGAGGGACATGCTCAATGGTGCAAAAGTCACACAAGAATTCCGTGTAGAGGCACTCGACACAACATGCTATATGGTGGATAGGTCGTCATCAATGGATTTGGTAAAAAAGACTCCATTTGAGGCATGGGATAGTAATAATACCTATCTTACACATATCATAGTTTTTGGGTGTGATTCCTTTGTGCATATCCCAAAGGAGAAAAGAAACAAGCTCGATAGAAAGTCAGAGAAGTGCATCTTCATTGGGTACAAGGATTGAGTGAAAGGGTATAAGATAGAACCCAATGTTATATTTCAAGTGAGCATAAATAATAAATAACTATCGAGAATAAAACACAATCAACAACCATTTAAGATATACACATAATTTACCCTAGAAAACCCCATGAGGGGAAAAACCATCCAATGAATATCTTCATTACCTTAGCCAAAATTGGCCAATCGGGACAAGTGAGCTCACCCTCTCACCTCTAGGCCAATTTAAAATGGAGCCTCCTCAAGCCTTATAAATGATTCTTTACATGAAATACCTTGGTCCAATACCATGGGCTGCAACAAACCATGTTTCTAAAACCATGTGCTGGACCTAATCACCTTTGAATCATTCCAAAGTCAAGGTTAACCCTAAAAATACCCCCTTTAATCTTGACTTGGGGATCTCACATATACCCCCGTATCACCTAGGTCTATCTCCCAACTTTACCTGTGAGTTATCAGGGGTATGCATAACTTACTAGGTCTTATAGCCATATGCCCTTTTACATGCAAACCGCTCCATTATTTTTTTCTTTCTTTTCATGTGTCTTCATGCTGACTACACCATCACCATCTATTTCTTCATCCTCTCGCTTTTCCATGCTCACTTTATTGCTCATTTACTTTTCATCCTTGGCATGCCACTCAACTCTTCACACTTACACCAGTATTCTCAACGAGCTCAACTAGGCTCTGATACCACTTGTTAGATTTCAAGCGAGCATAAATAATAAATAAATAGTGAGAACAAAACACAATCAACAACCACTTAAGATAGACACATAATTTACCTTGGAAAACCCCATGAGGGGAAAAAACAGCCAATGAAGATCTTCATTACCTTGGCCAAAACCGGCCAAGTGATCTTACCCACTCACCTCCATGCCACTTTACAATGGAGCCTCCTCAAGCCTTATAAAGGATTCTTTACATACAATATCTTGGGCCAATACCATGGGATACAACAAACCATGTGCCCAAAACCATGTGCTATACCTAACCACCTTTGAATCATTCCTGACTCAAGGTTAACCCTAACACCCAATCACGAGGAAGGAATTTTATAGTGGAAGTGTGATATTCAGATAATCGAAGGCACTTATAGGGATGAAGAGGTTAAAAGTGAGAAGGAATTAGAAAAGAAAGAATTTGAAATGAACAACAAAATTCTGGATTTAGTATATTTACTTTGTTAGTATATTGTTGTTGGACGCATATGTTTTGTAAGTCATCCCGCAGTATTTGTTGATCCATAGTTTGTCTTATTGTTGTTGGACGCATATGCTTTGTAAGTCGTCCCATAGTAATTGTTGATCCATAGTTTGTATTGGCCCATGGTTTGTATTGACACATGGTATTGACCCATGGTATTGGAACCTAGACTTAGTAAATAAGTTTGTGTTGAGACCAATGAAGGTACCGTGAAGTTATTTGTATTGAGCTTGCTCAAAGGAGGTTTCCCCCTCGAAGTGGCCCGCGATCAATAAAAGTGATTATGAGTTTTGTTATTTCTGCTATCTCATGAATTTTCATTAATTAATTGTTGCAGGTTCTTCACATATGGTATCATAGCACTTTCTTGGGCTCGCTGGGTGAAATTTCTGCCAATTTTTTTTTCGCATCTGTTGCAGCTTTGGATTTGGGAATAATCCCTATCCTCTTAACTGTGGGAAGTACTTGGGAATAAGCCCTAAAACTCACTGTGAGGAGTACCATAGGAACCCCAAAGTAGCTGGCCCATTAATAGGACCTGCCAGCAAAAAGGGCAACGACCCCTACCTGATTGACTAGTTCCCACCCATGAGGTAAACCAAGAGCTGTCTTTTGTGGCAAAGCGGTTATCAGTTTTACCTGAGCCGTGGAGTGAGGGGTACTGACCCAATATGCAAGCCGTCAGACAGCATTGGTGGCCGAGTGAATCCCCTGAATCGACAGGAAGCTGAACATACCTGGAGTCCATATCTATTTTCAGCTGAACTGTTGCCGATCACTTCCACGCCATTGCAGATCCATCTGTTGCTGATCAGTTCCACACCGTTGCAGATCCATTTTGAAAGTCGGTTCAGATCCATTCTAAAAGTCGTTTCAGATCCAACCGTTTACGATCCATTCTAAGCCGTTCTAGATCCCGCTATTTTCGATCCATTCTGAAAGCCATTTCAGATCCATTCTATTTTTTCACCATATCTCCCTTGTTTTAACTCTATTTTCCCTGAAACTTCACTGACACCCCTGCAATCCCATTCTGCATATTTCATTCCTGAGGACCCTATCCCAAATTCCACTTCCCAAAGCCAGAAATCTCACATTTGTCTATTTTTAGGGTTTGCCATAACTTCAATTTTCTCCCACTCGCATCCAAATTTTGCCACCTTGTTCATTCCCTATTTTTGCTTCTTTGTCCCTCTTTGACAATTTTTCTCATTCTTTCACCTTGCTTCTGAAATCCCCATTTTTTGCTTCCCTGTCCATCAGAAAGTGTCCAAAACCTAGTCAAACCCCAATTACCCCTCCGAGTTTTTCCCAAATCCAAATTTCCCTTTCCTAAATAAGCTTTCTTTGTGTTTTTCTATCCATTCCCCCCCCAAAAAAAATAGATCTCTTGGTTATGGTTGTCATCCGCGCAGGAGCAAAAACCATGGAGGAAGCACTTGCAGCCATCCAAACCAAACTCTAAGATTTGGATGAAAAAGTTCTTAGCCTCCATCTTCAACATTCAGCCATGAACAATAACCGACAGCAAGAATCCTGCAGCCAATGGGTTCTCTTCTTCCAGCAATTTCCGTGGTCCGAAGCTTGAATTTCCTTGCTTAAATTGTACTAATCCAACTGGATGGATATATCGTGCAGAACAATATTTTAGTCTGCATAATAATTTTGATGTCCAAAAAGTTCCACTTGAATCCTTTCATTTGGAACAGGAAGCCCTTCAATGGTACTGTTGGTACATCAAGGCTCATGACGAGCCAAAATGGACAGATTTTTGCCAACTCCTTTTGCAACGATTTGGTCCTAGTGCTTTTGATGACTTAACTAGAGCACTCACTAAACTTCGTCAAAGTGGCACTGTGAGAGAGTATCAGACAGAATTTGAGAAACTAGCCAATCACACAGAAGGATTGTCTGATGAATTCTACAGGAGTTGTTTTATCAGTGGTCTTAAGGATGAAATCTGGTCATAGGTTAAAATGTTCTATCCCAACACAATGATGGAAGTCCTAGGGTTGGATAAGTTGGCAGAAGACAAGATTACAGCCCAACAGCGCTCCAAACCCACTTTTGTTCCCTTTCAAAATATGGGTTCTCAACGACCTCCCATTCCTCCAGCTCCTCGACCAAATCCTATCAAGCATTTGTCTTAAACAGAGATGTAGGCACGCAGAGAAAAAGGGATTTGTTATAATTGTGATGAGAAATTCACTCGGGGACATAGATTTGTTCAACAAAAGCTCTATCTCTTGGATATGGATTCTTCGCCTGCCTCTACAATTGGTGAAGAAACTCCAGATACAATGGATGATCAGGTCGACATTGAGGAGCCACCTACTGACCCCCCATCTCAGGATGAACAACCAAAGATATCTCTCCATGCTTTATCCAACGTCACCACCCCCCAAACAATGCAGGTCAGGGGTTACTTCAAGAAGCTTCCTCTTACAATACTCATTGATTCTGGTAGCACTCATAACTTCATTGACCTTCGGATCGCCAACCATGCTGATTGTTTTGTCCATCCTTGCTCCAACTTTGAAGTCATGGTTGCCAATGGGGGCACCTTACCTTGCAAGGGAAAGTGTCACAATGTGTGTATCTCTCTGGAATATTATAACCTGTGCTCTGACATGTTTTCCTTGTTCTTAGGCGGTTGTGATGTGGTTTTGGGCGTTCAATGGTTACACACACTTGGCCCCATCTTATGGGATTTTGCCGAACTTTGGATGCAGTTTTCAGTCAATGGGACACAACATAAATTTACGGGCTTACAACTAGGGTCTCTCCGCAACATCAGTTCACATCGCCTAGAAAAGATCCTTAAGAAGAATTTACATGGTGTCATCGCTCAGCTCCATTCCATTCAAATGCACCCACCAATGGTCTCCACTACTTCCTTGGATAAATATGCAGGTGTCTTTGCTGCACCAGTGGGCTTGCCGCCTTCAAGAGACATTTCCAGTAAGCATTTAGCCACATCTACATCTCAGCAGGAAATGATGGCTATTTTGCATGCAGTACAAAAGTGGTAGCCATCCCTATTAGGGAATTATTTATGCATCAAGACTGATCTCCGGAGTCTGGAACATTTCCTAGAACAACGGGTCTCCTCCCCAGCAAACCTGAAATGGGTTATCCAACTCATGGGTTATGACTATGCGATCACTTACAAGACGGGTAAGGACAATATGGTGGAAGATTCTCCTTCTCACACATTTGATGACCCAGTTTCTCTTACAGCTATTTCTCTGCTTGTTCCAAATTGGTTTCAATCTGTTCAATAGGGCTATCTCTTCTTTGAACTCCATACTTCTTCATCGGCAGGGCACTCTGGGTTCCTCAAAATGTATGAACGGGAACAATGCAACTTCTTTTGGCAGGGACTGAAAATGAAAATTCAACATAGGGTGGCTGACTATGATATTTGCTAGGTCAACAAGGGTGAAACGACACTCCTTTCGGAACTGCTCAAACCCTTGCCCATCTCTACATAGATTTGGACAACTATTTCTATGGATTTCCTAGAAGCACTCTAGTGGTACAATACCACATCTAAAAGGACACCGTATGAAGCAGTATATGGACAGGAACCTCCAATTCTTCTTCCATACACCCTTAGCAGCTCCCTAGTTCAGGCAATTGACTCGGTTCTTCGAAACCGCGATCAGATTCTTCACATTCTGCAGGACAATCTTCACATGGCAAGAATTTGACTGAAACAACAAGCCGATCAGTATCGTTTTGAGTGCACTTTTCACACAGTTGATATGGTTCTTCTTAGTCCACAGCCTTCCAAGTAACCCTCCCTGAAACCACAAGGCGTCAGTGGCCCGGAATGCAACCCAAGGATGCTACAGGGGAACCACTCCTTCAGATTCTGCATCAATTTCCACATCTAAAGCTTTGAGGACAAAGATTTTTCTAAGGGAGAGGGGATGTTAGGAACCCATGTCAACCCTTCTATTTACTTTGTTAGTATATTGTTGTTGGACGCATATGCTTTGTAAGTTGTCCTGTAGTAATTGTTGATCCATAGTTTGTATTGGCCCATGGTTTGTATTGACACATGGTATTGACCCATGGTATTGGCACCTAGACTTAGTATATAAGTTTGTGTTGAGACCAATGAAGGTACCGTGAAGTTATTTGTATTGAGCTTGCTCAAAGGAGGTTGCCACCTCGAAGTGGCCTGCGATCAATAAAAGTGATTCTGAGTTTTGTTATTTCTGCTATCTCGTGTATTTTCATTAATTAATTGTTGCAGGTTATTCATAGAAGTGTGATATTAAGATAATCAAAGGCACTTATAGGGATGAAGAGGTTAAAAGTGATAAGGAATTAGAAAAGAAAGAATTTGAAATGAACGACAAAATTCTGGATTTAGGTGAGTTGACTAAATCCAATGAAGACGTGGAATAGCAAACTCCAGACGTCAAGAGGTCTGGTCAAGCAAGAAAACAACCATAAAGGTACAGTCCACCTTACTTTCTCTCTACCTTTTGTTTTCTACCATAGAATATGATCCCATGTCGGTAAAGGAAGCGATCGACTTGACATAAAGTAAACTTTGGAAAAGGGCCATGGAAGAAGAAATGGAGTCCTTGAAGAATAATAAAACAAAGGATCTAGCCGCATTACCAAATAGAAGAAAACCCGTCAATAGTAAGTGAGTGATCAAGAAAAAATTGAATGTAGTAGCTCAAGTCGATAAGTACAAGGCATGAATGGTAGTGAAAGGATATTTCCAAGCCGAAGGATTCGAATTTGTTGATATTTTCTCTCATTTTGATAAATTAACTTTCATAAGCATCCTAATGTATTTAGATACAATATTTGACCTTGAGATAAAATAGATGGATGTAAATACAACATTTATTCACAGTGAACTTGAAGAAGAAATCTATATGAAGCATCTTGAAGGTTTTACAATGGAAGAATAAAATGAGCTAGTCTGCAATCTCAAGAAGTCTCTCTACGGTATACAACAATCACCAAGGATGTGGTATCATTATTTTGATGTGTATATCAAGCAGTTGGGGTTTGTGAGAAGTAAGGTTGATCACTATGCTTTGGAAGTCATTTCTGTTACATCGTAATCTTCCACCCTGTGAGCATCAGCATTATTTGGCCTGTAGGATCCATTTCAGTGACTCAGATCCACTTATATCCTTCAGAGACATTAGTTTTCCCTATTTTTATTCCTACCCGCATGTTGCATCACTATAGCATGCGTACCCGCGAGTTGCATCACTATAGCCCGCGGGTATCAAGTAAAATGGTAAAAACCACTATTAATTAATTTTTACTCCCAAAAAGTGGTCATTGGGTGACCTTTGGCTCTCCATCTGCCCGAGTAACGTCTTGATGTGTCCTTTCACCTACCTTTGAGAGGACTATATATTGAGCACATATGGCTTATGGACGGGAGGAAGAAGAGAATAGAAAGAGAACTCTAGTGGATTTTTTCCCTATCTTGAGTCTGCACTCATTGATCTTTGTAGTTGTGGACCATTTATGTTCACCTTCCAAACTCCTTTCTAGTTTGAATTTGCCATTCATGGAGGATTGAAGTGGTGGAGGCACAAGTGGATTGATCTAGATCTTGGTTCAGATTGGTTTCCAGCAAGAGGTCGTATCACTTTGTACTTCTTCTTGTTCATTAATAGAAATGCTCATATTCTCGTCCATTCATGGTGTGATTGTTGTTTATTATACCTTGGGTTACATTTGCTTATGATATTATGGACCATTGTTATTGATAATGTTAATGTCATATATATATTATATGTACTTGTTGGATATTGGCTGTCAAGACTAATTTGCAGATTACAAGTGCATGGATTGAAAGCTCCAACGGGGATCTACATCAAACGTTTGGATCGAGGTTGGTTACATTTCTCCATTATCTTAACATTGTCATTTATAATAGCATTGTTTTGAGAATTGAGTTGATTTCTGGTAGTCATCTATCTGTTGTGGTATTCCTAAGCCATAGTGAGTTTTCTCCAATACAAAAATGCTGACTCCGCTGGGGAAAACATCCATGTTTGGGAATTTTTTTGAGCATTAGTCCTTAATTAGAGTTGTTGTTTATCGAAGATCTGTGTCACTGATTGGCCGTTAAGATACACCATAGAAAACTTGCTTTTTCTGAGCCATTAGACTCTTTATTTTCCCATTTGCCTTTCCTCACCCGCGGGCTAGCTTAGCTCAGCTCGCGTATACCCACCTCTATTTACTCTACTGCTCATGGGTACCCGCAGGTATTCCTTTGACATTAGCATATAACTCCGGCTTTTGTTGGTTTATGGCTATTGGTTGTTGCTGGGTTGGCTTTGGTTGTTTCTGAGTCTTTGTTGGCCTCTTTCTTGACTGTTTCATGCCTTGGTTGTGACCAGAACTCTTTGTTTCTCTTGGTTGAACCTTCTTGGTTTTTTACCAATCTTTGGATTTAGACTCTTGGTTTTTTTCCTTTTGAGCTCTTTCCTTTGGATGAGTCTTGCTGTTTAGGATCTGCTGGGTTGTCTTAGAGATCTTCTCGGCACTTCAGTGACTGAATAGTAGGATTTTGCTTGCGTTTTTTCATTCCATTTATGTTGAAAAAATACAAAAAATATACATCTAGTTTTTTGCATTTTCCTTCTTGATTATAAGCGAAAATACAAAAATATTTTACTTTCATGTATTACATCTTGCATTGAGTGCTTGTTGCCTTCATTTAGGTTCTGCTTGTGCATTGAAAAGAGAAAAGATTGCATCTTTATTTCTGAATTGTTGGTTGATTTTGCATATTAGTGACATTGTTTTAGTGGATAGATGAGTCTAGGATTGGATGATTTTGCATACTATTGAGTCTACACATCACTAGTTTCATGATCATATCCCTTGAGTAACCACAACCACTAAAATTAACGCTTAATCTTAAAATTGATTAGACTGATTTTATTTATAGGGTACACCAACTAGCATAGGTTTAGAGTCTTCGAATAGATCATTGTGAGTTAACAATCCAAGACTACTAGACAAAACATTAGGTGTCTGATCAGGGAGTGGAGGAATCCATGGTATAGATCGGTGTTCTCAGGAAGCTCTACTCAATCCATAGTTAAGCACAAGGTCACGGGAGGTTGGTTGAGGAGATATCCCTCTGATACTGGCTGAACGTGGGAGATATATCCAAGATTTGTTTGTATTTGGGGGTACCGAAGGTTCGTCCTCTTGTGCTTCAGGCTTAGCTACCCTGCCCATACGAAGGGTCCCACCTGCGACTGTCCCCCTGAGCATTGGTTATATTGCGGTGACCATAGTTGCCTTACCTAGGTATCGCACAGGGTACTTGCAGTGTTTATGCTGTTTGTGTCTTGAGTCAGATAGGGATTGGACATCACAGTTGTGTTTGTGCAGTGGAATTGACCTTGTACACGTAGTGAAGCCTGGGTGTCTCTATAACTGATTCTGTTACCTCCGGCCATAGTTTGGGAGTCTCAAGCCTCTCCTAGGCGAGACATACCGGCTCTAGTGTCAGGAGCTCATTTAGCCACTCTGTTTGTCTGCTCTTGGCTGTAGTTTCTCTAGGTGTGTGCTTTTGATTTACTATTTTTGATCGATAGTTGGCCTTTAGGGGACGTTTTGATTACATATTCTCTCCGAAGATATCGTGGCGCGGAGCCCTACTCTCCGCTGGTCCCGTCGTTTGGCTGGTTTAAAGCCACTTGAGATTTGACGCCGTGTTACTAGAGGATGCCAGAACACTCCCTCTGAGTCTTCGGATTCATACGAGACTTACATCCAAGACGTCATGGCTACACATCCTGATACTGAAGAAAAACCTTTGACTCCTTCGGGTAGAGTTGAGCATACTTCCGATCCCCATACTCCTCGTGAGGAGTGGGGAGGTGATCCACTTGAGACTCAACCTGGTTCTATTTGGCCTAATCCACTTGATCGAGATCCGTTTGATCCTTTGAATCCGGATAATTATCTTTACGGAATGCCTGACTTACCCAAGGACAAAGAACAGGACGAGCCTTTCGTTCCTTCGTTTCCACACAGTTATAGATACGAGATGCCTGAGTCACATAATGACACTGGCCCTATGATCAACCCCACCGCACTCTCTTTTGGTATGCCTAGTCATAGTACTGTCGAACCTTCCACTACGATTGGTAGTCACGCTGGCACCAGTCATGGTGTTAGCCATACTATACCCACTGGGGGCACTACCCTCGCTAGGGGCACTACGTTGTCCACCCACACACATAGTATGGGGACTGGTCATGTTCCTCATAATAATGCTAATATTGGAAGACAACCACCTCCTAGGATTTCCCAACCTAATCGGAATGTCATTCGGAACACGACTCGCCATCCACCACCTAATACACGTGCCGCTACTCGTCAACCCAGGACTACTTTTATGGATGTTAATGCTCCTCCCAACCATGGGGGTGGACATACACCGCATACTTTTGCGTCCACTATCGCCACTAGTAATGCTAATGTAGGGGGTCGGAATATTTCCTATCCACATGGACATCATGCCACCATCCCTGCTACTAGTCACACCAATGTTGGAGTTGGGAATACTTCTCATTCTTATGGTCATCACACGACTGCTCAAGCTAATCCTAATGCTGGGGGTGGGAACATACCCTACCATTACGGTCATTACAACACGGTTCCCGCTATGGATAGTACATACATGCCCCATAATCATGGTGGCAACCCTTACTACAACACAGTCGGTGCTGGCCACCAGTATCACCCACCACCCCAATATGGTGCCCAAAACACGCATATACTTGCTTACTCTCAAATGGGTCAGGTAGGAGGAGGTTATCGATCTTATGGCCATGGGAAAGCTTATGGACCATTAGGTCCTCATTATCAACAGTTTAATCCTTATGGTCAAGCTTTTGGTCCATATTATAACACAGTTCTGTTTAACCAACCTTTTATGGGGGCTTATAATCAAGCTTTCCAGTCTCAGCTCCCGTTCCTTGCACGCTTGAATCTCCCGGATCTTTCGAAGCTCATGAATGATCCGGTGTGTCACGACCCTACTTGGCCCCCGGTCCCTACCAAGCTCCCTTCGGACATCCTGAAATTTGAGGGGAAAGGTGGTGAGGACCCGAGAGATCATGTCACGACATTTCACCTTTGGTGCTCCTCCAACTCTTTGAATCATGATTCCATTAGATTATGACTATTTCAATGCACCCTCACGGGGGTAGTTGCGAAGTGGTATGTGGAGTTGCTTGGAAACACCTATAGGGGATTCAACGAGATTACTTTGGTTTTCTTAGACCATTTCCAGTTACTGGTTCGTTATGATACTGGTACTGAGTTGTTGTCCACCTTCCATCAGAATAAGGCCACACATATTTTTGACAACGTTTAAGAGTGGCGTCGGTGGAAGAGATTAGTGAAAGCCAAAATTCCTCCAGAGTTCCTGTTGGAATGGTTCCTTAAGTCTCTACTTCCATACATTGCTAAGGATGTTTCGATGTCCTGCATTGTGACTGAGGAACAAGCTATCTTGAAAGTCCAGCAGTTAGATCTATTTTACTCTCAGTCTGGCATTTTGTATGACATTATTCCTGATGCACCGAGAACAAGACATGAGCCCATGTCAGTTCCTGGACCACATGCCGATGGCATCGTGGGGTCTGCATGCACTCGCCCTGTAGACTTGGTAGCTAATCAAATGCAAAATTTGTTGCTAAACTAGTCTGCTCCCGGACAGGTTCACACCTTGTCCACTTCCACTCCGTCGTTTGATGTACACAATGTGCAATCAATGAAATCGTCGGGTAACCAGCAACCTGGTGGTAAGAAAAAGGGGATAAATAATCGTAGGGGTGGAAACAATGGAAGTAATAACAATAGCAATCGTAATACTCCTCGTAAAGAGAATGCCAACCCTCCTCGGGAAGGCAGTAATGCTGGCAAGGATCGTAAACCTAGGCGTAAGGTGAAATTCCCTTGCAAGCTTTGTGGGGAAGATCATCTTAGTCACTTATGTCCTCAAATTGAAGAAGCATCGAAGCATTTGGCACAGAGCCCAGCTGTGTTGAAGGATCCCCTTTCTCATCACCAAAACATGGCTTCGCATGCTCCCACCACTGGTTATGGTACTAATGAAACGACAACGTCTTCTTCCAATACTAGTGGTTATGGATGTGTGAATATGGTTAAGTCGGAGGTTTGTGTTGCTACTCGTCAACACGATTATGGTGCACCACAACCCAATTTGGGGAATGAGCCTCCCTCTCCTCCTGACAATTCCTTACATATCGAGAAGCCCTCCATTATGCCGTGGATACCGAAAGGTGTTCTCAAGCGCTCCACACATAATCCAAATGCTCAAGCCACCCAGAACAACTCCATCGTAGAAGATTTGGGCCAAACTCCGTGTGCCATGTCGGCTCTTGAGGTCTTGCAAGCCTGTCCCTCTCAGAAGCATGCCCTTTTGAGTGCATTAGGAGTTCAGGATGGGGGAAATCCTAGTGTTATCAAGTTCGATACTACTGATGTCCATCCTCGCTTACCTTACCATGTGGCTTTTCAAATCCAGGTGGTTTGCCTTAAGAGCTTCGTCAAACATACTATGGTTGATGAAGGTGCCTCCGCGTCAGTATTGTCGTTAGCTTGTTGGAAAGCTCTTGGCTCTCCTCCTCTACTTGCATCTAGAACTACACTCACTGCATTCGATGGTAGATCTTTTACACCGCATGGAATTATCCCTTCCCTTGTTGTCTCATTGGGAGACAAATCTGTGCCTATTGAAGTCGAAGTGGTTGATGCGCCCATCGACTACAACCTTTTACTGGGTCGGAACTGGATGTACGCTATGAAGGCTTTCGCGTCTACTGTATTTAGAGTTATCTGCTTTCCCCATGAAGGCAAGATTGTGACAATCGATCAATTGGATTTTGTTGGCACTCCTTCCGCAGCATCCATGGGATCTGTAGTCCCACAAGTTTCTAATTCTCAGCCGGCAACTAGGAACATGGGTGTTGGAATGTATCCTTCATTAATGGGATCTTTCGACCTCCCTGCACCAATATCCTTCATAGGAACCATCTCCGATGATGCTCCTTCCTCGTTGAATCATGTACTTTTTCGGACATCATACTTTAGTGATCCGTGGGATGCACCTTCCATGAGTTCCTCGTCTGGAGACGTTTCGCACATTGGCATGGATATGCCCTTGTCTGCAGTCAAGATTGCTCATCATCTTCAACCAGCCACTGCAGATCCGGATCTCTCTTCTTCCCAGACAGTTGAAGAAGATCCCGTTATGCTACCCACGTGTGCAGTCGACCCATCTTGTTCACATGATTGCCTCGATGGTATTCTACCTTCACATGAAGTTTTTATTGAGGCCATGAGTGGTGATGACAAGCCATGGGGGGATCTTTATCATAGATCTCATTCCCCTCCTACCCTTGATCTTATTGAACAAGATGAGTCTACAATACAGTCTGCCATACATTTTGATCTAGGCATAGTTTGGTCTAGTCCCGGTTTGACATTAAAGTCTTATTTCCCTAGTGACGAGTCTTTAGACTCTCCTATAGATCCGCAAATCGGTGATCCTGATGAGTTCGATTCTACTTCTAGAATTTCCAACTCCTGTGATGATGAATTTTCCACTGTAGATTCCTTCACATCCTTCAGCTTTGCTCTTCATTTTGAAGATGATCATTTTGATCCCTCAGGTATTGGTACTATGGCACCTTCAGTGGTTAGCTCTACCTGTGTTATGTTTGAGGTTAACAATAGTGAAGTTGAAAATGTTTCTACTGCAGTGACTTGTATCAGATTTTTCTTTACGTACGTTTTAGAGATGATCTTGGTACTTATGTTTCTTTGAGACAGGATTTTTAGTTGGACTTATACTCGTTTACTGGTCCTTTTTGAAATTTGCTTCGTTCATGGTAGGCATATTCGGAACCTTGCATATAGGTTTAGGCCTCCCCATTGTTATGATGCATTTGAACCTTGTGCTATCTGAATTTGCAAACACCCCTTGAGTGTCCTTATCTTGCTCATGTTCCTTGCATTATGCATAGCTTTGTCCCATGCGCTTGGAACTAGTCTCGCATGTCCCTGACACTCATCTGCTCTCATTTACGAGCATTCTTCCATATCTCCTTTGAGCTCATTAAAAGCAGTAAGGAGGTCACGAGTTTACTTTTTCGGGCTCGTTAAACCTTTACGGAAAAGATTTTTATAAAGTCTTTTTTAAGCCCTTGTTAGACTTTTTCAAAATCAAACAAGATTGCCAAGTATACTTGTTATTTCAAACTTGTTAAAGGATTTGAAGCGACATCCACTTAGGTATAAGTTTACCCCTTTTCCGGACCTTTGTGGATTAATTACGAAAAATGTATACTCTAGTCATACGTGACTAGAAGAGTTATTCTCTCATTGTTTTACACTTTTTCGGGTGAGGAGACTAACTTTATGAAAAAGAGCTTCCCTTTTATGTCGAGTTGTGATTGCATTGCATTATCCTGCTTGCCACTTGAGCCTTGTGCCGACTCCCGCTTACTCACTTATTAGCCATGTGCCTGAGCACTTTACCTTCCAAGCCAAGCAGAGCATTAATTTATCTTTCGCATCTTGATGACCCTTTTGACCCTGAGGGAACATACCCCCGAGTGTCGACATCCTGCACGCACTTCCTTGCATTGAGCATAGGTATGTTCCACTGCTTGGGACTAGTCTGCTAGCTATTTGACACTCGTTCCCTCACTTGTTGTACTATAAGAAATTTTATTCTTTTTCAAGCTTTTCCCAAATATGAAAAAGACCAAAAAAATCAAATATTCCAAAAAGCCGGACGGGATTATGGTCACTATTTCTTGTTGGCAGCTGTTGCGGCGCCTTTGAACAGAGCATTTATTCCAATCCGTACATTATGAGTCGGGACTATAGTTGGGCCTTAGGAGCTGTACTTGTGTCTCAATTTTCTCCATCGATTGGTTAAGCTTCCAGTCATTATGGAGCCCCTTGTAATGCCTCCTGCATTGCATAGTTTATGTCAAATCTATGTTTCCTGAGTCTATCCATCTGCTCATGCTCTTGTTCAAATGAAGTCCTGAAACCAGTTTATGCCACTCCTCATACCTCTTGACTATTGCATGTCGGCCATCCTTATTGAGTCATTCCGTTTCACCTGAGATCTTCCAAATCTTTCAGCATTGCTGGTACCTCATGTTGGTCGATGGGGGATGCCTTAATGCCCTCCCTCCAGCGAGTCTCGTTCCGTTGACTCCAACTTATTTATTCCGGGAATTGAGGCTTAGAGTTTAGTTGAGTGCTTTGAGGCTTGCAGTCATTAGTGGCAGGTTCTCTCGCCATGTAACGTCCCCTCCCATCATACCAGCATGATAGAGAGGATGTGGTGCTCAATCCGGGCAATTAGCCCCATATCCATTAATTAAACTTATTGATACAAAGACATGTATATGTGCATGCAATAGAAACACAACGGAAGTTAAGTAAATCCTGTTGATATCTAACATACATTCAAGATTTCTGTGACAGCCAAATAAAGACCTTTGCAGAATTATAAAAGATCATATGGAAATGCATAAACTTGTAAAAACACAGCGGAAGTAAATTCATTTAACACATCCACATACATTCATAATATTCATCAAATGATAATTGCAATTTAACACAAGAGAATACTTATCTCAATAAGGTAGTCCCAAGCAACTGGCTATGCAACTGCAATGTTCCACCCAACCATAGGCCAGTTGTGCTTATCAACCTCTTGATACAACTGCCACCCCTGAGCTGGGCATGATCTCTACAAGGAACTAGGGAATAGCAGACTCACACATAGCCAAGCATACACCAAGATGAGCCAAGCCAATCTGCAATTGGGTTTATCAGGTTGCTAGGACATGGAAGGGAATAATTGCTAAGCTAGTGAGCTCAACCACAGAGCTATGGGTACCCCTCCCAGATCTATTCAGCTTGGCACTCACAATGCCTACACACCCAACACAAGGAAGTATTCTCTTCACTGCCACACAGTCCCTCAAGCCATACCTTCCTTTCTAGTGCTCTCAGGGTGTGCATAGAAAAGTAGCCAGCCCTCTTCATCTTCTGGAGAGGTTACTTCCTACACTAGGTTTATCAAGCCAATTCTGTCCACTACCACTCCAGTTTCTTGCTCACAGGTTCAATTCAAAACAAGGATGCACATAACAGCAAACTACACTTGCTGAGCATGAGAAAAACGTTTCTACAGTGGGATGGCATGAGATGGGGTTTCCTGAGCTTCAGAAAAACGTGGGTAGACTCAAAACGTATTGGCACTTGGAAAATTCGACTGGGAGAGCAAAACCCATTCCAGAAAAATGCCCCAGGGGCAAAAACGACCTCTCCCTCAGTGCCAATTCGCGTCCCTCCTTCCCCAGCTATTGCACAATACCAAAAATGAGTTCCTGGGCATGGAAAAACGCAGGGTTATGGTGAAAAACGTGAGGATAAATTCCAGTGAGCTCAGTCTACGTGAGAGGAAGAACGTAATGGATGAGGAATTTCCTTAGGCAACATTTCGTGGGGGTTTTTCTTGCCCAGCAAGCCAAAATACGATTTTCAGGTTGATGGATTGCCCATGCACGAAATCTGACTGCCATACTTCTCCAATCCCAAGGCATTAACTGCCCCAACCAATCTTTGGAAGAATTAAATGATTGGGTCCCTAACCCAAAATGGGTAGTTGGTAGTTTTTGGGTTTTCTCATTGACACATGGATTAATACCATTGGCTCAAGGGTTTGGTTATTTCCCTCCCTATTCCTTGTAGAATCATGCCCCATCTCTTTTGTTGCATTGCATAGCTAGTTGTGGGTATTTCCATTAAAATTCGTATTTACATGATGTCTTATTTACATTGTGCCTATCTAGCACAAGAACCATAGGCATCTATTCATTTAATTGTCGATACATAAAATGCTAAATCAATGGTGGGGCCTTGGCCTTGAGCTCCTCACCATGATCATTACAATACTTACATCATTTACGATTTAATACAAAGGGGGTCAAAATGGGGACATTACACGCCATCGATAGTGTTGGGAATACATCAATGTCCCCTGATCGATGGATTCATCCTAGTGTTCGACTTCAACCCATTTATTCACACTCTGATGATTGTGCTCTGTGTCTTGATGCCCATTTTCATTATTGGTGGGTCATCTCGCATCTGTTAACGGTATACATCATTGACTGGTAATTAGACGATGTCTCATCAGGTTCGACCCCAACTCCTTTATTCACTTGATGGGACTTGCATCGTCGAAGACTTGTGTAGAAGACCCCAGGAGATTATGGCATTCAGTATGTTACATATGACTTTGAATTTACATTTGAGATATCACCTCTCAGATTTCAGTAGTTTTTACCTCCAGTTTTGCACCAGTTGTCTTCTTTTCAGCAGAAGACCATATCTTACTGTAGAGGGATCATGGCTATGATCACTTATGACATGTATCTATTATACTGCCTATTTCATGGCCATTGTATCAGATTGTTGTACTATATTGACATGTATTCAGAGATACTATTATACTATGACGAGTGATATGCTCTTTCCACATGTGTCTCCATCACTCCACTTCTGAGTTTTATAATGTATTTCGGCCATCATAGCATCAGTCTCTGAACTCACACATTAGAGGGCATCTGTTACATCGTAATCTTCCACCCTGTGATCATTAGCATTATTTGGCCTGTAGGATCCATTTCAGTGACTCAGATCCACTTATATCCTTTAGAGATATTAGTTTGCCCTATTTTTATTCCTACCCACATGTTGCATCACTATAGCATGCGTACCCGCGAGTTGCATCACTATAGCCCGTGGGTATCAAGTAAAATGGTAAAAACCACTATTAATTACTTTTTACTCCCAAAAAGCGGTCATTGGGTGACCTTTGGCTCTCCATCTGCCCGAGTAACGTCTCGATGTGTCCTTTCACCTACCTTTGAGAGGACTATATATTGAGCACATATGGCTTATGGACGGGAGGAAGAAGAGAATAGCAAGAGAACTCTAGTATATTTTTGCCCTATCTTGAGTTTGCACTCATTGATCCTTGTAGTTGTGGACCATTTATGTTCACCTTCCAAACTCCTTTCTAGTTTGAGTTTGCCATTCATGGAGGATTGACGTGGTGGAGGCACAAGTGGATTGATCTAGATCTTGGTTCAGATTGGTTGCCAGCAAGAGGTCGTATCACTTTGTACTTCTTCTTGTTCATTAATAGAAATGCTCATATTCTCGTCCATTCATGGTGTGAATGTTGTTTATTATACCTTGGGTTACATTTGCTTATGATATTATGGACCATTGTTATTGATAATGTTAATGTCATATATATCTTATATGTACTTGTTGGATATTGGCTGTCAAGACTAATTTGCAGATTACAAGTGCATGGATTGAAAGCTCCAATAGGGATCTACATCAAACGTTTGGATCGAGGTTGGTTACATTTCTCCATTATCTTAACATTGTCATTTATAATAGCATTGTTTTGAGAATAGAGTTGATTTCTGGTAGTCATTTGTCTGTTGTGGTATTCCCAAGCCATAGCGAGTTTTCTCCAATACAATTTCATATATGTATTTTTGTATGTTGATGACATGTTGTTGGTCGAAAATAACATGGATTTGATTAAGGAGGTAAAACTGCAACTATCCTCCAAATTTGACATCAAGGATCTTGAGGCAACAAATTTCATTCTTGGAATAAAAATAAAGAGATATCAAGTAGGTAGAAGGGTCTTTTTAATTCATAGAAAATATGTTGATATATTTATGAAATATTTCAACATGTAGGACATTAGAGTAGTTGAGTTCCCTATTCCTTTGGGAGTCAAGCTATCTATTAAACAATGTCCCAAAACACAGGAAGAAATATAGTACATGTCAAATGTTCCCTATGATCATGTTGTAGGAAGTATGATGTATTCTATTGTATGTAATCAATCGTGTATTGGCCATGCAGTGGGAGTATTAAGAAGGTACATGTCAACATCTGGAAAAGAGCACTCGACCATAGTCAAGAGAGTATTGAGGTATCTATATGGCATGATGGATTATGCAATCTGTTATGGAGGAGTCCCTGAGGAAAACAAGGAAAAATGTACATGGATTTTCCGATTCTGAATGTGATGGAGGTATCGACCATAGACAATTGACCAATGAATATGTGCTCAAGATATTCAGTGGAGCAGTCAGTTAGATGAGTAGGAGGTAGTCAGTCATTGCGCTCTCAATTACTGAGGCTGAATACATGGAATATACTCATGCATGTAAAGAATTAGTTTGGTTGCAGATATTGTGTTTATAAGTAGGGTTTGATTAGCATGTTGTTAGGTAGCATTATGATAATCAAAGTGCATTCTTCCTAGAAAAGAACCCAACATATCATTCAAAGAAAAAGCACATTGATGGATAATACCATTTTGTGAGAAAGGTGGTGGATAAACAGGAGGTGTTAGTAGAAAAGGTATACATGGTGAAGAATGTTTCAAACTCATTGACCAAGTTGGTAATCACATATAATTTTACTTTGTGTGGGGAAACGATAAGATTGTTAGCCCTACGTAAGTGAACCCAATTTACGAATCTCTTGTTTATGAAAAGAAGACAACAAGTGGGAGAATAGTGGGAATGCCATATTCTTTGCATCTAAATTGATTGAAAACGTCGATAGTCGACTGGAGTTTGAGGTGACAAATGGTGGAAGTTTGGTGTACTGGATGATTGGAATAGTTGTTTGGTTGAAATAAAATGTTTGGTCGACGAGAAGTCAATAGAATGACCAAAATATCAACAAGAAATTGAACAAAATTGACCTAGTCAAGTTGATTGTAAAACAATAACTAAAATTGGTTAGGAAGTTATGGATTCTCATTAATTAACAATTGCTTGTATTGCATCTATAGATAATAAGTAATAGTTATGCAAGTGCTTGAGAGTGTAGCATCGTGGAATGTAATGAAGTTTGATTTGTGGTCTAGAAAATCACGGTTTTAAACACCTATTATGAGTGTTTGATTAATTTATTAATAGATGAGTGGTAAGCTCATTAGTTTGCTATTTTTCCCCTAGTAGAGGGGTTTCCAAGGTAATTTTTGTGTATTGTGTTGATGTGTTGTGTGACATTGTTTTATTTCTAAATTGTGTTGAACTATATGAATCAATTTGGAAACCTATTGTAATCGGTATTAAGAATCAACAATTATAGTATTTTTCAAACTCTTGCATTGATGTTCCATGGCCCTCCTAGAAGTGTCTTAGTTCTCTTTCTATTTGGAACTACTTGGCTATCCTTTCATCTGGCCTATATTCTCCAGGTACTATTATTGCACAAGGGACTTATCAATTGTCTTGAGATTCAATGGCATCACTTTCTTTCATAAATCATTCAATAGACCCCTCAGATACTTGAGGAGTACATATGGCATACACCACACAAATAACACAAGATATACCCTAGGAAAACCCACTATGGGGAAAAACCCAATAATAAGTGAGGACTATGCTTTCTCTTTTCTTATCCAATATGCAATGAAAATACAAAGAAAGTGGTACTCAATATGGAGTTACCTCTGAAACTCTGGCCTACATGACTACTACATTATCTCCTACTTCCTATGTTATGCTCTAATATCCACTCCCTCACTATTTATCATATATGGAATAATACAATAACGTGATAAGAATGGAACCCCTTCTCTTCCTAATGATCAAATATTTAACATATCCTAATAGTAGTATAGGGTTAGTTTTAGGATTTTTGCATGCCTCAACTCCCTACTAGGGTTAGGGTTTTGGACCCTCTATAATTTTATTGAAAGTCCACACATGAATAGCTCCACATGCATGCGTAATGAGAGCTGATGTGGAATCCATTATGTACCATGGTGGTCAACTATATAGGTCAAATTGTGGGAGGAATAACTTCCTCATGTAGAATCTGATTGAGGCAATTCTTACACCATTGGAAATGCCTTAGAATGTAGAAAATCATATAGGGGTTGTGAGCTATGATAAAAAACCTTTGACCCAAAAAAACATCATTTTAAGCCATCAAAAGAGCATTGGAAGGTTCTGGATCCCAAATATACAAAGTAAGATAAACCCATAAAATGGTCTCTACAAGCCAATTCATCCAATATTTGCACCCAAAAAGAACCAAAATAGATGAAAAATTATATATCGATCCATTTTGGATCATACCTCCCCATTTTCGGAGGCTTTTGGTCCCCAAAATATTTTACTAAATGAGGTGAGGACAATTTTCCTCTACCTTCTTCCCAGAGGACCATTTAGCCTTTCCTGGAATTTGTCCCTTCAACTCAACCTGCCATAGTTCATATTGTCCTCATTCGTTTGTTTTGGATTTCTTCTACAAAATTGTATATTTTTCTAACTCTACTCGAGCCTTTGGTGCTAAGTCCTATACAAAAGGTGAGACCTTCCTAGGCTCCTAGTCCAACATGGAAAGTTCAAAGAGTTTTATATTTTACATATTCACTATTGATTTATTTACATATATAGGGGTAGTATGAGTCTGTAGGCATTATATCCTCCCTTTTCCAACTCTAAAAAAGGTCCATATCACAGGTCTTTGATATTCTTAGTAGGGAATAGAGCTCCACATCATAGGTAGGTTATTTTAAGACTACCCCATTAAACATTTTAGAAAGATAGGATACTGGCTTACCTCCTTGCATACAAAATGCTCCAATAGAATACCAACTTGCATCTATCTCCACTTCAATTAAAGGATTCTACAAGTTAGGTAGTGTGAGAACTAATGATTGAATAATATATTTTTTTAGCTCATCGAAGTATTTATGTCGATTATTTACCCATTGGAAATCCTTACCACTTGTTGTTATGGCGTGGAGTGGTGCAACTACTGCTTAAAAAGAAGTGATAAAATTATGTAGGTATTGTTTTTCCCCAACAAAGCTCCTAAATTCAGTGACATTAGTAGGATCTGACCAATTTATAATGGCCTCCATATTTACGATGTCTATATTGAGTTCCCCTCCACCAATCACATACCCCAAATACACCAATGAATGCTGAGAAAACTCACATTTCTTGAGATTAGCCAATAGCTAACACTTTTTAAAATTTTATAATACCTAGATAAGATGTGAAATGTGATCCTCCTAGGTAGAGCTATAAACAAATATATCATCCAAATACACTATGAAAAATGAATCTAAATATGGGCACAAGCATCATTCACCAGTCCCATAAATGTAGTTGGTGCATTATATAAACCAAAAGGCATGACCAATAATTCATAAGAACCTTTCCTTTTCTTAAAATTTGTCTTCTAGGTGTATTCTTCTTCTTTTACACATACCTAGCGGTATCCTGATTCGAGATCCAACTTGGTGAAGTAATTGGAACCTTGCAACTAGTCTAAAAAATCATCAATCCTATGCAGAGGGTATCGATTCTTAAGTGTAATCTTGTTTAAATCTCTTTATTTGATACACATCTTCCAAGTCCCATCATTGTTGGGTATGATGATGATAGGTGATCCACAAGGTGAGGTTCTTGGTAAAATAACCCCTTTCTCTAGCAACTATTGCAACCACTTCTTCACCACATCTTCTTCTAGAACAAACTATATATACAACCCAATATTTGGTAATGGGGAGTCATGCAAAAACTATATTTCATGCTCTACATCCCTCTTAGGTGGTATCCATTTATGGTTTTGTAACACTCCTATGTAGTCTTGTAGCAACTCCTCCAATTGATGTTTTTTTTCTATCTAGTACATACCTCCAAGAATGCATTTACTCTTACTAATTCACCACCAGACTAATTCACTCGTAAGAAAATAAAAACATATTTCTTGTTTGCACTAATTGACTTTTTGGCTTGGTTGGAACTTACTAGTGATATCTTTGATTTACCTTTATGTGCATTGATGAAGAAACAATTCCCATCCTTGATCAAGTGGTACTGATTTTCTTTCATCATGAAGATTACATCCCTCATATACATGTAGGGCCTTCCAAAATATACAACAAATATGTCAAGGGGTACTACATGCAACTCCACTTCATCAATACTATCCACACTTACATAAAAATTGATCATACATTGTTTCATGACCTTTATATTTGTATCATCATTTACCCATCCTAATGGATAAGGTATAAGATGATCATGAACCTCCAACAAATGTTAGCTGACCAGATAGGATGATATGAAATTGGCCTATGAACCAAAATCAAATAGAGAATCTACATCCTTGGCCTTCTTAATATGGATCTTGATATGTAAGCGTTTTTCCATCTCCATCTCTTCCTTATTTCATGACCTTTATCTTTGTATCATCATTTACCCATCCTAATGGATAAGGGATAGGATTAAACCAATGTTGGATGACCAGATAGGGTGCTATGAAATTGGCCTATGAACCCAAATAAAATAGAGAATCTACATCCTTGGCCTTCTTGATCTAGATCTTGATATGGGGGAGTTTTTCCATCTCCTTCTCTTCCTTGTAATGAAGGCTAGTCATATTCACCTCCTTTTGCACTAAAATGCAGAAAATATTCTTATCCACATTTGAGCTTTTCTCTACCTGTTTGCTCGTATATGTGACTAGAAGGTTCTTCTTCTTGGCATTCTTCTTATGGTTCTTAGGGTTCATCTTTGGATGTTGTTTCCAACACTTTTCTTTAGTGTGACCATCGATGTTACAATAATAACAATGGTTTTTTAGATCATTGCAATGATGCATCATGGTTGTAGTCTTATTATCTTTTCCTTTCCACTTTTTATTCCCCTCCTTGGATGTTTCTTGGTACTATTTTTGTTTGGAACCACTTGGTTGTTCTTTCTAGTGGACTATATTATCCAAGTATTGTGCTTATACACATGCCTTGTCAATTGTCTTGGGATTGAAGTGCCTTACTTTATTTCATAAAGGACTGTGTAGACCAACTAGGTACTTGAGGAGTACATATGGATTCCTAGTTGTGATACAAAACATGATAGCCATGTTTATGAATTTGGTGGAGTGGTCCCACACACTCTGCCCTTGCATTTGCATGAAGTATTGCCTATGGATCTATTGGTCCTCTACATATTTGATAGGGTAGAATTGGGACTTAATGAGGGTTTTGAAAGCCTCCCACTTAGTTACTTACAGATCACCCTCCAGTCTAAGTTCCTTAGTGTGGATTTCCCACTAGGTTAATGGACGACCCTCTAATTTTAGTTAAGCAAATGAAATATTTTTCTCCTCATTTATGTTGTGGATACTAAAATAGACCTATAATTGCTAAACCCGAGGTTCAACTTTAAAGCACCAGTATAACCTTGGTAGGGTTTGATATCCACTTTCACTTCCATCTTAAATAATGATTGGGAAGGGTTTATGGCATTATAACTTGGCAATTCTTTCTTGGTATGTTTCCTTGACACCTAATTTTCTGCATTGCCTTTGTCTCTAGATTTCCCATCTAATCCAATATTTGAGTTAGAACCTCCAAAATCAATGAAGCGTCCTAACTTGCTCTCCATATCTACCATGACGATTAACATATTGCACGAGATATAAGTGACTTGTATTTCTAGCTTCGTAAATTGTTGTTCATATTTTCCCCCAATTATTTGCTAGACTCACTTTTCCATGGCTAAGGTTTGAAGAATTTTTCTTTATTCTACCAACACCTGGATCTTACAATTTCCAACAAAACCCAAAATAAAACTACTTTGATACCAATATGATCCATAAAAATTCTTTTATACCAATATGATCCATAAAATACCATGGATATTTCACTGGAACAATTTGTGACAATGGAACTTACGAATTAATTCATTGTGTTAGCTTAATTCAATAGAATACTAGATAAGCTAGAATTGAAAGGAAAATAACTGGAGAAAAATAACACATCCACATAAATAACACAAGATATACCCTAAGAAAACTCACTATGGGGAAAACCCATCCATAATTGAGGACTATGCCTTGCTCTTTTATTCTCCAATATTAAATGCAAATACAAAGAAAGTGGTATTCACTATGGAAATACCTCTTACATTGTGGCTTGGATGGCTACTATAGAATCTCTTATTTCCTTTTCTATGCTTTAATATCCACTCCCTTATTTTTATTAGTTATGGAAAATTACAATAACATTGTAAGAATGGAACCCCTTATCCTTCTAATGACATGATATTTAACATAGCTTAATAGATGTGCAGGTTTAGTTTTAGGGTTTTTGCTTGCCCCAAGTCCTGATCAGGGTTAGTTTTTTGGACCCTATATAATTTTCTTGAAAGTCCATACATGAATAGCTCCACATGTGTAGGTAATGAGAGTTGAAGTGGAATCCACTTGGTACCATGGTGGTCAACGAGATAGGTGAAGTTATGGGAGAAAATACTTCCTCATACATAATCCAATTGAGGTGATTCTTGAACCATTGGAAAGGTTTCAGAGCACAGAACATTGTTGAGGGGTTGTGAGCTATGCTCACAAAGTTTTGACCCAATTTTTTTTAAGCCCTCAAATGAGCCTTAAGAGGTTCTGGACCAAAAACATGCAAAGTAAGATCAATCCCTAAAATGGTCCTTACAACCCAATTCATCCAATATTTCCACCTAGAAAGAACCAAAATAAATGACAAGTTATATATTGATCCATTTTGGATAATACCTCTAGTACATGAATTCTTCATTGTCTCATGTACTTACAAATGGATTTGCCTTCACTTCCCTTATCAATGATTTTTTCATCGATTAATGCTTCACTTGTGGTGTGTCTTCCCTCACACCCCCTTGTTGTCCATATACAACATATAGAGGTGATAGTGGAAAATATATAAAACATGTTTGAAAAGGGTACTTACAAATGGAAGTGTGGACTTATCAATTATAAGAGCGTTGGATGTATATCAAGTTCTCATCCCAAGTCTTTGGATGCTTCTGATTGTAACCCCTCAAAAGATGCACCAAAGTCCTTTTGAATATTTCTTTCTACCCATATTTTTGTGGATAGAATGTTGTATATATCTTCAACTTAGTGTCCATGTTCTCCCAAAGTGTAGTCTAAAAGGCACTAAGAAATTTGGTAGACATGTCTAATATGATGCTCCTTGGTATCCCAAAGTGTACCTAGACCTTATCAAATAACATGTTTGTTTCTTATTTTCCTTTGATGGTGTTTTTACAAGGAATAATATAATATGTCAACTACCATAAATAAATAGTCATGTACCTTCCTAGTGGTTGGTAAAACACCCATGAAATCCATGGAAATGATTTTCCAAGGTCGAGTGGGTACATGCAAGGGATGGTATAGAATTTTCTTTCTATTATTGGGCTTGCTGGTACAACAGAGTATACATACTCTAATATATCATTCTACATATTCTTGCATTCTAGGCCAATACACACACCTTTGTAAGTGAGCAACTATCTTTCCAAAAAAAAATGTCATGTAACTTTGTATGTGTGTGCCTTTGATAAGTTGCAATCTATCACCTTTAGGGTAGTTCTTATCTATCTTGTAGAGTAACCCATTCTAGAGATCATAGTCACCCTAACTGTAGCCTTATTCTACATGAAATCGACCTTATATATGTTGAAGCATCTACTTAAAGTCCTCATCTTCTATGTATCCCTCATTGTATGCATCATGGGTAAAAGGTTCAATGTGAATAAGTGTTCCCAAAATGTAATATTGGATGTGGGTGGCCTTTAAATCATGTCTTCCAACTTATTAGTGCTTCCCTTCTTATACTTGAAAACTATATGAAACTATTGCAAAAACCCCATCCACTTGTAATGTTTGGTTTGCTATAACATACTATAGGCTTGCAAATACCGTGGTGGCCGGTGATCTACGTGGAGAATGGTTTCCTTTACCATTATAAGTGCTTCCACTTCTTAATATCTTGAGCAAGAGCATAGAGTTCTTATCATATGTAGGGTAGTTAAGGCTCGCCCACAAAACATTTCAAAATGATAGCATAAAAGCTTAGCTCCCTACATAAAAAAAGCTTCCATATAATACCCATTTGCATCTTTCTCCACTTCAAAAGGATTCTACAAGTTAAGTAATGCAAGAACTAGTTCTTGTCTAATATTTTGTTTTAGCTCGCCGAAATATCTCTGTTGATTCTTTCCACACTGGAAACTCTTACCACTCCCACTTATTGCGTGGAGTGGTGCAACTACCATTGAAAAGGAAGCAACACACTTTCATAGGTATTGTAATTCCTCAAAAAATCTCCTAACTTCACTGACATTAGTCAAAACTAGCCATTTTATTCTGCCCTCCATATTTGTGGGGTCTATATTGAGTTCTCATCCACCAATCACATACCCTAGATACATCAATTACTGTTGAGAAAACTCACATTTCTTGAGATTAGCTAGTAGTTGATAATTTTCCAGTCTCTAACACCTACATGAGATTTGAAATGTGCTCCTCTCGTGTAGATCTAAAAACCGATATAGAATCCAAATACACTATAACAAATGAAGCTAAATATGGGTGCAAAACATCATTCATTAGTCTCATAAATGTAGTTGGCACATTACTTAAATCAAGATACATGAACATCCATTCATACAAACCTTTGTCTTAAAGGAACTCTTCCAAGTGTCTTCTTATTTGACACATTCATGTTGGTATATTGATTTGAGATCCAACTTGGTGAAGTACTTGGGACATTGAAACTAGCCTAACAAATTTTCAATCGTGGGCATAGGGTATTGATTCTTAAGTGTAATATTGTTCAAATATCTACAGTCAATACACATCCTCCAAGTCCCATCCTTCTTGGGTGCAATGATGATAGGTGACTAACAAGCTGAGGTACTTGGTTGAATAACCCCTTGCTCCAACAACTACTGCAAATTTTTCTTCACTTCACATGCTTCCAAAACAAACTATCTATACAACCCAATATTTGGTGATTGGGAGTCTGGGAACAACTATATCTCATTCTCTACTTCCCTGCTAGCTTGTGTTCTTTAGGATCTTGGAACACTCCTTTGTACACTTGTAGCAAATCCTCCTATTTTTTATTTTTCCAGTCTCTAGTACATTCCTCCAAGGATGCCTTTAATATTATCAATTCATTACCTAGCTAATTCTCATGTAAGAAAAGAAAAACATATTTCTTACTCGCTCTAATAATTTTTTTGTCTTGGTTGGCACTTATGAGTGATATATTTGATTTACCTTAATGTGCATTGATGATGACCGAATTCCCATCCTTGATCAAACAATACTCATGAATACTGCACATCTAATATGCATGTAGGGGCTTCCAAACACTACAACAAACACATCAAGGGGTATTGCATCTAAATCCACTTCATCAATAAAATATTTAGTTACAACAAATTTTATCTTACACTGTTTTGTGACCTTGATTTATGTATCCTTGTTTATTAATCCCAATGGATAAGGGATAGCATGATCATGAACCTTCAACCCTAGCTTGTTGACCATACAGGTTTCTATGATATTGACTTGTGAATGGGAATCAAATAGAGCATTTATTTTGGTCTTATTTATATGGAAGGTTTTTGTCATCTCCTTCTCTTCCTTGTGATGAAGGATACTCATTTTTACCTCCTTCTACACTAAGTGCAGAAAATATTCTCTACCTATTTGATCGAACCCGTGGTTAGAATGTTCTACTCATTGGCATCCTTATTATGGTTCTTAGAGTTCATATCTATATACAGTTTCTGACACTTTTCTTCGATCTGACCATCGATGTAACAACGATTACAATGGTTTTTTGGATCATTGCATTAATGTGCGGTGGTTGTATTCTTCTTATGTTTTCCTTTCCACTCCTTCTTCCTCTCCTTGGAAGTGTCTATGTTCTCTTTCTATTTGGAACCACTTAGCTCTCCTTTACCTATATTCTCTAGGTATGTGCTTGATCAAAAGATTCATTAATTGTATTAGGCTTGAATATCATCACTTTATTTCATAAATGATTGTATAGATACCCTATAAACTAGAGGATTACATTTGTATTCATGGGTGAGATACCAAACATAATAGCCATATTCCTAAATTTGATGGTGTACTCTTGCACACTCTTCCCCTTCCTTTACTTGAAGTAATGCCAATGGATACATTGGTCCTCTACATACACAATAGGGTATAATTGGGTCTTAATAAAGGTTTTGAAATCCTCCCACTTAATTACCAGTGTATCATCCTCCAACCTAAGTGCCTCTGTGTGGATTTCACACCCAGTTTATGCATGGCCCTCTAATTTCAGTTGAACAATGAAATTTTTTTCTCCTCATCCATGTTGTTGATACTAAAATATACCTCTAATTATTGCAACCAATCATTCATCTTGGTAAGGCTTGACATCCACTTTTGCTTCCATCTTAAATAACAGGTGGGATGGGGTAATGGAACTAGAATGTGCCTTCTATTTCTCAGGATCTTTCCTCAACTCCTTTTCAGTGTCACTTTTGTCTCCTAATTTTCCCTCTATATAATCTTGATTTAGAACCTCCAAAATAACCAAAAGGTCCAAACTTTCTTTTGAGAACCGCCATGAGGATTGAAATATTGTGCAGGATATCAATGACTTGTATTTCTATCTTTGTAAATCATTGTTCATGTTCATCTCTTGATTATTCACTGAACCCATCTACCATGCCTAGGATTCTTTATTTAGCCAAATCTTAGATCTTACAATTTCCCACAATACCTCAAAGAAAACTACTTTGATACCAATATGATTCGTAAACTTTTGTAGATATTTCATTGGAATAGTTCATCACAATGGATCTTAGAACTTAATTCATTGTGTTCACTTAATTATGCAGAATGCTAGATAAAATGGATCTGAAAGAAAAATAACAAATCCACAAAAGTAATACAAGATATACCCTAGGAAAATACACTATGGGGAAAATCCCAGCAAGAAGTGAGGACTATGGCCTTCTATTTTCTTCTCCAATATGCAATGAAAATACAAAGATAATGGTACTTACTATGGAGTTATCTCTAACAATGTGGTCTGCATGGCTACTATAGGGTTTCCTACTTTCTTTGTTATGCTCTAATATCCACTCGCTCACTTTTTTTCAACAATGGAATAGTAAAATAACATCATAATAATGGAACCCCTTCTCCCCCTAATAACACTATATTTAACATATCATGATAGTCATCTAGGGTTAGTTATAGTTTTTTTGCATGCCTCAACTCTTTATTAGGATTAGGGTTTTGGACCCTCTAGATTGTTATTAAATTTACATATGTGACTAGTTCCACATGTGTGGTTAATGAGAGTGAATGCGGAATCCATTCATCACCATGGTGTTCAACTGGATAGGTCAACTTATGGGAGGCATAAATTTTTCATACAAACTCCGATTAAGGTGATTCTTGCACCATTGGAAAGGCCTTGGAGTGTAGAAAAATGTCGAGGAAACATGATATTTTACCACAACAATTTGACCCCAAAAAGCATCATTTAAACCATCAAACTGACCTCAAAAGGTTCTCGACCCAAAATATACAAACAAGAGTTACCCCTAAAAGGGGCCCTACAAGATAACTCATCCAATATTTCCACGTAGAAAACACCAAAATAGATGAAAAATTATATATTGATTCATTTCATATCATACCTTCCCATTTTGGGAGGATTTTCATACCAAAAATATTTTACTAAATGAGGTGAGGAAATTGTGTCTCTAATTTATCCCTAAAGTACCATTTATCCTTTCCTGGAAGTTGTTGCTTCAACCCAACCTGCCATAGTTCATTCCGTCCTTGTATGGTTGTTCTAAATTTCTTCTACAAAACTGTATCCTCTGTTAATTTTTCCCATACATTCGGAACTAATTCCTCTATAGAAGGTAAGACCTACTCAAGTTCCTAGTCCAACATGGATGGTTCAAAGAGTTTCATATTTTTCACATTCACTACTAAGTAAATGCACATATATGGGGATAGACTAAGTCTATAGGAATCATATCCTAAAATCTCCAACATTTCAATAGGACCTTGTCACAGTTTCTTCATATTCTTACCAGGACCTTGTAGTCTTTCCTTATTCAAGTGCAACCAAAATCTCTCTCCCACCTTGAATTTTTTCTCAACTATATGTTGGTCATGTTTGACCTTGTACTTTTCCTTTGAATTCTTCAATATCTCTTGTACTTTCAAATGGATTTACTTAATCTTATCAATGAATATTTCAACTCTTAATGCTTCACCTATGGTGTCTTCCCTCACTCCCCCTTGTTGTCCATATACAATATCTAAAGGTACATGTGGCAGATATTTGAAACATGTTTCAAGAGGGGTCTTACCAATGGAAGTGTGGACTACTCTATTATAAGAGTGTTGGATTCATATCCAATTCTCACCACATGTATTTGGATGCTTCTGATCATAACCCCTCAAAGATGCACCAAAGTCTTCTTGACTACTTTTGTTTTCCCTTCTATTTGTGGATGGAATATTGTAGATCTCTTCAACTTAGTGTCCATGTTCTCCCAAAGTGTAGTCCAAAAGGAATTGAGAAATATGGTATCAGTGTTTGAGATGATGCTACTTGGTATCTCGATGTGTATCCATACATGCTCAAAGAACATGTTTGCTATTTATTGTCCTTTAATTTGATGGTCTTTTTACAAGTCATAATAATGCACATCTTGTTGAATCTGTCAACTACCACAAATAAATAGGCATGTCTCTTCCTAGTGGTTAGTAAACCACCCACAAAATACATGAAAATTCTTTCCCAAGTGTTGGGTCATGGAATTGTCATATTTTTACATCTTCTTTTCCATATTTCTAATCCTTTTTTGCTTACTTGTGAACCTATATTAATCCATTTTAATGTGTATGTGCATGATTTAGGCCTAAGGTGTTTTCCATTACATTTATTTAATTATTTCATGTGAATTATGATTAAACATTTGAAAAAACATATTTGGATTTATGTTTGAAAAATAGGTGAGTTTGTTGATTGTTGTAGAACCAATAGCCACTTATTGTAATTCTTATGTCAGAAGATACATGAAATGGGTATTAATGATTTTTGGTATGAGGCCCATCATCAGGTCAAAATAAGTCTACCCTCCGAAAATATCAACAAACTAGATCGTACTTTTCCAAAAATCAACATTTGTGACTATTTGTTGTTACTCTAGATTATTGTTACTCTTGGCCGTTTTCCTATTGTCACTACTTGTGCGGTACAATTTCACAAATCCATGAAAAATCCAATTTTAACCACCAGGATATGCTACGGATTTGTATTATCATCAACCATATTGGATGGAGAGAATCTTGGGACTCTTGATAAAATTAGTTTTGAATAATTAGAAAATATCTTGGAATTATTTATTAGTTAATTTTTAGTTGCTAATTATTAGCAAATTGTTGTAGCCATATGAGAAACTTGTGGATCTACATTTATTAATTGTTGCTTTAGTTTAAAACAAGTTCATGTATAAAAGAGAGTTCCTTATTTATTCTTTGGGTGAGGAATCTTAGAGAAACAATCCAATTTATGATGGAATAAAGTATATTTCATAGAGATCTTGTGTTAGTGTAGATTATAGTTTTATGATTTCCATAGTATGTATTTAGGTTCATATATTATGTTGTATGTTAGTAGTGGCACTTTGTTCTACGACAACATGGATATGCTTCTGGAGACCAACCAACAATTTTATTTCTATTCATTTATTTCTGTATTTCTACAAGTGTGGTTTAATTCAAGTTATTTATTTTTTGAAGTGTGATTTGTTTTATTGTAATGTGTGATGTGTTTATTTTCCCACAAAGTCATTAATGATGTAATTTATATTTCTTACAATCAGAAAGCAATGTAAGAAGAGGAATGTACCTTGCACATACAATGCACGACATCTTGCATGCATCTCGACCCTAGGTTGAAAATTAATGTGTGAACTAATTAATTATTAAAACAATTAATTAGCCCATCATTTTGGTGTCGTTGTCGAGGAAGTGTGAAGGGAAACGTAGTAAATATTGTACTGGTTTAGTTGACACATGGTATTGATATCTCTAGAGCTGATTTTTGGATCCTCCAAGAAATCTCATATATAATGTTTGCATTTAATTTAGATCATATGGACATGAGTTGGAGTATGCAATTTTTATAGGCCTATTGAGAAGCAGGTTAAGAAATAGATACTAGCCACATGAGTTAAAGGTCATGAAAGAAACCATGAAGACTGGGAATGGAGTTCCACATTTTGATACAAAGTATTATGGCACCATGGTTTAATCACAAAATATAGCAAGGTGATGCTACATGGATTATTTTGTTCAAATCACTCTAATTGATCCAAGTTGGAAGGGCCTTGTGTAATAAGAAATACAAGCAAGTTGCAACCAATGAATATGGTCATTGATAGATTTGAGCCATGTTAACTTAATATAATACATAATTTCAAACTCCATATCAACAAAACTTAAGGTCTTCTGTTATTTTGTCAAATAGGTGCATTTTAATATATATTTATCTTAAAAAAGCATAAGGTGAAAGCATGCTTCTCATTTATTAATTTATCACTATTTTTTTCCCAAATAAAAATTGCATTTTGATTGGATACAATGTGAAAAAATTATATGTTTGCGTGAAGGAGCATTCACATGTTAACACAATTCTAATCTTCTAGATCTTTCCTCCACTCTATGTTGCATATATATAATTTTACATCAACTTACTCATATCCCTTCACTAAAGGTTATAAAAATGGTAAATGGGACTCACAATAAAGTCACAGACAATCATCGTTTGGATTAAAGAAATGAGTACTATGTAATAATGAAAAATTGCTAAAATGCTACAAATAGGACACTAGAAAAGAAGGCTACTTATTTGACAACATGCCAAGATTCCCTATGAATATGTATTTTTTTATAAGTGGTGCAATACTTGCAATAAAATAAATGAATCTATATTGATGTGTATATTCATAAAAGAGAATTCACAAAGAAGAATTCAATATGCCTTATTCGCACATGCTTCTGTATTGGTCTTAGTCATTTTTATGACATTGGAAGTCCAACAAGGTGAAATAATACCCCATGTATTATTTTTATGTTATTGAATCAAGACAAAAATGAAATAAATAAAATACAATCCTAATGTATTCCCAATAATATATTATATTTATACTTGAAATTAAGGTCCAAAGGTTGAGTCCTATGTTGTTCAGTCTTAATATTGTTTCCAATGGGTTTGCAAACTTGATTTATATATTTAAACACATTATACAATAAGATAACAATAGCATACACAACACATCAACACATAAAACATAAATTACCCTAGAAAATCGATCTCAAAAAAAACCAGTGAGTTCTTGGCTCACCTATTATCAAGCATAAATTCACTAAACTTGGGTGGTACCGACACATAACAACCAACACTCACTGTTACACTTGTAATCATCACAATATGATAGTTTACTCATCTTTTTCTTACATATCCATTGCATCTTATTTATAGGTGAAATGCAACTAACTACTCATTAATGTTAGTCCATAACTTCCTAATCAATTATGGTTATCTTTCTTTGACCTACCAATCGTATTCAACCATCCATTGAGATTACATTCGTCCAAGTGCTCATCGAATTCACACTTCATCAAATATTTGCATCGACCAGTCATTTTTTCTCGACCAAACAACTATTCTAGTTGGTCATTTGACCATACATTTCACTATTTGTATCCTTTGACTATATGTGACCTATGTCAGTCGACTATCAACTTTTTCAATCAAATTCCATGCAAAGAATATAACACTCCCAACATTCTCCCACTCGTTGTATTATTTTCATAAACAAGAGATACATAACTTCAGTTCATCCAAGAAGGCCCCCTAAGTCCATAATTTCCCTACACTAGGAAAAATTCTCCATGCTATCTGACATCTTCAATGAGTCTTTAACATTCTTCACCTTGTCTACCTTTTCCAGTAACACCTTCTAGTTCTCCACCACCTCCCTTACAAAATGGTATTGAACATTAATGTATTTCATCTTTGAATGATATGTTAGATTCTTTGATAGGAAGATTTCACTTTGAATATCGCAATCCAACCTAATAATTTTTTTCACAAATCCAACATTTGAACACAACCTCTACAGCCAAATAGCTTCCTTGCATGCATGAGTATATTCCATGTATTCAGCCTCAGTGGTTGACAGTGCAACAACCTAATATCGTCTACTCATCCAACTAACTTCTCCAACAAATAATTTGAACACATATCCGCTAGTTGACCATCTACGGTCGATGTCTCCATCCCAGTTGGAATCAACAAAACCTTGTACATTGATTTCCTTGTTGCTCCCAGGTTCTCCTTCATAACATATTGCTTAGTCCATCGTTCCATGAAGTTACTTGAATACTATTTTGACTCCGGTCTAGTTCTCTTTTCCAAGTGTCATCATGTAATTGCTCAATACTCTCACTGCATGGGAAATATCTGGTCATGTGCATACCATCACATGCATCATACTACCAACACCACTAGCATAGGGTATACATAACATGTACTCATTTTCTTCTTGTGTATTTCAACACTGTTCAACAGATAAATTGACTCCTATAGGAATAGGTACCTTTACTCATCGACTATATTACATGTTGAAATGCTTCAGGATTGTCTCAACATATTTCCTTTGACTTAACCATAGCCTTATACCCACTCGATCTCTTTGAATTTCCATTCCAAGAATGAAATTTGTTGCTTCGAGATCCTTCATGCCAAACTTGGAGGATAACTATAGTTTTATCTCTTTTATTAGATCAATGTTATTTCCTACCAACAACATGTAGTCGACATACAAATCCACATATACGAAGTGATCACCAACATTCTTGAAACAATAATAATGATCCACCTGACTTCTGACAAGCCCAAGTAACTAGATATACTTATCGAACTTTTGATACCACATCCTGGTAGATTTTTTTAAACTATATAGAGATTTCTTGAGCTTACATCAAATATATTTTTCTCCATCTACTATAAACCCTTCAATATGCTTCATAAATATTTGTTCTTCAAATCAACATGAATAAATGTTGCATTTGCATTCATCTGGTCTATCTCAAGATCAAATGTCATAGCTAAAGACATTAGTACCCTTATGGAATTTAATTTAGCAACATGTGAGAAAATTTCACCGAAGTCGACTCCCTCGACTTGAGAATATCCTTTTTCCACTTGTCGAGCCTTGTACTTCTCGACTTGATCTACTGCATTCAACATTTTCTTAAATACCCACTTATTGTTGATAGGTTTCCTTCGATTTAGTAATGCGACTAGATCCCATGTTTCATTATTCTTTAAGGAATCCATCTCTTCCTCCACAGAAATTTTCCAAAGTTTTCTCTACGTCGAATCAATTGTTTCCTTTACTATATTGGGATCGTTTCCTATGGAAGATAATGCAAAATCAGAGCGAAATTCGGGTGGAATATAAATTTCTAGTTGTTTTCATGCTTGATCGTACCTCTTAAGTCCTAGAGTCTGTTGTTCCACCTCTTCGTTGGATTTAGTTGACTCTTATGAATCTAGACTATTGTCGTTCATTTCAAACTCTTTCTCTTCGTGTTCGTTTTCTCCTTTTACCTCGTCTGTCTCAGAATTTCTGTAAGTTTTAAACCTATGTAGAGAAGCAAAGCATACTGATTCTTTTAAGCAAAACATATATTACATCACATCATTCACACATAGTACACAAAGATTTATCCTAGAAACCCTTAACTGGGAAAACCAACAAACCTTGGAGCCACGCGTCCTATTCTTCTCATTATTTCATTATGAATCACTCACAATACAATATAGGTATTCTGCAACATCCAATACCCTAATCCATTAACCCGGATTAGTAAATAGACCCCAATCCCTTAACTGGGATTAAATCACATAGTTTTAGAAAAATCCCCAAAATAACCAAAAACAATGCTCGTCAATAACCAAAAATAACCAAAAACCAGGATTAAGGTGCCAGAGGGATCGTCACGCGCAGCACTTGCAAGTGCACTCTCCCCTTCACATACATGCATAGAATATAACACATATCCAACATTCTCCCACTTGTTGTTTTCTCTGCATAATAATGAGTCATGTACTCATAAAGTCACAGGTTCAGGGCATTGATGCCCATAGATTCTCTAGACCAAGAGAACTTCTCTGTACTAACAGACTTTGTTAATAAGTTTGGAACACTCTTCAAGGTGTCAACCTTCTCTAGCAACACCTTCTGGTCTTCAACCATATCTCTCACAAAGTGATATTGCACATCAATATGCTTTGTCTTAGCATGATAAGCAAGGTTGTTTTCCAGGAAGATTGCACTTTGGATGTCACAATCTAACCTTACCGCTTTCTGTACAAACCCAACACCTGGACATAATCTTTGCAACCATACAAATTCTTTACTTGCATGAGTGGCTGCCATATATTCAGCTTCAGTAGTTGAGAGAACAACTACAGCCTGTCTCTTGCTCATCCAACTAATAGATACTCCAAATAGGTTAAACACATACCCACTTGTAGATCTTCTATGATCAATATCTCCAGCCCAGTCTGCATCAACAAATCCATGTACATTTATTACTCTGTCTGGTCCAGGTCTTGCTTGGTAGCAGATTGCATAATCTGTAGTGCCACACAAATATATGAAGACCCTCTTTACCGTTGTCCAGTGCTCCTTCCCTGTTTTTGACATATATCTGCTCAAAACTCCCACTGCATGAGCAATGTCCAGTCTGGTACAGACCAATATTGCATACATCAAACTGCCAACCGCACTAGCATATGGAACTCATGCCATATCTTCTTCATCTTCTTGTGTCTTGGGACACTATTCTACAAATAAATTTACACCTACAGGTATAGGGACCTTGACTGGCTTACTTTCCTGCATTTTAAATATCTATAGTATTGTCTCAACATATTTTCTTTGATTTAACTAGATCTTCCTGTTTGCACAATCTCTTTTAATCTCCATTCCTAGTATGAAGTTTGTAGCACCGATATCCTTCATGTCAAATTTGGAGGATAGTTGAGACTTCACCTCCTTTATGACATCTTTATTGTTTCCAATCAACAACATATCATCAACATACAAAACTATGTTAATGAAGTGATCACCAACTTGTTTGGAGTATACACAGTGATCAGCCTTGCTTCTCACAAACCCCAATCCAAGTATGTATGTGTCAAAATTTTGGCACCGCATCCTTGGAGATTGCTTTAAACTATAAAGGGACTTCTTTAGTTTACATACCAGTTCTTTCTTTCCCTTTACTGTGAACCCTTCTGGTTGTTCAATGTAGATTTCTTCTTCTAGATCCCCATGTAAGAATGTTGTCTTCACATCCATCTGCTCTACTTCAAGATCAAAAGCAACAACAATAGAAAGAAGAAATCTAATGGAAGTTAATTTTGCAACTGGAGAAAATATTTCACCAAAATCAATTCCCTCTACCTGAGAATATCCCTTTTCTACTAGGAGGGATTTGTATTTCTCCACTTTACCTTCTGCATTTAGCTTCTTTTTAAACAGACATTTGCTGCCAACGAATTTTCTTCTAGCAGGTAACTAAACTAGATCCCACCCTTCATTTTTGTACAAGGATTCCATTTCTTCAAGCATAGAATTCTTCCATAGATATCTATCCTCTGAATCAACAGATTCCTTCACATTTCTAGGATCATCATTAGTAATAGATAAAGCAAAACGAGACCAAAAATCAGGAGGGGAATACCTTTCTGGTTGCCTTCTTTCTCGAGATGATCTCCTCAAAACTGGGGCATGAGGTTCTTATTCTTCTGATTCATATTCTTCCGTTGAGTCAGATTCTTCATCTTCTAACTCAAACTCTATCTTCTCTGGTTCCTTTTCCATTGGAGTCACTTCCTATCTGGGAAATTCTTTGACCTCTCTAAACACAACATCTCGATTGTAGACAGTCTTCTTAGTTATAGGATATTCCAAAGCTTATAACCATTCATACCATATTTATAACCAATAAAGATACATTTTTTAGCTTTCTTGTCAAGCTTACTCCTCTTCTCATTTGGAATATGTACATAAGCATCACAACCAAAAAATTTCAGATGTTTAATAGAGGGTTTCTTACTAGTCCATACCTCTTGTGGAGTTTTTTCAACCAAAGCTGATGTGGGTTATCAATTTACCAAGTAACATGATGTCTCCACTGCCTCTGCCCAGAATTATTGTCCTATCTCGGCACTGCTTAGCATTCTTCTTGCCTTTTCCATCAACGTTATATTCATCATTTCAACAACTCCATTCTATTGAGGTGTATATGGAGTAGTCTTTTGCCTTGCTATACTACACTTCTTACAGAATTCCTCGAATTCATTCCCACAGAACTCTCCACCATTATCTGTCCTCAACACCTTTATTTTCTTTTCTGTTTGATTCTCGACAAGAGCCTTAAATTATTTAAACTTAGAAAACACTTCAGATTTCTTTCAAAGGAAATAAATCCATGTTTTCCTTGAGAAATCATCTATGAATGAAACATAATACACAGATCTACCTAGCGATGGAACAGAAACATGCCTCACTGTGTATTAACTCTAAAATTCTCTTTGCTCTTGTAGCACCAGATGCAAATCTTACTCGATTTTGTTTTCCATATATGCAATGTTCACATAAATCAAAATCTAGAGTGCAATCAATCATACCTTCAAGCATACTTTTACCATGTAATGCTCGAAGTCACCCTTTTCTCCGATATGCCCCAATCTTTGATGCCATAGCATTGTCTTTCCTCTTGATGTTGTTAGGGTTCTATGTTATGTATCTTCCCCCTCAGGAACAACAGAACTATTACATTCACCAATGATGGTTCTTCCCAATAGTTTGTACATAGTTCCATACCGAATTCCCCTCATCAATACCATTGATCCTCGAACCCTTTTGCAACCACCATCTCCACACACAGTCTTTACACCTGCAATATCCATCTTTCTAACAAATATCAAGTTTCTCACTAGATTTGGAATGTTTAGTACTCGAGGAAGAGTTCTAATCCTTCCATCCTTAAGTTTCAACTTGACTCTACCACACCCAATGATACTGGTTGGTGAGTCATCTCCGAAGAACACATCTCCTCCACTGTACTCTTCATATTCAAAGAACCGCTCCCTATGATGGGTCATATGACATGATGCACCTGATTCAATCAACCATATATCACGTTCTGAAGGAATACCAGTAGATGCTAGGTACACATCCCCTCCTTCTTCTGAGGAAGTCTTTTCCTCTGTGGTAGAGGTATCCTCTGGTCCCTTTCCTTTATCAATATTCTTAGATCTGCAATCCTTTTTATAGTGCCCAGCTTTACCGCATTTCCAACTCTTCCTTATAAATTTTCCTGGGGATTTAGATCTACCCTTAGATTTGGATCTCCCCCCAAATCCCTTATTTTTGTTTCTCTCCTGGGGGCGTCCTCTCACAAACAAGGCATCCATGCTATGAGTATCCATGGCTTTCCTCCTGATCTCTTCTCATAGCAGGGATGATACTATTTCATCAAATTTTAAAGTTGCTTGATTAGCAGTCCCTATTGCTACAATTAGGTTGTCCCAAGAATCTAGCAAAGAACACAATAATGTAATACATTTATCTTCTTCGGCTATTGTAATGCCAACAAAGGTTATTTGACTTACCAGAGTATTGTAGACATTTAGATGCTCTATCACTGTGTCATTATCATCAATTTTGAAGTGATACAGTTTCTTTTGCAGAAACAACTTGTTCACAAGGGATTTTGATTGATACAAACTCCCTAGTTTTGTCCAAATATTTACCGCAGTATCTTCTCCATATATGTTCAATAAGACAGATTCTAATAAGCACAGTCAAATCGTACTCCTCACCCTTCTATCTAATTTCTTCCAATCTTCTTTCGAATTTCCAGTGGGTTGTGTACCTAAATCCATAGCAATCCACTGATCTCGATCTACAAGAAGATCCTCCATTTTGAGCTTCCATAGATCAAAGTTCTGGCCGTTAAACTTCTCGATCTCAATTCTTAAATTGCTCTCCATTTTTTTTCAATGCACAAATAAAGGTTGCAAAGCTCCCACTGAACCCAGGTTTATCACACACCCAAGATCTATCAACCACGTCGAACCCTCTGCAATAGAGGCGTCCCTATGAAACCAAAAATGAGCTTTGATACCACATGTAAGTTTTAAACCTGTGTAGAGAAGCAAAGCATACCGATTCTTTTAAGAAAAACATATATTACATCACATCATTCACACATAGTGTTGGAAGCTGGTCAATACTGAGAGGGGGGGTGAATCAATATTGTTAACTTTTTACCACTTAAACCACTTATTTAAACTTTAATCAAAACATTGAGTCAACAAGATACAAAGAACACATATTTTATCGTGGAACCCTAATTGGGTAAACCACCAACTCTTTCTATACTACAAAATTATATTTACAATAGTTATTTGCAAGCAACCACTTGCTGGAGACCACAATCCCTAAATTTCTCAGCCACTACTGAAGGATGCAGCCACACCCTGGTTTCTTCCGGCCCCTATAGACAAGGATACACCTATACCCTGATTTTGTAGCCACTACTGGAAGGAGGCTAAGACCCCCTTGCAGGCATGTAGCCTGTCCTAGCACCACCCTACCACCCTTGCTTGATTATTATAAAAATTCTCGGAACTTCTTCAACTTGGTCTTCTTACTTTCCTCACTTGGTCTCTTTCTTACTGCTATATAGGTCTTCACTGCCCTCTTTACTTTGCTTCTACATAGGTCTTCTATTCAACTCTTCTTCTCCTTGAATGTGCACTAAGTCTGGTCTCTTTTTTTTGGTATTCAATGCAGCTTCAGATCTCAACCAAACAGAACACTCTTTAATTCTGGATCTTCATACTCTTATCTTCTTATGCTTCTGCTTCGAATTATACTACTGTGTTTCCTTTCTTAGATCTTCATTATTCAACACAAGAGACACTTTAATTCATTTTCATCTTCTGCTGTATATATTCTTCATTCTTTATGGATCATTGCATCTTTTCAAATGAACCTCATGGCCTTTCATTTTCATGCATTTTCGAATCTCTTGTTTATTTCACATTTATTTTAGAATTTTGTTAACCATTTAATTAATTAATAAACATTTTTTTACCTTCCATTTCCAGGCACCTCTTCATTTTGTGTAACAAAGTTTTAAGGCAATGTTAATTTTATTTTTTCAATACTATTTAGATTTTAAAGATTGCCTTTTCACTTAATCATTTTCTTTTTAATATCCCTTTTTAAATACCATGGGTAATTACCATGGTTTAAAAAACCATGGGCTTGAATTTACTTTCACGTAATTTTATTTTTAGTCTTTTTAACCTTCCTTCCTTTTAACCTTCTTTCTTTAATCTTCAATATTCTCCCATCTTTTTTTTTTAATAAGACTTTATTCTTCTAATTTCTTTTCTTTAATAATTCCAAGTTTTTCTTTTTTCTTTTTAATAATACTTCATTAACCACTTAACTCGTAGTAATACCATAATGAATATTTCATGTAACTTATCTAGCTTTCTTATTTCATGAATATTTCTTAAAGTCACTTTTCAATTTTCAAGTCACCTTTTTAAACACTCCAAAGTTTATCTTAGCCATTCTCTTAAGGCCACTTGGACCAATTTTCCAATACGTAGCCATTTCTCAGAATTTCTCCAAACTGACAAATTTCTCTAGAATGATGTAACAATGACTTCAACTTCATGCCACATCATCATCTATGTCATTCCGTGTCATCATATCTTCCATATCATCATTCATGCCATGTCATCACTACCTTTGTTTTTCTTTTGACTTTCATTGAGTTCACTTTGCCATCATGTCCTTGGTTATTCCTTTGTCATAATTGAACTCCTTTTGACATCAATGAAAACCACATTCCATATAGCCAACAATATCCCCCTTTGGCATTGATGGAAACCCCTAAACATTCTCCCCCTTTGAAAACAATGACAAAGGATAAGTTGTTATGCCCTTGTTGCAACTTTCTTGACATAGAATTTCCAATTGTTCCCCTTTTAGACAACTGCCCCCCCCTTTTTTTCTTTTCTTCGTCCAGTTAACTTAGACTTGGTGCTGATCATCTAGTTAGCATCTTTCTTTACCTTCTTGTATTGATTCTTTGAATAAGAACCTTGGATGATGAGTTTATGGACTCCCCCTATCACAATGCTTCTCTTCTTGCCATATATTCCTTCTTCAAAATTAAGATCAAAATCAATTGCGGTAGCTGACACCAATTTGTCACTTCTACACTTCTTCTTGTTTTGATGGCAACTTCAAAACATTCTTCTCATCTTACCAAAGGTCATTTTTTTCAAGTACCAATTGCAATTTTCTGATATTAACTCCCCATGAGTTTATGATCCCTTCTAATGCTCATTTCAGATTTTTCTTCTAGGTCATGAATTTTTTAGAACAGACATTCAACTTTAGTTCCACCACCATCACTAACTTCTTCTTCAATATCTTCATCATGCTTTCCATCATAATGGATGTTATTAGATTGTCTACAACATTATTATGCTCTTTATCATCTTGGGAAACTTCTTTGATGCTTGAAATCTTTGTTTCTTCTACATCTTTGGAGTCTTCCTTTCTTCTCCAAATATTCCCATGAGGTACCCTGCTTACTGACCTTGTTTGTTTCTTAGATTCCTTAGATATTTTCTCTTGATTCTGCAATCAACAGCCTTGTGACCAAACTTGTGATAGTAGTGACAATATCCATAGAACCTTCCTTTATGTTTGAGGAATCTTTGATCTTCCATCTTCTTCCATTCCTTCTTTTGTTCTTGACCTTCGATTGAAGCATTCTTCCTTAGCTTACATTCTCTGGCCATATGCCCAAAATTATGACATGTGTAGCAATGACTAAGAAAGATTTGTTGGACCCTACTTGTCATTGGTCTTTTAAGTATCATGCCAGTTCTGTCTTTAATCTGAGAGGAGGGAGCAGATTTATGACTTTCCTTCTTAATAATTGGATTATTTAGTGTAGCAACATAAATTCTATTATTTCTTTCTCGGTTTGTGAAGGAGGAACATTCTGGCTTCCTTTCATTGTCATACCCTAAACAAATTTTGTCCCTTGATGGTATTTGTCTATTCAAGATGTCATCTAAAGTCTTTGAGTTGTTCTCAAACTTTGTTTGAAGAGATTTTTCATCAAGCTTCTTCCTAAGTAGAGTAACTTCTTCTTCAAGTTTTTTAGATTTTTGTATTTCTTTCTTGAGCTTCTCATTAATGATCTGCGGGTCTTCTAGCTTCTTTATTTCTTTCTTAAAGTTAGAAACTTCCTATCTTAGGCTCTTAACCTCTTCCATGCTAGCCATCACTTGTTGTCTTGAAATGTACAGTTCTTCTCGGAGAATCTTGACTTCCTCTTCATTTGACTTATGCTCTTCTTGATACTTTGAAAGTTTTTCTTCCAAAGAATTGTTCTTCTTCCTGCTTTTTCTCAATTCTTTAAAGGAACTTATGAGTTCTGCGTCTAAGTTCACCTCTCTTTCCACATCTGAATTATCTTCTGAAGCTTGAGTTATTGTCCCTATGAATAGATTTTCTTCATCTTTAGTTATATCTTCACTATCATACTTGCAAATGGAAAGGCTTGCTTGTGCTATCTCTTCATTTGAAAAAATCTTCTCCAATTTGACTCAGAGTTCCTTGGCTGAGACACATGGTCCAATCTTCTTTTTGACATCATCAGGTAGTCCATCAAGGATTGTATCTGTTGCCACTGAGTTACTTTCCTTGGATTTCTTTTGAGTTGGAGTCCTTATTCTCTTTAGTGGGATGTAATCATAGATCACTGCATTCCATACATCAGGTTCCAATGCCTTTAGATAACTTTCCATTCTTGTACTCCCAAATATGTATTCCTCTTTTCCAATTATTGGAGATCCATTTTTTGTGTAAATATCTTCTTGTTGATCCATATTGTTTTTTAATAGGATTTTCCTTCCAATGGTTAAACTGTTAATGAAGAATCCAGCTCTGATACCAATTGTTGGAAGCTGGTCAATACTGAGAGGGGGGTTGAATCAATATTGTTAACTTTTTACCACTTAAACCACTTATTTAAACTTTAATCAAAACATTGAGTCAACAAGATACACAGAACACAGATTTTATCGTGGAACCCCAATTGGGTAAACCACCAACTCTTTCTATACTGCAAAATTATATTTACAATATTTATTTGCAAGCAACCACTTGCTAGAGACCACAATCCCCAAATTTCTCATCCACTACTGAAGGATGCACCCACACCCTGGTTTCTTCCTACCCCTACAGACAAGGATACACCTATACCCTGATTTTTCAGCCACTACTAAAAGGAGGTTAAGACCCCCTTGCAGGCATGTAGCTTTCCCTAGCACCACCCTACCACCCTTGCTTGATTATTATAAAACTTCTCAGAACTTGTTCAACTTGGTCTTCTTACTTTCCTCACTTGGTCTCTTTCTTACTGCTACATAGGTCTTCATTGCCCTCTTTACTTTGCTGCTACATAGGTCTTCTATTCAACTCTTCTTCTCCTTGAATGTGCACTCAACTTGGTCTCTTTTTCTGGTATTCAATGATGCTTCAGATCTCAGCCATATAGAACACTCTTTAATTTTGGATCTTCATACTCTTATCTTCTTATGCTTCTGCTTCGAATTATACTACTGGGCTTCCTTTCTTAGATCTTCATTATTCAACAAAAGAGACACTTTAATTCACTTCAATCTTCTACTATATATATTCTTCATTCTTTATGGATCATTGCATCTTTTCAAATGAACCTCATGGCCTTTTTCATGCATTTTCGAATCTCTTGTTTATTTCACATTTATTTTAGAATTCTGTTAACCATTTAATTAATTAATTAAACATTCTTTACCTTCCATTTCCAGGCACCTCTTCATTTTTTGTAACAAAGTTTTAGGCAATCGTAATTTTATTTTGGCAATACTATTTAGATTTTAAAGATTTCCTTTTCACTTAATGATTTCCTTTTTAATATCCCTTTTTAAATACCATGGGTAATTACCATGGTTTCGAAAACCATGGGCTTGAATTTACTTTCACGTAATTTTATTTTTAGTCTTTTTAACCTTACTTCTTTAACCTTCCTTCTTTTTAACCTTCTTTCTTTAATCTTCAATATTCTCCGGTTTTTTTTTTTAATAAGACTTTATTCCTTTAATTTCTTTTCTTTAACAATTCCAAGTTTTTTTTCCTTTTAATAATAATTCATTAACCACTTAACTCGTAGTAATAACATAATGAATATTTCATGTAACTTATCTAGCTTTCTTATTTCATGAATATTTCTTAAAGTCACTGTTCAATTTTCAAGTCACCTTTTTAAACACTCCAAAGATTCTTAGCCATTCTCTTAAGGACACTTGGACCAATTTTCCAATACTTAGCCATTTCTCAGAATTTCTCCAAACTGACAAATTTCTCCAGAATGATGTAACAATGACTTCAACTTCATTCCATATCATCATCTATGTCATTCCATGTCATCATATCTTCCATATCATCATTCCTGCCATGTCATCACTACCTTTGTTTTTCCTTTGAATTTCACTGAGTTCACTTTTCCATCATGTCCTTGGTTATTGTAATGACCCTTTTTCAAAATTTTATTAAAATGCCAATTTTTCCACTTTTTCCCCAATTTCGACCTTTGACTAGTTTTACTGTTTTGACCTCCAAATCAACCCAAATGCTCCCAAATCTTCTGTAGGAGTGTATGAATGGTATTTAGACTTGAATATTAGGTTCAGGGATGTTTTATGGCCCTCCAAATACTGCTGCAAACTTGATTTGTATTCTGATCAATATAGGTAATTTTGACTAGTAATTTGTGCATCAAACACTGCAAATTGCCTTCCAAATGCCTCCAACCTCCCACGAATTTATGAACAGAGGTATGTAATGTGTTAAGTATGTGATTAAGGTCTCATATGCACCATTAATTGATTTTTACTACTGTTCTAACTCTCTCACATTCAACAGCAAAAACCCCCAATTCGACCCTTGGGGAAATGACACTATTTCACCTCTCAATACAAACAAACTAAGTAAAAATGCTTCAAATGCTCAAGTACAGTACATGAAACTTGTAGAATATATCCATGGCAGTATATTAATCACAAATATATCATAGAATCATCCATCCATTCGAAATAATCAACCTTATAGTGTCATACATCAAAGCATTGGGGAAACAGACATTGTTTGCTCATTAATCAATAATTTTGCATACATTCAATGGGTATTTCGACCTGAGAGTTTCTGAATATGAAGAAAAGAGGATATGAAGCTATTAAAAGCAGAAAAATATCATATGAAGCTCTCCCAATGAGTGCAAGATCTCACCCAAAGCGCAATCCCTCAAGGAGCCCGAATATGCGTTCAAAATTGGAAATGTTGGAGAGAAAGTGCTGCACTAAACCAAACCATGAAACTTCCTATAGCTTCTACTTGCAAATAAAACTCCATTAAAGTACCATGAAAGACCTGAGTGGCCTCTCTAAACACCAACTTGGATGGGAATCTTTCACCCTCAAAATTGGCTAAGGCAAGAAACTAGTCATCCACTAGTTCTCTCTTCACAAATGCAATTTTTCTCAAATCATCAAAAGCCATTCTCATACTTGATTTCTACATTTTATAACCAACATTATCCTTCAAGGGGTCGAAATCCTCTCAATAGATTCAATAATTTTCCATTTAGAAAATATTCATAATTTGCCACTTGTCTCCTAGTTCCAACCTTCCATCTTCTCCCAAATTCGAATTTGAGTCTCTTTAGATTCCTCCAACTCCATGAGCGCCTTACTTGAGCCTATTTTTGGGGCTGACATGTCATAATGGTCAGGTGTAAGAAGTCAGGTCTGAATTTTGTCATAAATGTCATAGATGCTTTATTATTGTTGTCATAAAACTAGGGAATCTAGCCCAAGTGTCCACTAGTCTCCAATTTGACTCTTCCTCTTCCATGGAGGTTACTATTCCATCCCATTTCGACCTAAGATGCTCAATGCCATTTGTTATGACTTACCAACTCACCCAAGAGTGTTCACCTTCCCATGAATTCGAATTGGCAAGAGAGAGCTGCCATGTGTCATTGAAAAATCAAGCTAGTGTGGGTCCCACCACCTCCATATGTCTCCAAAACCACTTGCCACCTAGAATTTCTCTTGAATTTATTTATTCATCATATTTATTAAATGCTTGAACCCTTCTAATGTCTAAATATCATTTATTAGCTTCCTTATTACCATCCCACATGTGCCCATCCAACCTAGGAAACTAGTACGATTGATGGGATTGTCTTACTATGTACTTATTTGAATGGGGATATTACAGTCCTCCCCACCCAATATTGCTTGTCCTCAAGCAATTTCAAATTTGTATGCTGCAAAATCTTCTCCTCTTCCCATGTGGCATCTTCATTTGGTAAGTCCTTCCATTGCACTAAATATTCTTTGATGATTCTACTCCTCAACCTTCTTTCTCATGTCTTCAAAATCTTTTCCGGAACAAGTGTGAGCTGACCTTCATCATCCAAAGGAGGAAGTATTTCTGAAGTGATGATTTGCTAACCAAGAGCTTTCTTAAGGCAAGAAACATGAAATACATTGTGGATTTTACTCCCTTCCGGAAGTTCTAGTTCATATGCTACTTCTCCAACCTTCCGCACTACCTTGTATGGCCCATAGTACCTTGGTTTTAATTTTTCTGCTCCATTCTTTTTGAGAGATGTTTGTTTATAGGGATGCAACCTTAAATATACTAAATCATTGAATTGAAAGGTTCTTTCTTCTCTATGTCTATCAGCATATTGTTTTTGCTGATTTTGAGTAACCTACAAATTGTCTTTCAAGAGCTTTAAAATTTCTTGGCTCTCTTCCACCCAATATTTAGCCTTTGGGGCTCTACTATCACCAAATATAATGTCAACAAATGTAAGTGCATCATAACCTTATAATGCTTTGAAAGGAGACATTCCTATTGACATATGATAAGTGGTGTTGTAGAAAAACTCACCCAAGTGTAGCCATTTTGCCCATGCTTTTTGCTGCCCTCCCACATAGTTTTTTAGGTATCCTTCCAAACATTGGTTTACTCTCTCTATTTGTCCATCAGTTTGTGGATGATAGCTGGTACTTGGAGTCAATTGAGTGCCTACCAATCTAAAAATTTCTTTCCAAAAAGCACCCATGAATCTACTATCTCTATCACTGACAATGCTCTTGGGAAGCCCATGCAATCTGAAGATTTCTCTGAAAAAAATATCAGCCACTTATGCAGCACTAAAAGATGATGTAACAGCAAAAAAATGAGCAAATTTTGTCAACCTATCAACTACCACATAGATGCAATCCTTACCCAAGGATTTACGCAATCCGATGATGAAATCCATGGAAATACTGTCCCATTTTTGCTCCGGAACGAGCAATGGTTGTAATAGGCCGGCTGGACATGTAAGTTCTGATTTGTTTTGTTGACATGCTTTACATTCATTCACATACTTCTGAACATCTACCTTGAGCCCCTTCCAAAAAAATATTTGCCTCAACTGTCTATAAGTTTTGAAGATCCCCGGATGGCCCGCTAGTGGGGAATCATGTGCTTCTTGCAAAATTCGGTACTTGAGCTTGGAGTTATGAACTAAATAAATTCTTCCCTTATAATATATCATCCCATTCAAAATCCTATAATTATCATCCCCTTTGATTCCATCCAACACATCATAAGCAAATTTGTCTTTGGCATATTCAACTAGTAGCATGTTTTTCCAATCCTTGGCAATATCCATGAGAGAAAAAGAAGGCGTTATTGACAAAGCATCTGCTACTATATTATTCTTTCCTTTGACATATTCAATATCAAAATCATAAGCTTGAATCTTGCTTACCCACTTTTGTTGCCTTTCATTTAGATCTTTTTGGGTGAGAAAGTGTCTTAGACTATTGTGGTCAGTTTTCACCACAAACTTGCTGCCCACCAAGTATTGTCTGAATTTGGCCAATGCATGCATAATGGCCAGCATTTCTTTATCATAGATGGAGTAAATTTTTTCATGAGGCTGCAACTTTCTGATCTCAAAGGCTATGGGGTGTTGGCCTTGCTTTAGGACAACCCCTATTCCTCCACCTGAAGCATCACATTCCACAACAAAAGGTTTAGTAAAATCAGGAAGTGCAAGTATGGGACAACTACTCATTACCTCTTTCATTTTTTGGAAGGCCTTTTCAGCCTCTTCATCCCACTTGAAAGCATCCTTCTTAGTCAAATCAGTGAGTGGAGAAGTCAACTTGGAGAACCCTTTCACAAATTTTCTGTAGTAGGTGCATATGCCAATAAAGCCTCTCAATTCGGTAATATTTTTTGGTGATGGCCATTCCAAGATAGCCCTGATTTTTTCCATGTGTACCTTCACTCCTTCTTGCCCAATAATGTGCCTAAGATACAGTAGTTCTTTCATTTCAAATTCACATTTTGATAATTTAGCAAATAAGGACTCTTCTTGCAAGATTTTCAACACAATCTCTAACTGTTGCAAATGCTCTTCCCATGTTTTACTGTAAATGAGAATATCATCAAAGAAAACCAAAACAACCTTCTTAGTTGCTTGCAAAATATCCTATTCATACATGCTTGAAAGGTGGCTGGAGCATTGGTTAACCCAAAAGGCATGACAAGAAATTCAAAGTGGCCAAAATGACATCGAAAAGCGGTCTTTTGCACATCTTCATCTTTCATTCGAATTTGGTGATACCCTGATCTAAGGTCAATTTTTGAGAAGTATTTGGCCCCATGCAGCTCATCCATGAGCTCATCAATCCTAGGAATAGGATACCTATTCTTTATAGTCTTTTTGTTCAAGGCTCTAAAATCTATGCACATTCTCAATGTTCCATCTTTTTTCTTCACTAGCACTACTGAAGAAGCATAAGGGCTAGAGCTTGGTCTAATGAGTCCCAACTCTAGGAGTTCTTGGATAGCTTTTTCGATCTCATCTCTAAACCTTTTAGGATGTCTATAAGGTGGTATCTGAATGGGTGAAGTACCCTCCTCCAAAACAATACTGTGCTCAACCCCCCTATCCGGTGGCCTACCATGTGGAAGGTCTCTAAAAACCTTTTCATATTTTTGCAAAAGTCTCTCTATCTCCTTTGGGTGTTTGATGATATTTATAGTTGGCTTGGGAGATGTAATATGACATTCAGCAGCCCATTCTATATCCCCATGCCTCAATATAGATCTCATACTATTGCAAGTCACTACTTGATTTGGATAAGTGTGTTGTCCTCTCACAACTCTTTGTACTCCTTTTGAATCTTGGAATTTCATTTCGGGAATTTGATAATTTACTGTATGCTCTCCTATTGAATACAACCATTGCACTCCCAAAACCACATTAGTATTAGCAACATCAACCACATAAAAACTATCAACAAAAGTATAGTTACCTACGGTGACTTGCAGCTTTGGAACCCATGTTTTGCATTGCATTGTGTTGTGACCGGGAATGAAAACTGTGAAGCCATCAAATGGTTCAATAGGTATCTTTCTTTTCTCTACCATCTCTGCATCAATGAAGTTATGAGTGGCTCCTCCATATACCAAAACTGAAGTTCTTTGTCCTTGTACCACACCTTTGCATCGGATAGTATGATAGCGAGGTACTACTGAAAGCACTGCCATTCATGCTTTGCCCGGTGAAGGCTGATTTTCTTCTTGTCTTTCCTCTTCTACTGCTGTCTCATATGCCTCTTCTTGATCTGAAATATGTCCATCTTCATCCATGCCCCCATCATACCCCTCATTATCAGAAAATACTTCTATGTATTGAGCCTTTCCTTTGGTACATTTGTGCCCCGGTGTTCATGGTTGGAAGCATGTGAAGCATAGTTTCTTTTTTCTAAGTTCATCCCTGTTTAGTCCCTCTTTTTTATTCCTCTCAAATGACTCTCTTTGCCAAGGTTTTTTATCATATCCATCCCTTTGCCAAGGTTTCTTTTCAAATTTATAGCTAGGCTTAGGAGGAAATCTCGTTCTAGGAAGCACATTTTGGAGATCCCTAGTCAATCTCATTGCATCTTTTAATGTAGTTGGCTTGTGGGATTTGACCAAACCTCTTAAGGGTTCAGCCAAACCTTCAGTGAACAACAATACTAATCTTCCCATAGATACATCAGCCACCTTGACTGATAATTTTTGAAAGTCCAACATATATTCAATAGGGGACCCAGTTTGCTTCAATTGAGCTAGTTCTTTGAAAGGCAATTCTGGATCTTTTTGTTCAAATCTTTCTGGTACCCTGTCAACAAATTCTCCATATGTTTTAACCTAATTATGACCCAAGGTTTTCATCCCATGAAACCACCATTCATTGGAATCTCCTTCCAAAAGCAAAATGGCCATTTTTAATGCATCCTCTTCCAACATAGGATTCAGCTAAAAATATACATCCAATTTTTGCACCCAAGTGTTAGGAGAATTTTGAGAAGAACCATCAAAAGTAGGAAGTGACATTTTTCCAATAGCACTATTTAATTCTTTGTTTTGGAATGGACTCCTATTGTCTCCCTTCCTATTAATATTTTGCATAGCATCAATGTAGTCACTGAGTGGTACACCTCTTTTACACTCTTCATTCAAATCATTCCAATCATTTACTATTTTCTTGTAAACCAATTCAAGATTGGGCTCTTCTTTGGGTGTTAGAAATTTAGGTGCAATATGCCTTTGTGTGATTTGAAATTCATCAGGTCTATTATGAGGTCCTGTACTTGAGAAAATATGTTCATTCCCTTTCATCTTTTCCCCTGAGTGTGAACCACTATTATCTCCTATCATCCCTTTGCTTTGAAGCTGGCTAATCAACAATTTGAATCCTTGCAACAATTTATCACCTATCCTATCCATGTTTGCTGAAATTTTAGAGAAACATTGATCTAAGGTTGCAATAAGTTCATCCTTATGTTTTAATTTGTCATCCTCCTCTCTACCCATGGTTTCAGTGAAAGACTCCTATTCTTCTACTACCTCTTCTTCAACAAAAACCTCTTCAACTACTGGTTCAAAGGGTGGTGGATTATTCTTTTGAATTCTTGTTAAGACCATCAGGTGCCAAGAACATGCTCTGATACCACTTGTAATGAACCTTTTTCAAAATTTTATTAAAATGCCAATTTTTCCACTTTTTCCCCAATTTCGACCTTTGACTAGTTTTACTGTTTTGACCTCCAAATCAACCCAAATGCTCCCAAATATTCTGTAGGAGTGTATGAATGGTATTTAGACTTGACTATTAGGTTCAGGGATGTTTTATGGCCCTCCAAATACTTCTACAAACTTGATTTGTATTCTGATAAATATAGGTAATTTTGACTAGTAATTTGTGCATCAAATCCCCCCGGGGTAACACTGCAAATGGCCTTCCAAATGCCTCCAAACTCCCACGAATTTATGAAAAGATGTATTTAATGTGTTAAGTATGTTATTAAGGTCTCATAGGAACCATTAATTGATTTTTACTACTGTTCTAAATCTCTCACATTCAACAGCAAAAACCCCCAATTCGACCCTTGGGGAAATGGCACTATTTCACCTCTCAATACAAACAAACTGAGTAAAAATGCTTCAAATGCTCAAGTAAAGTACATGAAACTTGTATAATATATCCATGGCAGTATATTAATCACAAATATATCATAGAATCATCCATCCATTCGAAATAATCAACCTTATAGTGTCATACATCAAAGCATTGGGGAAACGGACATTGTTTGCTCATACATTCAATGGGTATTTCGACCTGAGAGTTTCTGAATATGAATAACAAAGGATACGAAGCTATTAAAATCATAAAAATATCATATGAAGCTCTCCCAATGAGTGCAAGATCTCACCCAAAGCGCAATCCCTCAAGGAGCCCGAATATGCCTTCAAAATTGGAAATGGTGGAGAGAAAGTGCTGCATTAAACCAAACCATGAAACTTCCTGTAGCTGCTACCTGCAAATAAAAATCCATTAAAGTACCATGAAAGACCTGAGTGTCCTCTCCAAACACCAACTTGGATGGGAATCTTTCACCCTCGAAATTGGATAAGGCAAGAAACTAGTCATCCACTAGTTCTCTCTTCACAAATGCAATTTTTCTCAAATCATCAAAAGCCATTCTCATACCTGATTTCTACATTTTATAACCAACATTAGCCTTCAAGGGGTCGAAATCCTCTCAATAGATTCAATAATTTTCCATTTAGAAAATATTCCTCATTTGCCACTTGTCTCCTAGTTCCAACCTTCCATCTTCTCCCAAATTCGAATTTGAGTCTCTTTAGATTCCTCCAACTCCATGAGTGCCTTCCTTGAGCCTATTTTTGGGGCTGACATGTCATAATGTTCAGGTTTAAGAAGTCAGGTCTGAATTTTGTCATAAATGTCATAGATGCTTCATTATTGTTGTCATAAAACTAGGGAATCTAGCCCAAGTGTCCACTAGTCTCCAATTTGACTCTTCCTCTCCCATGGAGGTTACTATTCCATCCCATTTCGACCTAAGATGCTCAATGCCATGTGTTATGACTTACCAACTCACCCAAGAGTGTTCACATTCCCATGAATTCGAATTGGCAAGAGAGAGCTGCCATGTGTCATTGAAAAATCAAGCTAGTGTGGGTCCCACCACCTCCATATGTCTCCAAAACCACTTGCCACCTAGAATTTCTCTTGAATTTATTTATTCATCATATTTATTAAATGCTTGAACCCTTCTAATGTCTAAATATCATTTATTATCTTCCTTATTACCATCCCACATGTGCCCATCCAACCTAGGAAACTAGTACGATTGATGGGATTGTCTTACTATGTACTTATTTGAATGGGGACATTACAGTTATTCCTTTTTCATCACTGAACTCCTTTTGAAATCAATGACAACCACATTCCATATTGCCAACACATAGTACACAGATATTTACCCTGGAAACCCTTAACCGGGAAAACCAACAAACCTTGGAGACACACCTCCTATTCTTCTCATTATTTCATTATGAATCACTCACAATACAATATAGGAATTCTGCAACATCCAATACACTAATCCGTTAACCTGGATTAGTAAATAGACCCCAATCCCTTAACTGGGATTAAATTGCATATTTTTAGAAAAATCCCCAAAATAACCAAGGTGTCGGAGGGATCGTCACGTGCAGTGCATAAACTATAACACATACCCAACAATTTCCTCCAACTTCCATGAAGATCACATCTTGGCTATAAAATACCTTCCGGGTCACTGGGTTCCACAACTTATATCATTTCATTCCATCCTTATACTCAATGAAAATGTAGTTCTCTGACTTGTTGTCGAGTTTAGTTCTTTTCTCCTTTGGGATATGCTCGAAGGATTCACACCCAAATACTCCAACATGTGTAAGATATGGCTTCTCACCATCCCATGCATCGCATGGAGTGTTTTCGATCAAAGCCATCGACGATGACTGATTTACCAGGTAACATCCTATGTTGACTACCTCAGCCTACAATTCTTGTGCGATACCTGCACCACTGAGCATGCTCCTCACTTTCTCCATCATCATCTTATTCATTATTTTAGAAACTCCATCATGTTGAGGCATGTATGGATTTGTCTTTTTTCGAGCTATAACGTGCTTTTTGTAGAACTGGTCGAATTCTTTTCCCCAAAATTCTCCTCTAATATCAGTTCTCAACACCTTAATCCTTTTACCGGTTTGATTCTCCACAAGTGCTTTGAACTCTTGAAATTTCTCAAAAAATTTAGATTTCTTCTTTAAAAAAATACAACTATGTCATTCTAGACAAATTGTCTTTGAAATAAACGCAATACTGGGATCCTCCTAGTGAAGGGACTGGCACAGGTCCAAACAAATCACTATGTATTAACTCCAGTATTTCCTTAGCTCTAGTAGAACAAAATGATAAATTGATTTCATCATTACAATCAGGGATAAATTTGACCATAAATTTATTATTAATAGAACAAATACCTTTCTCACCTATATGTCCCATCCATCAATGCAACAACATAATCGATTCGTATAGACATGAAGATGTTTCATCGGTCTCAGGACATACCACATTTTCACTTTTATCGACATCTGTTTTTCCTAATAGTTTATACATGGTTCCAATTCAAACACCCTTCTTCAATACCATTGATCCTCGCACCATCTTGCATGTGTCTTTCAAAAATACATACTGTACTCCTGCATCCCCCATTTTACTTACTGAAATAAGGTTTCAGGCGAAACCAGAGATATGCAAAACTCCTAGAAGTGTTCCTATTCTTTTGTCTTTCAGCTTTATTCAAAATTTACCTTGTACAACTATCTTGGTTGGTGTGTCGTCTCCCAGTAGAACATCAATGTCGTCGATATTATCATACTCTCAAAACCACTCTCTATGAGGTGTCATATGATATGATGTTCTTGAGTCGATACACCAAGAATCACGATTCGACTGTGTACTTGTGTAGGCCAAATACACATTGCCTTTCTCCTCTTTCAAAGTCTTTCCATCAAATGATTGTCATTCCTTGGTTCCTTTTCCTTTCTCGACTTCTGTCGACTTACAATTCCATCAATAGTGCCTAAATTTACTGCATCACCAGTAGGTTTTCGATGTTGAACCAGGGGATCTGTTCTTGGATCTACCCCTCCACTTGGATACTCCATTAGAGGTTTTTCTTTTTCCTCTTTTTATTGGTAGACCTCTAATAGGAAAGGAATCGCTAGTTGATCCTTCAATGTTCTTTCATCTTGTCTCTTGTGTCAACAAAGATGCGGCCACATCATTGATCTTCAATGTGTTACCATTGCTTCCAATGGCCACAACCAAGTTATCCCAAGAGTATGGTAGAGAACACATTAGATTGATACATTTTTCCTCCATGGTGATTTTGATATCCATCAACAATATCTGACTGATCACAGTATTGAACATGTTCGGGTGATCTATGACCGAGTCAACTTATCCCATCCTCAGAAGGTACAACTTCTTCCGAAGAAACAACTTGTGAACCAAATATTTTGACTGGTACAAGTTTCCAAACTTTTCCCACAACTTATTTCCAGTGTCTTCTTCTAAGATATTCAACAATACTGATTTTGCTAGAGAAAGTGAGATGGTATTCCTTCCCTTTCTATAAATATTTTTCTAACCTTCCTTTGAAATACCTGCCGGAGTAATTTTTGGGTCAATTGTAATCCATTGTTTTTGATCTACAAGGATATACTCTATTTTAAGCTTCCAAAGTTCAAAATTTTTTCCATTGAAATTTCAATTTCTATCCTTGATTTGCTAGCCATTCTAACTATACATAAATATCTCCATAGACTCCCACTAAAACATGTATTCCCCTAGATACAAGATCAATCCAAAAATCCCTTAGCAACGTAGATGTCCCTCTGCAACCAAATACGGCTCTGATAAAAACTATTTCTAATGGGTTTGCAAACTTAATTTATGTAGTTAAATACGCAAAAAATCCCTCAGTAACAAAGGTGTCCCCCTGCATCCAAATACAACTATGATACCAATTGTTGGGTCTTAACATAATTTCCAATGGGTTTCCAAACTTAATTTATATAGTTAAGCAGATTATACAATAAGATAACAATGGCATATAGAACACATCAACATATAACACATAAATTACCTTGGAAACCTGATCTCGGGAAAACCAACAAACTAGTGAGCTTCTGGCTCATCTATTATCAAGCATAAATTCACTACACTTGGGTGGTATTAACATAGAATAGTCGGCACTCATTGTTACACATGTAATCCTCACAATACAATATTTTACTCATCCTCTTTTTACATAAACATTACATCTTATTTATAGGCGCAATGTAGCTAACTTCTCATTAATGGTGGTCCATAACTTCCTAACCAATTACGATTATTCTGCTTTGACTTGTGAACTGTAGTCGACCATCCGTTGAGCTTCCATTCATCTAAGTGTCCATCAAATTCATGCTTATCCAACTCTCTCTATTGACCAATCGTTTTTCCTCGACAAAACAACTATTCCAGTCGCTCGTCCAACTAGACCTTTCATCGCCTATCACCTTTGACTATAGTCTTGACCTATAATGTCAGTCAACTGTTGACTTTGCCAATTGATTTCCATGAAAAGATTATAACACTCCCAAAATATGTATGGGATGGTTATTTTTGAAGATTCCATGGGCATGAACCTATAAGTGTTTGAATTGAACATAATTTGGAGACATAATTCTTACAAGAAAAATGAAACTAGCCTCCATTGGGAAGGTTGTGGAAATGAGGCTCTTTTACTATCATCCCCTATGTAGTCCATGTAATTTGCAATAAGATTATATTTTTTTGTAATTTCAGTAAGGACTATATCGAATTTCTAGGAATGAGTATACTTCATGTGATGCATGTCATATTGATGTTGGAACTAATTGCTTGATCTTTTTTGAAACTTAATAATATATGAGACAAGGGCTTGTATCAACTCTAGATTTATATTTGTGTTCATTTATGATATTTTGGAGTCTATTCCATGGAATTGAAGCTAGACATTATCCTATCACTCATCACTAGATCAGAGTTGAAATCCAATTATCTTGATACTAATTGTAACAATCAAGGGAACTATATCTTGCATTATGATTCTATACAAAATTTGAGGAGAATATGGATTTTAAAATGGAGCACAATTAGATCACAAGTCAAAGATGAAGGGTAGCATGTTTATGAGCCATCAAAATAGATTACTAATCATTGGAATCATTCTAGTGATAATATGCATGTAGAAGCATCTCCAATAGGAGTAAGTTTTACATAGCAGAATATGGAAACCCACCCTATAGAGTCTTCATCCTTAGCCCTTGGTTCATATAAATTGCTTGTATGTCCTATTTCCATGGCTTACAAAATTCAAAATCCGAATTTGAATATACTAGGAGTTTGGCATGACCAAACAACAATAATACCCTACAAAAAAACAAACATAAACCTATTAGGGCATGTAGACAACAATCCTATAAGCACCCATTGGTAGTTAGGGAATAGTTTTTTAGGATTTAGTAGGTGTAGTCTTAGTGCAACAAAAGGGTACCTAACTTAGCATTGTGCAAAACAATAGAATATGAATCTACCTACAAAGGGATGATATTGTTGTGTAAACAAATGTAAGGAACATACACTTCTATTTCCCTAACCTACCATGTAAAGCATCATAATTTCCACAATAAAAATAATCAATCTAACAAACAATATCATTTTAAATAACCTTAAAAATCGATGGGAATATTGAAACTTTGATTTGTGACAGCAATGTTTAAACCCCCATTGTTGGATTTATAATTTTGCAAGTTAATAGACAAATGGAACCATTAGAGTGATGACAAAACAGATTAACTTTGATTAACATAGGGAAAAAAAACTATTCTATCTTAAATGAAATAGTCCACAAGTCTATGCATGGGAATAGTCACCCATTAGTACTAAAACAATGTACTCTATTTTAAGTCATGTGTAACGACTTTAAAGACAACAAATATACAGATCATTGTCCCGATCCCTTCTCAAAATTTATAGAATCTCCCTTCATAAAAAATATGTACATACCTCACTGGTCAACATTAGAGTTGAATCCCTTCCATGGTGGGCTTCTCATGGAAGAAAATGATGGTCCTCCCCTTGTTCCATAGTTACCTGGAAAAGTGTCATGTATTAGCACAACAAAAAGACTAATACAACATCCAAAACACCAATAAAGGAAAATTCAGAGCAAATATATCACAATTTCCATGACAAATTTTAAAACGTAGCATTTTTCAAACCTTGGAAACCACCAATTGGACAATTGTAAGTCAACCAGACATATTTAGTAGGAGGAAGATCGCTACGAGAATCTCTTGCATTTGAAATATAGCAATCAATTCTCATTGTTAACCATATTGACATGTAAATCAATACACACATGCAAATAATGGTGATGCTTAAAAAAGGGTAATTGAAAAAGAGTTGAAAACATAACATTTTTCAAACCTTGCAGATCACCAATTGGAGACTTGTCAACCAATTGGACATGTTTCGAAGAAGGATGTTCCCTAGTAAAATTTCTCGTATCTATAATATAAAATGAATTACTGATTATAAACCGTATTTGCATGCAAATAAATATACACATGCAAACTTTGATTACAACATATGAAAGTACCATCAAATGTACCTAACATAGAAATAAAATTTGGATGTCCTTGCATCTCCCTATGGCCTTGAATTGGTGCCATGGTTGTGGAGTGTTTCACCAATGCACACATCAACACACCACATGTTAAAGAATGGTGATGCCTAAATAAAGGATAATTGAGAAAGAGTTGAAAACATAACATTTTTCAAACCTTTCATAGCACCATTTAGAGACTTGTCAACCAATTGGGCATGTCTTGAAGGAGGACGATCCCTTGGAAAATTTCTTGTATCTATAATAAAAAAATGAAATACTCATTATAAACCATATTGGCATGTGAATAAATATAGACATGCGAACTTTGATTACAACATACAAAAGTCCCATCAAATGCACCAAGAATAGCAAGAAAAGTTGAGCGAACTTACATCTCCCTATGGCGTTGGATTGGAACCATGGTTATGCAGTTATACACCTATAAACACATAATCACACCACACGTTAAAGAATGTTTAAATGCGTAAAAAAAGGGTATTTGAAAAAGATTTGAAAACATACAAATTTTCAAACCTTGCAGATCACTAATTGGAGATTTGTCAACTAATTGGGCATGTTTTGAAGGAGGACGAACCCTCATAAAATTTATTGTATCTATAATTAAAAAAATAAATATCCATTATAAGTCTTATTATCATGTAAAGAAATATAGACATTGTTGTTCGGGAATTCTACCCTATAGCAAGGAGATGGACACTACCAACTTTTGGGGTGACAGGTAAATTCATTAATCATATCACATAGGTTTCTACAAAAGGAAAGAGATCAAGGTTCTTGAAGGCATACCTTATTAACGAAATTCGATCCTAGCTTTCGCTTGCTCCTTCGATCGATCCTCCACTTGATCTTCCATTTGATGAACCTGTAATACAAAGATACCTTCCTCAGCGTATCTTGACTGATATAACAATGATGAAATTGAAATACAATTTAGACATCAAATACAATCAAGCATTCAATCCAAACAAATATACAATCCATTAGACATTTGATTGGGACGAGAAGGGCATTTCAACCTTTATTGTCAAAAGCAAATAATCAGTACAAGTATACTTGGTCATTCAGAGTGCTTGTGCAACCAGATCCTGGGCTCCTGCTCTTCACACTAACTTTGGAATTACTCCAGCGTAACAACCCTTAATGCATAGTTTCTCCTCCTTTGTGAGTTCTAAGTAACCCCTCTCATGGATCCTCCTTGTATTTATGGGACAAGGTAGGCACTTTGGATCGAGAGGTAGTTTGATTGGGAAGTTGGGGAAGTTACAAAACCAACTTCAACTAATCCCAATTCGTCAAATTAATATATTTTTGATTACTTTTTAAGGTGTACGCTAGTTTTCTTAAGTGGAGTAGCGTTCAGCATGCAACTTCCCTACTTTACAACCAGTGTTTGCAAGTGTTTTTGAGCTGTATGCTACTCTATTGAAGCAAAGTAGAGAATTTCAGAAGGCAAATGCTACTTTATTGAAGTGGAGTAGAGTATTTCAGCAGGAAAACGCTACTATCATGCTTATAGGGTAGCATTTTTCCCAAAAAGTAGGTAAAATGAGATTTTTGTCAGCTGCAGAGGGGTAAGTCTAGTCCATTCATCATTTAAGGCAATCATGCTCTTAAATCCTAGTTGTCCTTTTGTGTGATCGACAACTAAAGGTGATCACAGACAGAGCAGTGCGGATTTGACCTATAGAAGATGCCCCCTAATGTGTGAGGTTAGAGGGAAGTGATGGCCAAAATACATTATAATTCCAAGTCAGAGGAGGAGCAAGAAACTGCAGAACCAAGTCACAAAAGTACCTAAAAAAATGATCAAGGTCAGCGAGCAATTACAATATTGACATCATATAGATGTGTAGCATGATACAACATGATCTCCGATACATAACTAGATGTATATATAGCATGGCCACTGAAATACAAGCGTGGATCCATGTCAGAATAAGAGATCATAGCCATAACAACAAACTGGATCTATGTCTCATGGAGAGCCAAAATGAGTGAGGCTCAGTCTTGCACAACTTGGGGGATAACATAATGAGGTAATGCTATCAAAAATCCCAAGGTCTTCATCTAAACAACCCAAGATACAAACCCTAACCATGTGAATAAATGAGCTGAAGTCGAACATGGGGGGAATCGTTTGATTATCGGTCATTGATGTATACCGTTAACAAACGTGAGGGCTTCCACCGATAATGATAGTGGGGCCCAAGGTACCTAGTACGATCCAACACGTGTGAATAAGTGGACTTGACGTCGAACACTTGAGGAACCTGTCAAATAAGAGACATTGATGTATTCTCATAATTCAACAGCGAGGGAAATTGCCACTGGTGACTGCAATCCCCAAGGTACTAACTGAAACTCTAAACTTCATTCCCAGAGCAAAATGAGTTGATGTCGATGGGAATAAGTCCATTGGAAGGGAGGCCTTAAGGCATCCTCCATCATCCAACACGAGGAACACTCAAATGGTATGAGCTGATGTGGAGTAGGACAAGTAACAAGACTGACACTAGGATGGCTGACACATGAGGTCAAGATAAACTGCAGAATGGCTGACACAGGCTGTATCCTTGAACAGTGAGCACGCCACAAAGTGACTTAGGCAGTTTTCAACATGATGGGGAAGTGATATAAGCTTGCAATGTAGGAGACATTAACAGACCCTCCATATGGTTGGAAGAATAACCAACTGGGGGAGTAAACAACTCGGAGATCAGGTTCACCCAAAGGTCAAAAACTAAACCCAACTGAAATGATAGACTCAAATAGGTGCTGTGCTCAAGGATAGGACTGACTGAACTGCCTTTGAAACTGTAAGATGTGATATACCCTTCTTATCCCTTATTCTTTTTAGATAAAAGAATACCTTTCTTGTTGTTTTAATAAGTCCAAGAAAGAATGAAAACTCAATAGATCCAACCATGTAAAGAGTTTAACGAGCCCATGGGAGGAAGACTCAGGACCTTCTTTATTGTTTACAGATTTCAAAGAAGAGATAGAGGAATACTCTATAATACTGATCTCTGGATTTTAATATCGAGGCGAGATCTGTTCTTGCTCGCCAATTTTAAGGAGTCTGAAAAACTTAAACAATAACTCCGTTCACCTACTCGTGGATTTTAATATCGAGCCCAAGTAGGTTAATGCTCGGCGGAGTTTTCCTGTTTATAGAGTCTAAAAAACTTAAACAATCCTCTACACACCCTCTCGTGGATTTCACATCGAGCCCGAGTAGGTGAGTGCTCGCTTGGTGTTTTCATATTTCGAGAGCCTGAAAACCCTAAAGAAGGCTCCAAAAGGTCCTTTTTCGTAGAGTTAGTCTCCTCCCCCGAAAAAGTGTAAAACAATGGAAGAAGAACTCTTCTAGCCACAAATGACTAGAGTATTCCTTTTTCGTAAGTAATCCGCAAAATTTTGGAAAAGGGTTAAACTTATACTTAAGTAGATGGGCCTTCAATTCCTTTAACGAGCTTGAAGAGGACAAGTATGCTCGACAATCTTGTCATATTTAAAGAGTCTAACAAGAGATTAGAGAGAACTCCATAGAAATCTTTTTCGTAAAATTTTAACGAGCCCGAAAAAGTAAACTCGTGACCTCCTTACTGTTTTTAACGAGCTCAAAGGAGAGATGGAAGAATGCTCGTAGCCTCCTTACTGTTTTTAATGAGCTCGAAGTGAAGGCAGAAGAATGCTCGTAACTTCCTTACTATTTTTAACGAGCTCGAAGGAAAGGTGGAATATTGCTCGGAAGTGGATCAATGTCCAAATGAATGGCAGACTGCATTATAGACTCTAGGAAAACTTCATCAGATGGAAGTATATCATCCCAAATAGGAGTCATCACCTGGTCAATTGCCGAGACCCAGTCCCGAGAAGGTAAGCATGAATTCAGAGGCTTATTCTCAGTAGCAATTGGACTCAAGGAACAATATGCCACATAATTTGATTGTGACATATTAGTGCCTACTGACGGGGGACATACCCGGTCTATAGTTGGGTAATAAGAGGGATCGACAAATGTAAGTTGATCGATGGTGACAATGCTTTCGTTGTGAGGAAAATGCATCACACGAAAGAGCGTAGACACCAAATCCTGCATAGTATATATGTAATCACGTCCAAGGATCATATCAAAATCCATGGGGTCCTTTAAAACCATAAAATCAACTAAGACTGTTTTTCCACTCAAAGTAACAGGTACTTGAGGGAGGAATCCCAACGGTTCACTAGGTCTTCTATCGAAATTCAACGACCAATTAATGGTTGGAATGAGGTTAGGAAAACCTAAATCTTTCCAAGCATAGGTGGATAAGATACTAACAGAGGATCCTTCATCTACAACACATCGGTGAACCACATGGTTGCCAATATCAACCTTTATTTGTAAAGGTGTAGCAGAAGGAAGGCGAGGCCCAGTTAGTCTATTCTAATCAAAGGAAATGATCCCAGAGCTTGGTAGGGGTTCACTCGGCACAGATGTAGTTCCCCATTTTCAGAGACATCCGAACTGGTAATGCAGAAGACTTTAGGGACATGTGCATCAGTATCATAAGGACTGATGGGATCGGTCGAAGATTACATCGATTCGATCACTTCACTCTCCAAAGGAAGAGTGGGGTTGACCAAAGATTGCATTGGTTCAACCACTTCACTCTTTGAAGGGAGAGTGGGGTTGACCAAATATTGCATTGGTTCAACCACTTTATATACCAAAGGTTGATCAGGATGTTGGGAATCTATAAACAGTTCAGGAGCAGAGGATCCTTCAGACATGGACCACACTCTCTGCACCTCTGGAATAGCAGGGCACCGGTGAGTAAGGTGATCTCCCTTACAAAGTTTACAAGGGAACTTTGGCTTGCATCCTATAAGATTAGACTTCGTAAAAACAACAGTACTCTCAGCATGACTAGCATTGGCTGACAGCTTGCCCCTAGCATGACTTGCATTGGCTGGTTGCTCAGAAGCAGAAGAATTTTGAACTAAGGACCACACTCTTTGCACCTCTGGAATAGCAGGGCACCGGTGAGTAAGATGGTCTCCCTCGCAAAACTTACAAGGGAACTTAAGCTTCTGTTTATTAGGTTTGTTGACAATGTCAGCTTTCTCAGCATGAATTGCTGTGGCTGATTTAGTGTCTCCTGTATGACTCACAGGAACTGGTGACTTGTCATTGATATGACCAACAGTGATCAATGATGTGTCCTCAACATGAGCAACAGTGATTGAAGACATGCTTTCAGTATGATTTGCAGTGACTGAAATTTCCCCCCCAACATGACCTACAGAGGTTGGGTGGGTGCCCCCAGCATGACTTCCAGAGGCTGGGTGGGTGCCCCCAGCATAACTTCTAGAGGCTGGGTGGGTGCCCCCTTGCTTTGGCATCTTCTTCCTATTCTTCCTCCGTTTATTCCTTTTAGACTGCTGGTTACTAGTATTACTACTTTCACCACATGAGGTAGAAGGAGGAGGAGAAGATGCTACTGGCGAAGTGGGCATAGGGTTCTACTACTCTTGATGTGAAGTGCTTACTTGAGAAGCATCAAGAGCATGCAAGGCATTCAGAGTGGAAAACAACCAAACTGGTAGCCTTATAGTGAATCCCGGAAGATTCAAAGTAGCCATTAAGGGAGTACCAATGTTCCCAATGAATGGAAAAGCACAAGGAGCCCCTTCAATAGGGGTTCCTTGATTGGTGCTCACTGGGATGTTATCCATAGTTTCCGACTCAACAAACCAGAAATATCTAAGGCCAACTAAAAATAAGCAGCACAAACAGCACACCACTACAAAATCCTAAGTATCCAAAACCAGGCAAACAAGGATGGTGAATACTCTTAATAGAAAGTCTGGGATGCTCAGGGCCCAGAACAAGCTAGTAGAGCATCGAAGAACAGTTATACGACGTCCAGTTCAGGTTCTCTGGGTGCAAGCGTTTGAATCACCAAACCGCCCTCCCAGGATTATTGAAAAGGGTTACCTTCCGTATCTGTCCTAGGTATAATGAAAATAGCCTTCCACTGCCACCTGTGTAAGAAGCCCTAAGGTCAAGATACTAAGGGTACCATTAACACGAAAGAAGCTCTAGGGGATAGTCGTAGGTCCGACTAGAACGCATGGGTAGGGTATCTAAGGCCGAAATCCAAAAGGATCCCCATACGCGAACCAGCCTTGGTGTATGATCCGAATGAAAAGTGAAGGGGTATCCTCACTATTTCACCTTTGCAAGACCTCGTGCTTAACTCCAGTTTCAGTGGAGCTTCCAGAACAACTTTGATGTCAATGGGTTTACCTAAAAACAGTCTCACTACGATTATTGAGTAATGAAAATGGTTTCGGATAGTTAAAGTGTGTTCTAATCCGAAACCCTAGCCTAAGCTAGTTGGTGTAGTGACATCTCTAGAAAGAAAAGTTGCTAATAAATTTTATTAATTATTCTTTTTAAGTGTTGTTCTTTACTCAAAGGTTGCAGTGCATTGTGTGGTGTGGTTGTAACATAAATGGAAAGTACATAAAAGTAAAGAACTTTCACTAAACTTTCTCATTCATTGTTTTCCAAAACTAAAGATAAGCAAACCTAAAACAAGTCTCTTTTTATTTTATTTTGAAATTCAAAACAAAGTAAACTACGCTACTTCGAAATGATTATAAGGCTCACTACTTTAAACTACCAAACTCATTTTCTGCTTTTTCTGATATACGTAATAGAAAAAGAACTCGAAAATGGAAGCAAGTAAGACCTAAAAGAGCAATGTAAGTAAGGAAAAACAACTCTAAGGTTCACAACAATCAACTTGATTACTTGACAAAGACTTGTCCTACAAAGTTTTTAAAGGGAAAAAACCTTAGGCTTGGAAGACAAAGTGGAAAGAAAAGAAGGATAAGAGATGCTTTTAAAATGGAAAGGCAAACTTCAAAGGTTGCTCCAAAGCATCAAAAACCCTAAAAACACTAAGCCAAGCTAACGATAAACAAGCGAACCAAAGATGGCCTTACAATCACAAAGACTCAAATGGAAGCAAACTAAAGGACATCAACTTACTTGAAACTGAAACTGACAAAGCAATCAGGAAGTGTCTAGACTCAAAAATTTTGAAAACACCCTAAAGACTCCAACTTGGGGTCAAACCCTAAATCAAAGGCCAAGACACCGTCAAAGTATGCTTAAAGTTGCTACAAACAACAAATGCTACAAAACAAAGGTTTGTATACCTGCAACAAGCATCTAGGGTACAGAAGTGCAGCTATGTCCAACAAGGAACAAAGCACGGTCTTCAAAAAGAGCCACAAACAAACAAGACACCTCAAAAGTACTCAAGCAAGCAAAAGATGACCTAAGGGACTTCAGAGAGGCAAACAAGACTCAACAAAGGCATAAAAACCTCAAGGATCAGTTAAGAAGACAAGGCAGGAGGCTGGAAATCAAACCAAACAAGTGGAAATCAAATCCCAAAAGCAAACAAAGACTTACAGGAGAAAACTCTACTGTGCAGTATACAAACCTGCGTACACTGGGAGGTGTACCCTACTGTGCAGTAGGGAAAGTAGTGTTTTTCAGCATGTGTACTCTACTATACAATAGGCAAAGTAGTGTTTTTCAGAAGGTGTACGCTACTGTATGCAAGGGGTACCAGCGTTTTTGCCAGGGAAGGCTTAAAACAAGCTTTAAAACTTCAAACTGGGATGAGTCAAGCAATGGGAACAAGCTACAGTAACCTACCAAGCCTCTCAGAGGATCAAGAAGATCAAAAAGTACTGGAAGGAAAGTTAAATGAGTATCCTAGAACAGAAAATAATCGATCCCCAGTATGGTCACCAGTCTGTTGTTCGGGAATTCTACCCTATAGCGAGGAGATGGACACTACCAACTTCTAAGGTGACAGGTAAATGCATTAATCATATCACATAGGCTTCTACAAAAGGAAAGAGATCAAGGTTCTTGAACCCATACCTTATTAACGAAGTTCAATTCTAGCTTTCGCTTGCTCCTTCGATCAATTCTCCACTTGATCTTCTGTTTGACGAACCTGTAATACAAAGATACCTTCCTCAGCGTATCTTGACTGATATAACAATGATGAAATTGAAATACAATTTAGACATCAAATACAATCAAGCATTCAATCCAAACAAATATACAATCCATTAGACATTTGATTGGGATGGGAAGAGCATTTCAACCTTTATTGTCAAAAGCAAATAATCAATACAAGTATACCTGATCATTCAGAGTGCTTGTGCAACCGGATCCTGGGCTCTTGCTCTTCACACTAAATTTGGAGTTCCTTCAGCGTAACAACCCTTAATGCATAGTTTCTCCTCCTTTGTGAGTTCTAAGTAACCCCTCTCATGGATCCTCCTTGCATTTATGGGACAAGGTAGGCAGTTTAGATCGAGAGGTAGTTTGATTGGGAAGTTGGAGAAGTTACAAAACCAACTTCAACTAATCCCAATTCGTCAAATTAATATATTTTTGATTACTTTTTAAGGTGTACGCTAGTTTTCTTAAGTGGAGTAGCGTTCAACATGCAACTTCCTTGCTTTACAACCAGTGTTTGCAAGATTTTTTGAGCTGTATGCTACTCTATTGAAGTAAAGTAGAGTATTTCAGAAGGCAAACGCTACTTTATTGAAGTGGAGTAGAGTATTTCAGTAGGAAAACGCTACTATCATGCTTATAGGGTAGCATTTTCCCCCAAAAGCAGGTAAAATGAGAGTTTTGTCAGCTGCAGAGGGGTAAGTCTAGTCCATTCATCATCTAAGGCAATCATGCTCTTCAATCCCAGTTGTCCTTTTGTGTGATCGAAAGCTAAAGGTGATCACAGACGGAGAAGTGCATATTTGACCTATAACAGACATGTAAACTTTGATTACAACATACAAAAGTCCCAACAAATGTACCATGCATAGAAAGAAAAGTTGGATGGCCTTGCATCTCCATGTGGCCTTGGATGGGAACCATGGTTGTGTAGTGTTGCACCTCTGCACACAGCAACACAACGCATGTTAAAGAATGAAAATGCCTAAATAAAGGGTAATTGACAAAGAGTTGAAAACATAGCATTTTTCAAACCTTGCATATCACCAATTGGAGACTTGTCAACTAATTGGGCATGCCGTATCTCCCTATAGATTTGAATTAATGCCATGGTTGTCGATTGTTGTACCTTTGAAAACATGAATACACCACATAGATATGAAACATACAATTATTCAAATAAATTTCTTTTACAACATATGAAAAGTCCCGTGAAATGTACCTAGCATGGCAGGAAAGTTTGATAGTGGTGCATCTCCCTTCCGCTTTGGATTGACGCCATGATTATGGATTGTTGCACCTCTGCAAATAGAAAAAAATCACATGTTTAATAATGGTGATGAATAAATACACTAATATAAATCCATTACTCTCATTAATCTATGAAACTAACATGGGACCATAGGTAATGCATTGTTTGTTCGAGGATGTTCTCTCCTGTTGAGGTATTGAAATTGAAATGATTCATATTTAGATGCATGGAAATTCAAATCAATTTCCGAAACACTATTTTGTTTTCTTATTATTTGTTTCTTGTAGGGATAATGAAACTCTTCTTCCTCTTCAAAGATGAATCAAGAGAACCCCACCCAATTGTGAAGTAAAAATCCATAATGTAGAAGTTGTTGGCCTCATCCAACATTTGTTTAACCAGACCAATCAATGTTTGGTCTTTCTCAAAGTAGTAGGGGTTTTTTTTTTAATCAAATGTAGGTAGCTAAACAAATCCTCTCTATCTAAATGAAGTGCCTCAACGTCTACATCAACACTATCGGTGGCCATAAGATTGGTGTCAACATATACATTAAGGTTTTGTGGCTCTATACTTATTTTGGGATGGTCATTGAATGTGTTAGCCATTGCATCTTGATGAAGTAATGGGTCTGGATTTCCTGAGTTGAAATATAACCAATTGGCATTTATGGCATGCTTGCAAATATTTCCATTAGTAGACCATTGACATTCACACACTAAAACATTTGTGTGGTACTGGTTGACAAGGTATTTCTTATCAGGTTTTGTTTGAATCCTTACCCAATAAGAATGAGGTGTGCTCTCATGAGGGAACCAATCATTGTAGCTTTTTTCACTGATGATTCAAATTGCTTCTCTTTCTTATAAATGTTCAAGTGTCTTTCTTTCAAAGTTTCATTGAACCAGTAACAAAGATCAATGCTTGTTAGGGGCATGTAGAACAACCAATCCATCCTATGGGCACATTTCTTCATTCAATCACATAGAAAGTTGGTCTTCATGTAACAATGGTATGACTCAAAAAAATTGTTAGTATCCTAATTTGCATGAGGAAACTCTCGACAACCTTTCACCTACATCCATAAATGTAAAGAAATAAGTTTGTGTAGGTATATGTCATGTCCACATTTTGACAACACCATGGAGAAACCACTAACCCATACAACTCCATGGGTTATAGTGGAAAATTATTAATAAGGGAGTAAATTTTGGACAAGTACTTTAGGAAATTAAATAAATTAGCTAGGAAGAGAACCATGGAAAATTGGGATCAATTTTGAATTTTCCTAAATAAAATTATATTAATTACTTTGAAGCCATATTAGTCTATAATTGGCTTATGTAATGACTAAATAAAATATTTATGTTATTTTGGATAAGTTGTAATTGAACGTAAGGCAAGGTGGGTGCATAAGGAAAGAATCCTAGCCCTATGAGTTGTCACACCAAAAGAGGAAACTGGAAGAAAGTAGAACAAAGCAAGGTCTCAGTAAAAAGAAGGAAAAGCGGAAATAAATGAAAAGCAGGAAAGTGCACAAAGAGGGAAAATGCAGAAGAGAAGTCAGTTGTGAAAAGCAGGAAACATCAGGAAAGCAAGGGATGGCACAGTTTCCAAAAGGGAGAAAAACTAAGCAGTTCAAAAGCAAAAAAGACAAAATATTTCTGATTTTTGCAACTCAGTGAGGATTAGCAACAACCAACCAAAGCTACACATTATAAATTTATCTAAGGAGGGTGCATTAGTTGAGATAAGGAGGGTCCACATGAGCTAGCACTTACCAAAAGACTCCTCAAACATGATTGGTTCAAATTCCTAGAAAGCAGAGCATGAAAGAAGGAAACAAGCAGCCAAATGAGGTCAATAAAAGGATTATGAGAGTTCCATTTAACATATTTTGGCAGTCATTGAATTCAATTTTGAGAGCTCCGAGCTTTGAAAGGACTTGGGAGATGCGCACCTAGTCACCACCTGGGAGATGTGCCCCTACTATGTCTTCTACTAGTTGATTCTTCAACTAGGATTATTGAAGGATATCCAACCACCATCATTGAAATTTTGTGGTTTATTCAAGTGTTTTCAGATATTATTTGAAGATTTGAAAATAACTCATAGCCTATTCAGTTCAAATTCTAGAGATCTCTGTTCTCCTCAACATTTATTGGATGTAATGAATGCTAGCAAGTGCGGTGATTGTTCTTAGAGGTATATGGGAATGTATTTGCTTTAATTTAGGTTATGAATACTCTCCATGTCGTTTATTTACTTAATTCCATAAACAATCTGAATTTAATTGGAGTTTTGAAAGCCCCTTCTAGATCTTGTTACAATTTTGACTAGTTTTCTAGTTTTATGTGGTTAACTGACTTCCACTCCACGAATTTGCATTTTGTTAGTTGCTGGTGTTATATCATAGTCTCAAGAGCATGATTCAGATTTTTTTCAGTGATTCATGAGCCTTTGATGTCCTCGATTTTGAGTTGGAAGTCTTTCTCTTGTGCAGTCCCAAAATTGTCTTTCTCTTCCTAAGCCTCCAAAATGCATCCAATTGAGTCTAAACTGATAAAATTGAGTGTGATTAGTGGGTTGGGACTTAGAAACATGTCATGCACCTTCAGATTCCTCCCAAATCTTCTCCATGGGATCTAGTTTGCATATGTTGGTGTACCCATGAATTCTTAGAGTAGACTTTAGCGACAACTGATTTTGAAACATAAATGGTCCTAGTACATTGTGCAAAGGATTCTTAAGCAATTTTATCCCTGTTTTTTTGCTTCTCCACTCTTTTCCTCACTCTGATCAGACCCAAGAAAGTCCAATTGTGAATTCTGGGTGGGTTTAGCTGAGTCTAGGACTAGTTGCCTCACACTAGTCCTAATAAATATTGCACAGTTTTTGTTGAAATTTTCTAATTTAAATCTTGGTGATTAGTTAATATTCTTATAATCTAATATGGGGATATTACAGTATATGATCTTTATGAAATACAAAAAAAAAAAAAAATACTAGAAAAAGTTTATGCACTAACGAATCTTATCACTGACAACCCAATTCTTATGGAAATAGTCTAAAAAATTACCCTCATTTGTAAATTTGCTAAGAAAACCCATGAATTACATCATCCACTTCAGCATTGGAAGTGTGTTTCATGATGAAACCAAACTCACTTAAGATCTCATTTTCGTTTTTTGGACTTGTGGACAACCGGTTCACATTTTTTATCCACACCCTCCATACATGCCAAAGACCCAAGATCGCATCACACCCTATGCTCCTCCTTCCATATTGAGTATGTTTAAGTGTAACATTCTTAAAATAAATGCTAGATATATTATAGCATTATAGCATAACAATATTGAAGTGACCTCAAAGTAGTGATTTCAGCCAGTGCATCATCAACAATGAATGAATTGACTTTCCAATAAGGACAAATTTGGTAACACCTATGAATGAGATTCTCCAACTATAGTACAATATATTTTGATGTATTTTGTGATTCCACAACCCATGCAACTGACACCTCGCTTTGTTGTTCATAAAATGTCATCAAGGAGCTAAATCAAGCTCATATAGAACACATTTTGGACTAAATCTCTAGAACTAAAGGAGAGCACAACTGTAAACAAAAAATGTCAATACCTGTCCATCTTGACAGACTAAACCATTGTTACAATAGGTCTCATAGATGTTAATCTTTTGTATACATTCTCTCCATTTCAAAATTCAATGCATAGATCTAATATGGTACTTAAGCCTCAAGTTTCTTTGGGTGCCTAAGACATTGTGGATGGATGAATCTGAAGAGGCTGCAAGAAGTTCATTTTTGACAAAATTGGGGTTAGAAAAAAAGGAAGGATACATCAAATCAAGGGGAATTCTCAAAGTATTTCAATCAAATATGGACAATACAAAGAGCACAAAGATTGACTATCAGCAAAAATGGACAAGTCTAACGATGGAAAACTTCTTTATAACTCTCATTTTAACAAGTCTCTACCACATCTTGTTGATTATGGAAGAGTTGTGCACCATGTTCCCTATTACAAACAAAGTCCTGGTGGCTGTTGTGACCATCCTTGGTGTGGAACACTATTATTAGTAACTTTTCCAATTGAAAATCTCCTTTCTACCATTATTATGAGAGATGGTGTGTTTTCTATAGAGGAAGATTTATAGTACTTTTATGATATCTTGTCTGCTTTGCAAAGTGAAACATTTGCTTCTATTCAACATGGGGATATATGTCCTGAACATGTATTGCATATTTTAGATTCATAGAGGGATTCATATTATGTCATTGTTAATTGGGGGCATGTTGTACTTGAAGAGAGGGATAGTCCTTCTATAAATATTCAATATTCTTCAACTTATGCATTGCAAGAAGCAAAAATCTATCCATCATATGATCTAGATATCCGTGCTTACCTCTTTTATAATTTATGTGGTGGAATTCATCCGCAAATAGAATCAATAGAAGCTTCCTTGCGTTGGAGAGACATATCTTTGTCAAAATGGTGCATACAACAGTAGCTTGGAGAAGTATTTGCTCTTTTGAAATCCTTTGCTGACTATGTTGACAACCTATGTGGTATTCCATATCCTATAGATTATAAAATTTGGTTAAAAAGGTTAAGCATAGTAGTGGCCGGTAATGATCATGGAAGGATGATTGATTATAGTGCAGCCTTAGTAAGGAGTGACGATGTGGTAGAATCTTCATGGACTTCTGCAACATCTTTGGCCTGAAGCAATAATAATTTTATTGCACCGAGAGGAGTGAGGTGCTCTACAACCCAGTATGAGGAAGATGTTGTAAAGTTCATGTCTAAGAAAATAATTACAAAAATTCATGTCGGCTCATGCCCTTGATAGATCCGGGTTTAAGATGGATCTATGCTGGTTTTATTATTGACTTGTTGTACACTATGTTGGATCCCACAGGTTAATTTTAAAGTCTAGTTTGTGTCATACATCGTGTATTTGGAAATATTTGCTTCATATATATGAATTGGTTTTATTCATGTATTATTTGGGTGTTTACAAATCATTTTCTCATTTTTTTATTTAAAACACTTTGATACCATGTCTTGAAAACTTCAAATGCCAAGCTTTTACTGGTTTAAAATCTTCAACTGCAAACACTGCTAAATTTAACTTAAATCATCGCAATATTTGCTAAAAATGAAGCGATTGTTGTTTTTTCTTTATTTAATGTATATTTTCTACATATTGTGGGTTTTTTTCTCGGTTGTCTGCTATACATAAGATGATGCGATATATGAGTGTGAGCTCCATTGCCTCTACTGCAATCACTAATAGACTTGCAGACTAAGACACGCACTTCAAAAAAGAGAGTGGTCTTACAATTAATGGTGAATGATGAGAACGGGTGAGAATTTTTCAACCTGTAGATGGAGGAGAAGATGTGCTCGACACAGGTATGAACTCAATAGAGGAGAAGATGCGTTATTTCTACAAAAGAAACCGAGTATGAATGTTGTAGGGGGTGCAGGGGAACTCGTCTTAAGACTAGTCGAGATAGAAGGATGGTTGGCTAATTTGTATTCACCAACTCGCCACCCTACATTAAATGAGGATTCTAGGAGCGAAGGCTATGGGTGGACCGAGGGTGATGATGGGACTGAGGACGTTGTGGAAGCAGTCTGTTGTAAATGAAAAAAATTACAATCATTACATAGAAAGTCGGCTCCCAAGGAACATGTGTCACAAAGCAAGATTTGAACCCGGGTGGGGAGGATAACAACATTCCTCCCAACCACCCGATCTACACTCAATTGACTAGAAAATCTAACCAACTTATTATGTATTATGTGTATGCTTGGATGGCAGACATCTCCTTATGAAAAGGATGTATAAATGATTTTTTTTTAATACGTTAATCACTTTTTATTGTAGATATAAAGTGTTGAGATTGTATAATCATCTTACTATACATAGTTAATATATTTCTATAATTAAAAATGGATTTTAAATAATAAAAAATCTTGATTGAATGAAATATTAAATCACTACCTCAAAGGATTTGGTTCATACATAGTAAATCATAAATTATTAGAAATTTAAATAGATAGTTTAAAACTCTACTTTTAAGATGATTTTTCCAATCCAAATATTGCATTTTTTTAAGAAGAACTAACCATAAACTACTTTAAGTAATGTATTGTTTTGATTGCACTAGCCACTTAAGCATGTACGTACTACTTTTTTTTCAATATGAATTGAAATTAAAGTATATAGAGTTCAATAATAATAATAAAAACAAATATTCTTGATTCAAAAATAAAATATAAAAAAATAATCTATATAATTGTAAGGTGCCATATTGTGAGTATAAGCAATCATTTATGAAGACAAGAAAAATAGATCTTATTAATAATGTATATATGTATACAATGAGATGACATTGAGTTCAACTTCCCAAATGGTCTCTTAAACTCCTAATACCAAAGATTAGGCTCCAACAATAATAAACAAATTATATATATATAAAAAAAAATATATTAAATAATCAAAATGTAATTTTATAAAGAATGAATAATGTATAAATAGAAAATGAAATAACAAAGTATTATAAATGAGATATGATAATAAAGATAAAGTAATGAAATGTTATAATAATACTTGTTCTGAAAAGGTGCATTGATAGTGGTTTTAATAAACTCCTCTTTTTGAATTAGCTATGGAGGTCGAAGTGCTGGTTAGGGTTTGTAGGAGGGTGATTTCATTTTTTCTGCAGGATTGTGTAGGGACGTCGGTAGTGGAGGGGCAATATTGAGCAATAACAACTTGGAGTCAAGATGGTTGAGTTCAACCATCCTAGTACCAGCCAAGTTGAAAAAAAGTGGGAAGTTTAGACATTGTTCTGTTGTTGCTCTTTATCTGCTTTCTTCACTACTATTATCTACGGCACTTTCTTGGTAGATTTGGTGTTTTTCTCCTCTTTTAAGGTAGTGGGCTCCAGCTTGGTAGTGTTTTTTTTGGAGGGGTTCCTGCATATTTGATAGCTAGCCGTTCGGTTAGGTTCTGTGGGCGAGGGCAGACTTGGGAAGGTGTCAGTTCCTAGGTCTTGATAGGACCGGTGACGGGTCCAGCAAGTTCAGCCTCTCCACTTGCCGGTCAGAAGGTTAAACATTCATTCACAAATATGATTGGGAGCAATGTTGGTCCTTCTTCCGAGGGGTTATTGTCTCCTGGTCTAAACCCTAGCCCTCTCACAGGATGGCCGAGCCGTTTTTGGGGTAGCAAGGCACGCAATTGAAGACTTCACAAGTCCTTGAAGGTCAGAGAAGGTCTGGACCGTTTCTGTATTCCTTAGGAAACCAACCTAGACCGGGTTGAAATGTTGGCCTCCAGGGTTGTTGTGGGACGTATGGAATTTACAGCTGGTGATAAAAAAGACCTGGTTGATTGGGTCCGCAAGCAATGGATGCCCATCGTTGGTGATATGCCAAGGGTTCTTCAACTTGTTAATGGTTGGTTGATGTTCATTTTCTCAAATCGTGGCCATGTCGGGTTAATATTAAGAAGATCTTGGTGTTTCAAAGAAGGCTCATTGTGTTTGAAGCGCTGGCATTTGGAAATTGACCCTCTTACTGAAAAACAAAGTGTTCGGCACCTTTGGTTATTAATTCCGGGGCTTGCTATTGAATTATGGTCGGAAAACATCCTTATGGGTATTGCTAATTCGGTGGGAAGATTTGTGAGATTAGATAACTCATCTCTTTATGGTTTTGATCGACAGACTGCTAAAGTAATGGTTGCATTTGAAATGAAGCATGGACTTCCAGTTGAGATCGAACTGGTGTGGGGTTCTAGGATCTGGAGACAGAGACTCGACTACTTTAGGGTTCCTTTTAGATGTTTTATCTACAAACATACGGGCCATGTCCAAGCTCATTGTCCAGAGTTACAGTTTTCTCCTATTAAGGAACTGCCTTCGAAGCCTGTCACTGTCCCAGATACTCTGTTAATGGAACAGCCGCGAGACACTTTGGAGCGGTTAGCGGATTTGGGTAAGTCTACTGCACCAATTCTTATCTCTAATGATGAATTAGATGTAAGTCTAGATGGTGAGGCTATTTTGGACAAAAAATTAGCCTCGGGGGACATTGTGTTGAATCTGAAACCTCCAGGGGGTATCGAACCCTTAATTGAGAAATCCAAGGCCTGTTGTGATCTCTATGGGGAAGGTTTGTTGACGGAGGGGGAGTTGTCAGTGTCCCAAACCCTTTATGTGGGGGAAACTTATCATGATTCTTTGAGTCAGGCTACTGATGTTGGGGCTCACTTACCCACTTATAATTCTAATGATATTGAGATTTTGGGAGAAGCTGGGTACAAGCCTAAGAAAGCCATGGAACATTTGACTCCGTTATCCATTTTTTCTTAAAACCCTTCTAATAACCCTTTGGTTCAATCGGTGAATTCAGCTAGGTTTCAGAATGTCACCATTCGGAAATCTAGGAAACACAATAGGAAGAAGGTGGACTTGGGGGGTGAAGGGAAGTTGGAACAAATTCTTGTTTCTGAAAGGATTGATCTTGCTGAGGTGGATGTTGTGAACTCTGACCAAACTGGGGGCCTTAGAGCATCTTCCCCCTTTCCGAGTGTTCCTTGATGTCTATTTTCTCCTTAAATATTAGGGGTTTGGGTAGGGCTGTGCGGGTGAGGGCCCTCTCAAATCTTATATCTTCTACTCGCCCGGGGATACTTTTACTTCAAGAAACTATGTGTGAGAATTTCTCTGCAATTGCTAAGATCTCGGGGATTTTAGGCAGCTGGGAGGTGTAAGCAGTGTCTTCTGTTGGAATGTCTGGTGGTTTAGTAGCTGCTTGGGACCCTAGATACTATAGTTTTTTGGTGTACAAAACCCCCTGGGGTATATTATTGGAGGGTTTGAATAGAGCTGCTGATCAACAGTTAGCTATTTTGAACTGTTATGCGCCATATAGGGATCGTGAACAATTCTGGTGAAGTCTCCAATCTTTTGGGATCCCAAATAAGAGCAATATTATTATTGCTAGTGATCTTAATTTTACCAGATTGGCTCAAGAAATTTGGGGCTCGAACGCCAAGATGGATAATTTGGCAAATTTCTTTTATGATTTTCTGATTGATAATGAGCTTATTGATGTTTGTATAGGCGTTATTTTTCCCACTTGGTCAAATGGCCAAGGCGGTCATGATGGCATCTCCAAACGGATGGATAAATTTTTGGTGAAATCGCATCTGTTGGAATCACAAAGGAGGTACAGATAGTGGGTTAGGGAGGTGAAGGTTTCGGATCATTGGCCTATCTTCCTATCATTGGATGATCGTTTAAGACTACAGAACTATCCCTTTAAATTTGATTGCTCATGGCTTGCAGATGAACATTTTACAAATTTTGTCAAAGATAAGTGGTTGAACTCAGAGGTGGATGGGGAGCTGAACCCTGTGGACCATTTTTGTACAAAACTTAGAGTTTTAAAAGGTGAAGTTTTCAGATGGATACATATTAAGAAAAGGGAAGATAAGCAGAATTTGATGAAAGTGGAGTCTCAGCTTCAATCCTTATATGCTCACAACTTGGAAACTCCACTTGACAGTTGTGAATTTGCACTCCTGAAGAAGATGGAAGCTGTGAAGGAGGATATTTATTTAAGGGAGGAGAAAGAATGGAGAATGAAGAGTAGGGCTTTATGGGTAAACTATGGGGACAAAAATACTCGGTTCTTCCATACCTTTGCTTCGGCAAGGAGGAACAGTAACACTATTTGGAAAATTTTAGATGAGGGGGGACAGATTGTTACTGGGGAGAAGGAGATTCAAATGAAGGCAAAAAAATATTTCAGTAATATTTACTCTAAGGATAAATATTGTGACTTAATGGCTCAATTACAGGTGGCGAGGCTTTACCCTCAGTTTTCAAGGAGGAAGAGGCTGATGATTTGTGTAAAGAAGTTACTTTGGAGGAGGTGGAAAGCACACTTAAACTATTTGCAAGGGAGAAGAGTCCAAGGCCAGATGGGTGGATAGTTGAACTCTTCTTTCATTTCTTTGATATCATGGGAGAGGATATCTTAAGGATGGTTGAATATACCAGAACGCAGGGTTACATTTATGGAGCCCTCAATTCTACGTTCATCACACTTATCCCGAAAGTTAACGATCCCAAGTCATTTGGGGATTTTAGACCCATCGCGTTATGTAACCTCGCATATAAGATTGTGTCTAAAATTATTGCGGGGCGCCTGAAACCTGTCCTCTCTAAATTTATTTCTCCTGCAGAATTTGGCTTCTTACAAGATCAGCAGATCCATGATGTTGTTGGTATAACCCAGGAGGTTCTGCATACTATCAAGAGCAAGAGGAGGAGGGCCATTCTTCTGAAGATGGATTTAGAGAAGGCTTACGATAGGGTCAGCTGGGACTTTCTGCGAATTGTTTTGATACATATTGGAGTTCCAACACTTGCTATTAGATGGATCATGGCGTGTGTGAATACTATGAACATTGTTGTGCTTGTCAATGGGGCACCCACTTCATTTTTCAGCTGTTCCCGTGGCATTAGACAGGGATGTTCGATGTCACCTTTGTTATTTTTGCTGATAATCGAAGGATTGAGTAGGTTGATTATGAAAGCTAAAAGGGATGGTAAGATTAAGGGCTTGAAAATTTCCAAAGAGCTTTTTATTTCCCATGTCCTTTTTGTGGATGATGTTTTGATTGCAGGCACGGATAATGTTGATGAATGGAAGACTTATCAAGATATAATTGATCTGTTTTGTAAGGCTTCTGGGATGAAGGTAAGTCTTAGGAAGTCTTGCTTCTTTGAAAATCTGGTTAAGAAGGAATCAATGGTGGAGATACAATTGCTGTTACCTTATAAATGTAGTTTAATTACTGAAGGGTTCACTTATTTGGGCTTTCATCTTAAGCCGAATGACTATCGCATTAAAGATTGGCAGTGGCTGATCAAAAAATTTGAAGCTAGAATTACACATTGGACCTATCGTCTATTATCAATTGGTGGCAAACTCACTTTGGTTAAGTCAGTGCTTATGGGGATACTTGTCTATTGGTTCTCTATTTTGCAGGTTCGTAGTTCTGTCATTAACTCTTTAAGAAGACTTATGATTAATTTTATTTGGACTGGCAGCTTCAAGAAAGTTGGGCTGTCACTGACTGGATGGGAAAAGATATCATTACCATTTGTTTCAGGTGGACGGGGGATAAAGGATTTAGCTATCTTTGGTGAAGCTCTGCGATTGAAGAGTTTTTGGAGGGCCATTTTTGGCAATTCCTTGTGGTCTCTGGTCATTAAGGAGAAATATATTAAAACAGAGATATCTCATTAGTTAAGATTGCCTGGAAAACGTAAGTGTGGAGGCTCACCATTGTGGAACGGTTTCCTGAAGGTTTATTGTTGGTTAGCAGTGGAATTATGTTGGAAATTCAGTAGTGGAAAGGAGGTGGCAATTGGTATGGACCCTATTCTGGGTTTAGGTGATAGTTACAGTCTGTCTATAGAGTTACTTAATCAAGTAAGGAATGCTGGCTTTGTAACGTTGAACTCCATCCAAAATTTTGGGTCAAATAGCTATTGGCTTGGTGCTCGGGTTCTTTGGTTGTCGCATTTCGTGGCTGGGGAATGGGAATAATACCTTCATAAGCTAAATGATGCTGGCATTCGACTTTGTGCAGAGGATGACATGGTGGTGTGGGCAGGGAACAAGTCGACGGGTATAGTGTCTGCAAGCACGGCTTATGAGTACATTATTAAAAGAAAATGCTTATTCCCTGGGGATAATTTTCGGATCCCATGAAACATTATTTTAGATTGAGATAGTAGCTTCCTAAGTAATTTCTAGTCCAACCTATGGTCGATGATGGACACTAAGGTGATCAAATCAATTTCCTTACACCCCCAAACCAATGGAACAATATAGGTAGCCACCATGATGATTGTGCATATCTTGAGAATATACAAATACAAACATCCAAACACATGGGATGCGAGCATTTCTTATGCTTAACATAGACACTAGATCGAGACTTCATATCTCTATTGGCCATGACCATTTTTAGGTATGCTTGGGGTTCCAACTAGTTGCCCCATTTGATGTGTTGATTCACATTGCATATATAGGAAGAATCATTCCATGCTCAAATTGAGGTTGATTGGTAAACCATTATTGAATTAGTACCCTCATAGATGAAATTAAAGAAATGGGGACCATTTCTCCCTAAGGGGGCATGACTAATACAAGAGGATACTAGTGGCCACTAACTTGTTCCACTGATTTAGAATGATTCCACAAATTGGTAGTTTTTCTACAGTTTTACAGGTCTTGAACTTTTAGTGCATTTTTTAGTCCCTAAACATTGTTTTTCGTTCTACAATGGATTGAGTTTGTTGGATGATTTCCTAATCCTTGACGAAAATTTTTCTTATCATCAATATCTTTCCAATGGGAGACTATGCACCCCAAATGGAGTTTGTATGAGGAAGTTGTGGCTATGTCAAGTTGATGTATCAACTAGACTCCTCAAGGCCCACATTATTTTCACAACTTCATATCCTATAGTTAGGGTTTGGATCCTTATGGATTTTTATTCTTATGGTTTCACAATTGATTTTAAAATGCACTTTTGGCCTCTTAGAATTTTTTTTCTTGCGAATGAGCATAGTTGACACATCTCTCTTCAGATATAAGATACCGCCATTATATCTAGATTGTATTGGTTTACAGTTTAGAGTATTTTTCAATTTGATTCATTAGAAGAATTTGGGTTTTATTGTACTACTCTGCTATTTGTAGTATTTTTATGTCTATTGTTTTTCATTGTATATATTTCCTTCATTTTGATCTCTAATTAATCTAGATTAATTACATAGATGATTCCAACTTCCAATATGATTTCAATCTCCTTTGGTGCGATCTATTTTTACTTATGATTCAGTTTGTAAGGTCTCTTCATTACTAGTTTGGCATTAGGTATGTGGTTGTTCTTCATCTCCCCAATTTCTTTGATGAGACATTATAATTATTTGTAATCGTGGAAAAAAAAATCATGTTACTCCTTTAGCAACTCAACTATCTATGGTGCTCGATTTTGTGACTATTAGTTTCCAAATTTACACTTTTGGTAATCCATCATTAGAAATATTGACTTCTTTGGTTTTTAAATTTTTGTACATCCATTATGTCCCCTTCAATTCATCCAATATTATTCCTCCTTTAACTGATTATATGCCATCGAATACTTTATTTTATCCCCTTCATCTTTTTTTTCTTCATATTTACATGTTACTTTTGTCACAAAATTTACTTATTTTAAACCTATGGATCATCCTTCCTCCATATAATTATAATCCATGGAAAACTTTCATTTTCCATTTTGATTCTTTTGGTTGTCTGAATTATCTACTCTTATTCTTGGCATGTTATTTTCTTGTAAGTTGAGGTCAACCCTATGTTGACATTCGACTTGCCCTCGTCTTTTTCATTTGTAAAGATTGCTATGTCCTCGAAGGGGATCATATATGGATCGTTAAAACCCTATTAATGTGAGCTAGAGTCTATGCTAACCTATAAATTTTTTGTCATTGCCTATAGTTTAGACAAAGGTTGACTTTTTTTTTATAACTTTCAATTTTAAAAATGATTTTTCTTAAATTTTATTGGTTGCAGAACCAGACGTCATCCTCGTTTTTTGGTGCCCAGGAGGGGGCGACGAGCTGAAGTCAGGTCCTGCAGAGGACAGACATGACAGACTGCCATAATTTCTCAAAAAAGATGCACCCTGGTTGTCTTTTAATGTTTCATGGCTAAATGTGCCCTGGCAAGCGCTCATGTGTAAATAGTTTAGCTCCCCAATGCATCCATAATTTCTCTGTAACCAAGTAATGTCTCTCTCATATCACATTGCAAAGTGGATTTTAGTTTTTGCAGACTTCAGTGCATAATTAGCGAAAAGCGATATGGAGGAAGTTTAATCCATGCCAATGTCAATGCCAAGTGCCAATCCTTCCCATCATCATAATTCAAACCCATGACATTAAATCCATCCCTCTGCAATGGGCTGGCATGACTTTCGATCAGCGCACAGTGTCAACAATAAAAGATAGAGCCTGCACCCGTGACCTTGCACCTGTCAAAGTTACTAACATGCACAGAGTATTGCACACAGAATAAGACGTTGGCTATTTTATTTTTTGGGTTTGGCAGTGGCAGATGAGAATGATACGACATAAAATCCTACAAAGATACCGAGAGAGGTCCGACGATATCCCAGAGGAAAATAATTATTGAAGGTTGATGAGGACATGGAGATTTTCATTGCCATTCCCATACAGTGGTTATCGCCATTGTGCGCACTACACAAAGCAACAGGCAGAGTCTTGAGACAATCTCAGCATTTGGTAAACAATTCATATGCTAGAAAAGTGTGCAATTTATTTTAAGAGTTATTTCAACAAAAGTGAAATAAATAGAACAAGAAAGTCTTAATCTGCTGAAATGTATTAATTCCATCAGGAAATCAATAGCGTAGAACATGGGAAGAGTAATGGACATGATATCCATCTGTTAGACAAAATGCTAATGGGTTAGAGCTTCGCCTAGGACTCACCACAGTTAATAACGTATTCCCTTTTATGGGCATCACTATGCTCTTTTCATAAGATTTTGAACGAAATCACAACCTCTGCCACTGCAGTGCCTTGGCATACCTTGATTAACCCATTGTCTGATTTTTCTTGATGCAGGAGAGGCCATATCCTTTTCTTTGCTTCCTTTATGTTATGGGTTCTTTCGCTCATGACTAACTCAAATATGTCTTGGTTTGGTTCCACATGATTAATTATATCCGTCAATCATTATACTAACTCATTATTTGTGCTTTTTCAGCTCAGTAACTATTCTTCCTTTGAGGGGGTGTTGTACTGCAAGCCTCACTTCGATCAGCTCTTTAAGAGAACTAGAAGTCTTGACAAAAGTTTTGAAGGTGAGTAGAGGTTTATGTATGCAGAAATGCATTTGGTTGAAATTTATTTATTTCATGTCAGAAATAAGGGTCCTCTGCCTAGTGTAATGAGAGAATTTGCCATTGATCTAATCTTTCCTCAACTTGTTCTAGCAACTCCTAAAGCTGTGAAAAATTAGAAGTTGAATGATGGTGAGGTACAACATTACTCTATATATCTTGGCAAGCTCTCAACCTACAATAACTTATGATAAGTAGGTATCAAAGTATAATAAATATCTGGTCAGCCTTTAGTGAGAAGTTGCAAGTTTGTAACTAAGTAGACAGGCATGGAGATGCTTTAGTGTTTCTATCAACATAAAGAATCTTGTAAACAACATATTCAGAGTTGGTACATATTTCTATTCAAATATACATGTATAACTTATAATCATGTTATTGTTTTGTTCTTAGACAATATCACTTTCTGGTTCCGTCATTATAATTGCAATTTCATTTTGAGGCAGAACCTATTATCAACAACATTTGCTTGCTTGTACGTCCTTACAAGTGTAAATGGTTCTACCTTGGCTATTGAAAATGTGAAATGTAGTAATGGAATCTGCAAGAAGATCTTTATCATTAGATGTGAATCTAGACAGTCTCAAAATCAAATTTCTACATAGTCTCAAAATCGGATTTCTTTAATTGAGAAGGTTGTTTCCTGATGTGCATTAACTATTTCCATTTATAAGTAACTTCTTATATGTGCATATTAAGACACCCAACAGGGTCTCTACTATGTTTTCTGGCACACAAGAGAAATGCCTTGCTTGTGGAAATACAGTTCTCATTGGTCCCATTGTTGTCGAAGTGAGATTTTAGGGTAATGTAGGGGTTCTATTTTGTGCCTCAGTTTGAAAATTCTAAGTAAAATATGCCCCCATGGATTCCATCCAGTGGCCTTTAGATATATAATTTTACAATGCATTTTCACGGGTCGTACTGAGCTATGTATAGCATATACTTCAATAAGGGGTTTAACAAATGTGAATATGCTTTATAGAAAAGCTAGATTTTTTTATCTGTAGGTAGAGTGTTATTAATTACAACTACAATGCTTTTGGTACATTTGATGCCTTTGATAACTCCCCTTGTTTTGGCTATCTTGGTTACTATCTCCTTCCAAGTTTCAAATGGATTTCTTTCATGGATTTCATGTTATTTAGTATGACAACCTCTTCTTTCAAGGTTAAACTCTCATTTCTCTTCTCTACACCTATTTAAAAACTATTTCTATTTTCCAATTTGAATTTCACTTTATTTGCATGCATGAAGGATAGTAAGGAGAGTCCTAATCCAACTCTTCTTGGTTCTAATAATGTAGTAGGGACAAATTTCCTATTATGTAGGAGGTGGTTGCCCAAATTTAGGAGATGGTTGAATCAACTATCATTACCTCAAATTAATTAAATGATAGGGTAGGCTCAACATCATAAAATATTGAATGTTTTAGTTAATGGAATGTTGGATAAGGAATATTAACATTCCCTTAGACCTCCCACCCTTTCCCTCTTGTGGTATCATACACCCTTTAGGTTCTCATACTCACTTAGTCTCGACTCTTTTATTAACTACAAAATATCCATGTATATAATTATTTACATTTAGCATGATAATAGTACTTCAAGGAAATCTAGCTCCATTTACACCATTTATGGACAACCTCAATCATTTGTATTGAACTCATTTAATGAATGATTCCATTAGGCATGATGTGGCTTGGCTAGCCATGCCTACCAAGATATTTGATCCAACGTAACTAATTAGAATGTAGACTTAGAGAGGGCCACTTTAACAACATAATAATTTTTTATTTGTGGTATTACTTTACTAGTATTATTTATTATTAATTTAACCTTAGACTCATCCAATCACTATCACATGTGTCGTAGCTATATGTGTAGTATAGTGACCTAGATGCAAACACTAAAACACTTTTGTAGCAATATATACCACATTAGTAACACATTATCAACTACCCATCCAATATGAGATTGGAGAGAAACTACTCTCTACCTATTAGCAGTGTAATTCTACTCATATCATATACCATATTCCATGTGGGAGGAACTCATATAATATTTAACTACCTATTAATTCGCAATGCATTAGCTTTGAAATCCCTTCTTTGTAACATTTCTAAAGATATAGCAATGATGCTTCAAAAAATTGAAGAAACTTTTATCCTCAAGGTGCAACACCTCGACCTCATCTACTCTAAGCCAAGATATTTGTATCACACCATAGAAAATCCTCGTTGACCTTCTTCTATTAAATTACCTTTAATGTCAATTTCATCTCATGTCATTAATGGACTCATAATATCCATGCAATAAAACATGATAGCTTGTAAAACAAAACAAAAAATGTTATTTTGTCCCTATGCAATTGTATTATCTATTATGGGGGGTAAACATTACTTATAGAGTTTCAAAATCATCTACTTCACATGCCCAAGGTGTTTCACAAGCATCGACATCACAACCTAGACAATCCATAGTGACCTTCCACCATAAAACATTAACTTGGTTCAACCTTCTACTTCTCAGCTTGCTTAATGCTTCACCAAAACCCCACACAAGACCAACATAATAACAACCAAAAAAAACCAAGGCAAGAAAAAGAAAAACAACAATATTAGAACAATCCTAGTAAGAACCAAGGATATGGGGAAATAGGCCCAACAATGCAAATAATGTTGGGGAAACAATTCCAATCAAAATAAACAAATGTGAACTAGAAAAGGATGTTCTAATACTTTTTAGACTTCTTACATTTTCATCATTTGTGGGGTTCATGGTCATCACACTCAGCAATGTCCTGAACTTGAATAATTCCAATGAATGTAAAATAAGATATCTAATAGAAACAATAATTCTCAATATATAATTAACAATCCTCAATAACCTACAACGTTGTAAAATCCTTTCCCTTGACAAAAATAGTTTTTGGTAAGAGTGAAGCCCCACAAGAATCAACATCCTCAAAAGGATAACAGAGCATTGGAGGTTTCATGGCAAGCAACCTATATAAAAATGATAAAGTTAGCGTCACCTCTTAATGCCAACGGAAACATTTTGAGATAATTAGTCTCATGATTCTTATGTTAAGATTTCAAACTTTTATTGAACAACACTAAAATGTTCTTTACAAACGTAAATCAAATAAAATCACATTTATATTAATTTTGTTCTTTACAAACATAAATCACATTTATATTAATTTATTTTTTACAAACATTATATATCTTATTTTTAATTAATTAATTTATATTTACTATAATATAATATTTCTTTTTCGAAAATTTAAAATTTTCAAATACAAAATTCTATATTCTAATTGTTTAAAAGTTGTATAAAATATATATATATATATTCTAATTGTTAAATTGTATAAAATATGCAATAGCCTGTGCACTGGCATTTTTTGCTGGTCTTAAGTCTCTCATAGCATTGGTTCATCAAATCCACTATTAAGCTCGTGTTCTTCTATATAATTGTCATCTCCATTTGAGTAGTATGGCCGGCCATATAAAACAAAACCTCAAAAATTTCATTCACCTTTATATATTGTGTATATATTACAATCTCACATCATGTTGTCTCTTACGTATTATTAACTTATCCTACAATCTTAACTATTTTATTACTTCTATAATTATCCATGCATCACCATGTACCATTTTTTTATTCATTATTATTTTTATACCTATTGATATAGTAATTTCGACCCAAAATTCTTGTGAACCAGTAACTTAACATGATTTTGTCCGTCCATAAGAAGATGGGGTCTTGGTATTATTTAGGTATGAATGGAAGTCCTAGGGTTCAATCCTAGGTATTATTTTTTTCATGTGCTATTGGTTTGCAACCTCACAAGAGCTATTGAGGGCTATATTTATGATCTATTTAACTAGACAAAAATATTGTTAGAGATGATTCAGAAACCTTAGGAAGCTCCTCTTGTGATGGATAGTCTTTATATGGTTCATTATAACTGTAATAAATTAACATCCTTCATGTTTAAGATAAAATTATACATAATTATTGTTGCCAATGGGAGCTTCCACATCATGCTAATCAATGACTCAGTTGAAAAGAAATTGGAAATTCTGCGCCCTTTTTGCATAAGTGCAAAAAAAAAGAATAATGGAAATTTTAATAGTTCACAACAATTTTCTGTGTTAATGCTATTGTAGATCAACACCTTTGGAAGATAGTATCAAATCCTTATTTTGGAAGATAATATCCAAATATCAATTTTGAATCCGTGGCATTCAAGTTTTAACTGACCCGTGTCTTCTCATCCTACAACGAACGAATGTATTCATTTATTTGTGTCACTAATGTATAGAATGCTCAAGTTATCCATTTTTCCATTTAGCCATTTAGTACAACAAATTTAGGCTACCTTCATAAACATCTAATTGTTGGAAAATTTACACATTCTAACATATGCACTTTCGAAATTTAAAGAATGAGTTCGCCAACTTTCAATGATACACTTTATCTGCCCAAAATAGCCCAAGTCTTGTTGCTACCTTTATCCAATTGAAAGTTGAAGCCCATGAGATATTTGCAATTTAAAGAATGAGTTCGCCAACTTTCAATAATACTCTTGATCTACCCAAAATAGCCCAAGTCTTGTTGCTGCCTTTATCCAATTGAAAGTTGAAGCCCGTGAGATATTTGTGGTGCAGACCACAATGAGAATGGAAGCATGCAAATGGAACTTGTAGTCCGATTCCTTACACGGTTCATTTAAAGGTATGATACGTATATTATAGGTGGTTCATTAAGTAATTTATAACGGCATGGTGGGTTTAAATATTATCAATTGAGTAGATAGTTTTATAATTATGTTTTTGGGTTGACTTAGTAAGAGGTCATCCTTATCATTTCCACAAAAGAGATTATGGGAGAATATAATTCTTCATTATAAAGAAAAAAGTATATTGATTAAAAGAAAAAGGTTTATACACATATATATAGGTACAAGTGTTGTCTCAACATAACTACTTTCTATAAACAATTTTTATGAAGAATATATATATATGTGTGTGTGTGTGTGTGTGCCACAAAATTATGGCGTAGAGATAATATGGTCATCATTTATGAAGGTAGAATTTACATATAAAGAAGACAATGTTACATAAAAGTTACATTCTTTCTTAATATCAATTGTAAGTACCATAAGTAGAATTGAATGTTACCCCATAGAGGGATTTGAATTGCCCATTCAAAGGCATAAAGATTAAAATAACAATTATTGTATTAAACATTCCAGAGGGGAGTTATATATATATATATATATATATATATATATATATATATATATATATATATATAACAATAGTTTTGTGCTTTATGAATAGTATCAATCACAAAACTCTTCTTATCATGGTGAAAGCATGTGATCCCGACATCCCTTAAACCATGAAGGAAACATGTGCAAGAGAAAATGTAACATTAAGAGTGTATGGAGAGGCAGTCAACAATAGTGTAGCTATTTATATCTAGTGGTATGGGTGAATATGAGCACTAGTTGAGTTCTAGCCGATGAACTGAGCACTTAAATTAAAATTTATTTTGAATATCATTTTGTTAACGAAAATTCTTTGTGAATCAATGGCGGGACTCCTAAGTTATGAAGACAAACTTTTATCAAAATAGCAAACCATTTGCCAAAGTAATTTTCTCATATCAAATTTGCAACAACAAGTGGCAATGGCAATATCAGGGACATTGCCACCATGTGGCTCTTGTTTTTTCTATGAATTGTTGTATCGCTTGTATTGATTCCCTAAATTCTTATTCTTTTAGTACACAGGGGAATTCCTTGATAAAAATTTCTTTAAATTTTTTCCAAATCCATGTATCTCCTCTAGCCTCTTAAATTTTGTACCAATTATAAGGTAAATCTTTCAATGTGTTTAGGAATATAAGTGGCGAAGTTATTTTGTTACATTAACTTATTCTTTTCTAATTTTTTTCACAATTGATAATGTGCCTTGTTGGGTCAAAGCCAGGTTTAAAATTTGTTATTTATGCTTATGTTATTTACTTATTTCCTCCAAATCTTTCAACAAAGCATATCAAAGTAATAGTATAATTCTATAGTGGAAGGGAATGGGTACCTCAACAATGAGAATTTTTTTCTATAAATCATTGTACCAAACTCTAAAGTTGACCTTTCTCCCCCAACAAAATTTGATAGGTTGTAAACATGTATATTGGAGGATTATGTTTCTTTAAAAATCAATGGGGGAAATGTATTTTAATCCAAGTATGTAGGTACCAAGTTAAGGTATTGTATGATTCTTTTCTTATATACATTTGTTACTACTCTTTTTGAGAACTAATTTCTAGAGCTACCCCATGTTATAGATTCAATGTTACAACAATTGGTTGTGCTCAACTCATACCTCTCCATCTACCATTCATACAATTTTATATCAATGTTTTTGCTTGTATACAAGGGTGATTCTAGATACAATTCACCTCTAGCATTAGGTTCAAAATTTTATCCTCCTTGTATTACTTTCTAAAGTTTACTTATGCTTCCTTCCTCTTTGAAAATATTTGGCCAAAGAATTTCTTTAAATGGGATACAAAGTTATAACTATCCTTTTGATATTGCTCTTCCATTTTATTCTATATTTGTCAAGGGAAATATTAATTTTTGACTCAGTCAATGACTTCGAATTCAACCACCATTTCTATTACCGTTATATTTGTTTCAACAACTTTTAGCAACCTGATAGGTTTGATAAAATTTGGTCTATTAATTTTAGGAATTTCCTTGACCTAACCAATTTAGCTCTACCCATTTTGGTCCATGTAGCATTTGGTAAAATATTAGTATGAGAAATGAAGTCCACCATGACTTAAGGGATCACAAATCTCTTAAGATCCAAGTTGACTTAAGGAACATAGTCATCAATCATTTTTATTCTCAGCTTAGTTTACATAGGATTTTAATATATTTACTCATTACAAATCTTCAATATGCTCATTATTTCAAGAAATTTATCTACTGGTTCTTCTCCCTTCAATAGGTCTATAAATATTACAACTCAACCTCTTTCTCTTGTTGATATCTTCTAGAACTTAAGCCTTGTGATTATTATTCTTCAACAATATCTATGAACATGCCCAAGGTTTCATTAATAGCTTTTTTTGTCTTTGAGGATCTAGGTGCATTCCTCTAAATCTTGATTTGAGGGGTTCTCTATAGCAATTCATATTCACCCTTCATTTCCCTTAGTCTAGTGACAATATTCACATTATTGGAGTTTAGTGCTTCATATTTTGATACACTTTGTAGAATATTTGCATTCCTTCTATTCATGTTCTTTTATATCATTATTAGGTAATCCTCCAAGGAATGGTCTCCTACACCACACTTAATGAAAAAATTCGATTTAGTTATATCCTTCAAGGGATAGTCAATGCTTAAGTGATTGTCATGTCCCCAATTAAATGGTTTTTAGATAAATAATTATGTTGTCCTACCCAATTCCTAAGGGTTATGTGGAAGAATTAAAATATTGACATTTAACCCCAAGTTCTATACTTTCTAATGAAAATTCAATATCCTAAATTGATGATTGAAGAATAGGCCAATAAATTATGGAATAAATGTCAAATGCTCCAAAATGAAGTGGCATTAGGTCCTAGTTGGACTTGGGGGTGCATAAGTGGACATGTGGGGTCCACATGAGAGAATATTCCTCCTTTAAACATGGAGCCATCCCCAAATTCGAGTTGCAAGGGAAGCGGTGACATTAATGAAGGAAGAGGAAGAGTCATAGGGATAAAAATAGGTAATGACAGATTATATGGCAACTATGACAAGCATTATGACACGTATGACAGATTCTATGACACCTATGACACTTATGAGAGATTCTACGACATATATGACAATGTAAGAGCTAAAAATAGACCAAGAGGGAGCATGAGAGGAGTTACACATCTCCAACGAATCCAAAATATTCCCCAAGTAGAATTCATGGAGGACTTGGAGACAAAAGATGAGCCAAGTGTCAAGTGGGGCCAATGAAGGGTCATAACCCTCACTAATTCAAATTTCATGAGTAATTAGGAGACAATTTGAGTTCTAAGGAGGTAAATGAATCAAATAAAGTTATTAAAAGGAGGCCAAGTCAAAATAGAGTATATTTTGTTCATTTTTTATTTGCATCTTTGCAATTTGGAGAGCTTCAAGCTTGTCCTTAAACGGTGGATGTTCATCCTCCCTGCCTTAGTACCAATTTCGAGGGTGCAAGATACCAATCCAAGTTGGTTTATGGAGAGGCCATTCATACCTATAAACAGAGCTTCATGGATATGTTTTGATGCAAGTTCAACCCCATCTAAGTTCAAGTTTATATCCTCTCTTCCTTCTCTACTATCATTCTCCTATCTTTCTCTCAATGTTCATGTAAAGTGAGATAACACACTCTTGGTTGGATATAGATAATGGAAGGCTATTTTTTTGACCTTATGAAGTTGTTACTGGATGCATAGCTATGTAATGGATAGATCATGAGATCCGCAAATCGAAATACTAAGCACTTCATGTACTATTTCTCCAAGTAACATTGATATTCAAGTTAGTTTCCTCTTTCTCTCAATGTCATGTAAAAGTGTGATGGTGCCCTTCTTGTTGCATCTAGATAATGGAGGATTTCTATTTCAACCTTCTGGAAATGTTAGTTGATTCCTAAATGTGTAATATTTATATCATTATAGCCACATCTCAAAATCCCTTGGACTATATAAGAAAACTCAAGCAAAAACTACCATTTTGAGCCATTACGCTCTTGTATACCTTTATGAAACTTTGAGCATTTATATATCAGTTTTGCACCATAATTATTCAGAGTTTTGTAGCTTTTTTAGAAGCCTATTATTTACTTTACATGAGACATAAATTTTATGCAAACCTCTTTTTTCATTTGCTTAGAATTCCCTGTAAAAATATCTACTATATTGCTCACAATTTCCAAGCAATGAATGTGTTTTGTAACCTTCAGTTTTAAGATTTCCTTAGAAAGCTATAAATATGAATAAATGATGCACCTAGGTTGTTTTGTAGGTACTTGATATGATAAAAGTGTCTGTTCTGAAATTTGGGAGGTTCGTACAACATTTGGGAAGTCAAAAGAGTCATCTACCCTTGGGGGTTTTAACATTGATTTTCCTAGTATTTTTGCCTTCCATTCTCCAGTTGTAAATGCAAGCTGTTGAAGTATTTAGAAAGTGTACAAGAATATAATAGATGCATTAGTGCATCCTAATACACCTCAATCCACTCTATACATAATTCAAAACCATTTGGGATCATATGGGACAGTTTGGGGTTTCACTAGTCTAAGGTTCAAAAATTGGCCAAATTGGGTAAATTTTCAAATTGAGGATATTACAGTGGTGTCAGAGCATGGTTGTCATGTACCCACCTGCTGACCACTGCAAGGCAAGGAACATACTACCAATCAATGGGGCTTTTACTCAAAATTCAGCCCACTCATTTGATTAAAAGGAATAAAATATGAATGTGCAGATGTAACACAAGAAAATTATGCACAATGGAATTAAAACAACATTCACACACTCTTCATATGCATTCAACATATCAATAATCAGTCATTAATTAAACATTGTAGGAGTAAATACATAGACAGAAACACTTATCTTCATTTCAATTGTCCCAAGCAACTAGCTATGTCGCTGCAACGTTCCACCCAGCCATAGGCTCTTCGACAGCTTGTACTGAGTCCATCCGAAGGCCACCCCCGAGATGGGCATGATTCTCACAAGGAAAAAGGGGACATTCACGCTCACACACAGTCTATTAACCATTTTATTTTAGCCAAGCCAGTCTAACTGGGTTTATCAGGCTACACTTGCACAATGGATGCTTATTCCCAAGCTCAAGCCAGAACAAGGGATTACCCATAACCCATACCCAACATACTCTGCTCTCACACAGCATGCACAAACAAGGGCAGGGATAAACAGTAGGATTTACAAATGAGATGGCCATGGGTTTTCCCAAAAACGTTCCCAACCAAAAACGGATTGTAGGATGGGGCAAACAACCACAGGGAGGAAAACGATTTCTTCCCCAATATCTCAGCCTTCAACAGCCCAAAACGACCTCTATTGAACCCCCCATTCGATTTCCCTCCTTCCCCCACTGGTATACAACATGAAAACGCCCTTCTTTACAGGGAGAATGAAGAAAAACGCAGCAGACCTGCCTAGAAAACGCCCAGGTGGCTCTGAACTCGTGAGGGAGAAAGAATGATGGATGCATAATGGCTTGGGGAAGAAATTCATGGCTCTTTCTTGCCCAAGGAGTCAAAACACGTTTTTCCATGAAGGGTGGCTTTCCCATACCCGAATTTGGACAGCCATACCTCTCCATTCCCAAGGCATTAACTACATCAACCCACTCTTGGGAGAAATCAATGGTTGGGTACAAAAGTCAACATGGGTAGTTGAGGGTTTGATGGGTTCTCTCATTGACACTTGGATTGACTCTATTGGCTCAAGGGTTTGAATGTTTTCCCTCCCAATTCCTTGTGAAATCATGCCCCCATCTCTTTGTTGCATTGCATAGCTAGTTGTGGGTATTTTTATTAAAATGCATATTACATGATATTTGAATTTCCAATGTGCATTGCTAGCACGCAACCCATATGCATCACTAAATCGATGGCGGGGCCTTGGCCTTGAGCTCCTCACCATGATTTCATAACAATATTACATCATTTAATAATGTTAATGCCATGGGGCCAAACTGGGGACATTACAATGGTCCTTGCACCTATGCATTAATATCATACATTGAAGAATAATTTGCAGCCATGTCTTACTATTATTATGAATCCTATGAGTACAATTCTTATGAGCAGTATGAAGATGATTGTGAGCAATATGAATAAGAATGTGAATGGTATGAGGAAGAGGTGCCATCATGCAACACTTCTTACAATTTCACAAGGAATGAAGGTTATTATTATGACCCTATGTATGATGAAGATGTATGTTCTGAACCACCAAAGGATAATTCTATGAATGAATTACAAATATTGAGAGAAACATTTAAAACCTTGCCCTGACAATATCAGGCATGTCTTGATCTATATAAGGGAGATATAAAAAAAGCCATTCCTTTTGAAGACTTTGTTGGTTGGGTGTTTTAAAATAGGCCCAAAAATGAATATGTGGAGTTAGTGAAAAAAGTTCTATGCCCTTCTTGCAAAATACCATGGAGAGAAACTCATATATGTGTGAGTGAAAAGGAAGAGTGAAATGAGGAGACCCATGAGCCACCTAGTTCTGAAGGTGGAGAAGTAGAAGAAGAATTACATGAAGAGGATCTAAAGTCACTCCTAAGTGACTTTGAAAAATATGAAGAAACATCACATGAGCATGAAGAAGCTTCCATTCAAAATATTGGACATCATTCTGAGACACACTCTACTTTGGACATGAATCAAAGATCATCTACTGATGGATGCTTGAACTATGAAGGAGTACCTACTGATGGGTTCTCACACCTCTGTGTTGGTGACATAGAGATCACTTTTGAAACTGTTGCTGCAAGCCATAGTTCCATTAAGCATTAAAATGAATTACTTGTAGAATTTGAAGAAGAACCAAGATCAAATTCCCCATCACCACTTGAGCTTAATGAAGTTGGTCCAAGTAGAAAGTACAAAGAAGAGGAGGTCCCTCTACAAGTGCCTCTTTTTCTTGAAGGGCCATCAAATATGAATGAAAATAAGATCCAAGAGACCCTTAGAATACTCGATGACACTGAAGCATTGGTGTCAAATTCTTGTTGGAGAGTTTCTTCATTGAAGGATCCATCCTTCCTTGGAGACATGGAGAAGATTCAAAGAGCAATGTGCAACATCGAAGGTAATTTCATGTCTTTTATTTTTGATAGAAACAATTTGGTTGAGCTTAATGAATGGTTACATGGAGCATACTTGAAGAATAATGAGGATATTCATAAGCTCAAAATGAAAAATGAGAAACTTCTTGATAGGTTACAAGATACTTGTTCTTCCTCCTATGTTTCATATTGTCAAATGGTAGATTGCTTTGAGGGTTCTCATGACATGATGGATCATGAGAAACATGGAAACTTGGATGTGCTTGATGTGTTTTAAGATGAGTTTGATGAGAACCAAGCACTTGTTGTGGTGGAAGATGAACTTGAGTTGCCTCTTGGAAATGGTTACACACTTTTTGAAGAAGTGTATGATTCCACTACATTGGAACCAACCTATGAGGAAAGTTTTTCACTTTTGAGGCAGGTGCATGATCGTACACTTATGGATCCTTCACATGATGAAAATTTTTCATTTTCTGATCATTTGGGTTATTTGGTTCATTCTCGTACATCCTACACTTCCATATTTTGCAGCATTCATCCTAATGAAGTATGGGTGAAAGGTTTCTTTTTTAATGTGCCACATGAGGATTATAAAAATCCCATCTCCCCTTTTGAGGATGACATGACTAGAGAACTTTGTTCTTTACATTTGAAGCAGCATCCTTTGTTACTTTATGATGGTACAAATATACATGGATGCACCTATGATGTTCACTTGAGTCACTTGAAGACTCATGATTTTCCTTTCTCCTTGCTTAGTTCAATTGATGTTGGAGGAACTTCATCCAATACTTGGGTGAACATATATATGGTTGGAGAAATTTTTTATTGGAAGAAACATCCGTTGTTATTTCTTGATGATAAACATATCCATGGATGCATACATGGTACTTTTGTTATTTCTTTGCTCCCTAATTGGTTTAGATTTTAGTGGAGGTTCTTCATTCACTTCTTGGATGAAAGAACACATAGCTGATTATTTTGTTTCATCTTGCATTCTTTTGGAGCAGAATGGACATAATTTCTTATGGAATGATTCCTACTCTTTTGGTGATGAGACATGGGACTTTCACCCTTGTCCTTTGAGCTTCAATGGTCTCACTCTTGATTCTTGTGTGCATTTGGCACATGAGGACTATCTAGTTGATTGGGGGAGACTTGTTTGCATTCAGCCTCACTTTGAGGATATGTACTTCATGATGGAGAGTCTCTCTTGGTCTCGTCCCAGCCTTGAAGAAGTTCATATTTTGATGCAGGGGCCCTCAAAGTTTCAATTGTGCACTGGATATGTTGAACTTCCAGTGTGGTGGTATGATCTTTACATCCTTCCTTGCATTTTTCATAGTAATGAATTTTTATTGTTGTTACTGATGTTTGGAAAGATGCAGATGATACAATGGGATCCTGGCATTCTTTGGAATGTTATTTTTCCACATGTGACACTACCACTCAAATATTTCCAACTAAGGAAGTGGGATCTAGGTAATCTTCTTCCTGCAAGTTTTTTGTGGTAGAGGATGCTTATATTTCGGAATTCAATACAAGCAATGGGATCCTGGTGTTTCTTGGTTTCATCTCACTTGGAGAAGCAATTCGATTGTTGGTTTGAGAGAGAAATCCAACCTTTAGTTGTTTGAGTTCATATTTGCAGAGAAGTGTTCCAGTTTCCTGTGTGGGAGACTTTTTGAGAGATGGATTCAATCTTCACATGCTTGGTGTTCATGGCATTTCATACTAGACATTTCACACCATGCATGCATCAGGATCATTTGGGACCCTAGGATAATTTTTGGTCTCATTGGTTTCAATTTTTGGGGGAAACAAGTAGTATGGGAGGTTGAGTCACCACTTGAGAAGGTGATTGTAATCAGATTAGTGCAGCAACAAGCATGGTGGTTCCTCTCTAAAATTTTCATGGAATCTTGAAGACACAAAGTTGGGAAACTCAGTGGCAACTTCAAATAATTATACAATGAGAAAAAGGGTTGAAAGTTCATAAAGGGTTTCCAAAATATGAAAGAGTACATGAGTGCCTCTACTCAGAATTTTGGAAGGAAAGTTTTGGAAGCAAAGTTTTGGAAAGAAAGCAGGTTCTTCAGCATCCATGTTTGAAACTACTTGAGGACAAGAAATATTGGGTGGGGAGGACTGTCATGTCCCCAATTAAATGGTTTTTAGATAAATAATTAAGTTGTCCTACCCAATTCCTAAGGGTTATGTGGAAGAATTAAAATATTGACATTTAACCCCAAGGTATATAATTTCTAATGAAAATTCAATACCCTAAATTGACGATGGAAGAATAGGAAAATAAATTATGGAATAAATTTTAAATGCTCCAAAATGAAGTGGTATTAGGTTCTACTTGGACTTGGGGGTGCATAAGTGGACATGTGGGGTCCACGTGAGAGAATATTCCTCCTTTAAACATGGAGCCATCCCCAAATTCGAGTTGGAAGGGAAGAGGTAACATTAATGAAGGAAGAAGAAGAGTGATAGGGATAAAAATAGGCAATGACAGATTCTATGACAACTATGACAAGCATTATGACACCTATGATAGATTCTATGACACCTATGACACTTATGAAATATTCTATGACATCTATGACAATGTAAGAGATAAATATAGACCAAGAGGGAGCATGAGAGGAGTTGCAAATCTCCAAAGAATCCAAAATATTCCCCAAGTCAAATTCATGGAGGAGTTGGAGACAAAAGATGAGCCAAGTGTCATGTGGGGCCAATGAAGGGTCATAACCCCCACTAATTCGAATTTCATGAGTAATTAGGAGATAATTTGAGTTATAAGGAGGTAAATGAATCAAATAAAGTTATTTAAAGGAGGCCAAGTCGAAATGGAGTAGCTTTTTATCATTTTGTATTTTCATCTTTGCAATTTGGAGAGCTTCAAGCTTGTCCTTGCACGGTGGATGTTCATCCTCCATGCCTTAGTACCAATTTCGAGGGTGCAAGATTCTTATCCAAGTTGGTTGATGGAGAGGGAATTCAGACCTATCAATGGAGCTTCATGGATATTTGTTGACACAGTTTAAACCCCCATCTAATTTCAAGTTCATATTCTCTCTTCCTTCTCTACTATCATTCTCCTATCTTTCTCTCAATGTTCATGTAAAGTGAGATAGCAGACTCTTGGTTTCATATAGATAATGGAAGGTTGTTGTTTCGAACTTATGAACTTGTTAATGGATGCATAGATCTGTAATGGATAGATCATGAGAGACACAGCTCTAAATACTAAGCACTTCATGTACTATTTCTCCAAGTAACATTGATATTCGAGCTAGTTTCCTATTTCTCTCAATGCCATGTAAAAGTGTGATGGCACACTTCTTGTTGCACCTAGATAATGGAGGGTTTCTGTTTTGAACTTATGGACATGTTAGTTTCTGCATAAATTTGTAATATTCATATCATGAGAGCCATAGCTCGAAATCCCTTGGACCATATAAGAAAATGCAAGAAAAAACCACCATTTTGAGCCATTGAGCCCTTGTATACCTTTATGAAACTTTGAGCATTTATATATCAGTTTTGCACTAGACTTATTCTGTGTTTTGTAGATGTTTTATAATCCTACTATTTAATTTAAATGAGATATAAATGTTATGCATACCCCTTTTTTCATTTTATTATAATTCCGTGTACAAATATATGCTATATTGCTCACAATTTCCAAGCAATTAATGTGTTTTGTAACCTTCTGTTTTAAGAGTGCCTTAGCAAGCTATACATCTGAATCAATGATGCACATAGAATTTTTTGGAGGTCCTTGATATGATCCAAGTGTTTTTTTTTTTAAGTTGGGAGGGTCTTACAACATTTGGGAAGCCAAAAGAGTCATCTAGCCTTGGGGGTTTTAACATCGGTTTTCCTAGTATTTTTTCCTTTCATTCTTGAGTTGTAAATGCAAGTTTCTTAAGTATATTTTAGAAAGTTTCCAAGAATATAATAGATGCATTATTGTGTCCTAATACACCTCAATCCACTCTATACATAATTCAGAACCTTTTGGGATTATTTGGGACAGTTTGGGGTTTCACTAGTCCAAGGTTCGAAAATTGGCCAAATTGGGTAAATTTTCAAATTGGGGATATTACAATGATCTTCTCTGTAACATACAAATATTTTTTTTATGGAATATCCACTTCATACATCATGTATATTACATGTGATATGACATCAAACTTTGTATCAATTATTTCAAACTCCATGAACTTCTCTTATATGATGGCTTCCATTAACTCCTCCTCCTTGTGGACCCCGTTTTGGATCAACTTGGGCATGGTATACAATCTAGTAGTTAGGATTATTCCTACTATTGTGATGGAATGTTGATATACTAATTAGTTTCTTCATGTATCACACACCACTTAGGCTTTATGATCTTAAAATAGTGTGGGAAATCTTTGATATTATAGTTCATTATACTTTCAGAAATCCACAATAATATTCATCTTGCACTATTCTAACATATTGATTCCTATTAGTAGACTCTATGTACATGCAATCCTCTTTTGTATTGCCTTTATTCATACACATTTTTCACTATCAGTATAATATTTTCATTAGGGGTCATGCAAAGATCACTGCACCATTTCTAATTTTTCCTCTATTCTCTTATCAATTGAAAAGGTCACACAATCACCATATATCTCAATAGATCTTAAACCTTTTATTAAATTCTCTAACCAATTCATTTGGAATTTTCTTGATTTCCTTAAGGTTTTGTGTTGAAATATGCTCAAGATATTGGGTTTTATAAAAATATTGCAGGTTACATGTAATTTCATCCTTTGTTCTATTATTGTTCTCTATAAAGATAAGGAGCCAAGTTAATGCTTTATTTCTTAATGCACCCAAAAACTATTCCATTTTCTTTGTCTCATCTATAATATCGCACCTCAAGTTTTCTCATATATAAACCAATGCCTCTTTCAATTTTCATTTCCCTCATATAAGAGAAGGTACCTTGCATTAATGTATGTCATATTTGTTTTTATTAGAAGGTTAAGTAGTGTGGTTAATGTCGGTTGGATCAGGATAGTTTGATTCAAACTTTATACTATCATTTTTCAAATATCATGGTTTGTACTTCTTATGGGTGATTCTTGATTGACATGCTCTTGTTTGAATCTGCATATTTGACGCGTATGATCATTATATTGAACCACATTGTTTCATATTCAACATGTTGTTTCATCAAAACCCTTAGTCGATTATGCTTCAAATTATTTAGTTATTAATTTTGACAGGGGGGTCCTCCATGAGATCCTCTAATTTTATAAGACATTTTCTCCCTCTTCTAGTGTAATATTTTTTTTATTTCCTTCATCCTGTAGCATTTGGATCCATTAAATTCTATCGGTGACTTTCCATGTTTGTCTATTAAACACCAAACTAATTAATTATATACCAAGTTCAATTTGCAAACTCTATTGAAATACTTCATTAATTCTGAACCTTTGTCTTTGAGTATGAAGTGATCTAATTACCACTAGTCCCAACTTGTTGACCTCCAAATTTTTTCCATTCTTTTATAGTTGTAGGAATCCCAATCCCACCTCCACAATACATAGATTCTTGTCCAAAATAAGAACTATCACAGTTGGTTCTTCTTATATATCTGACCAACTTTCGTTCCTCGAATTAGTTATCTAAGTTATAATTCATATATTTCTTGCTCCTATTTCAAAACCTTGTTATTTGTCTTTTATCCCACTTGATTTTCTACAAGTCTACCAATATCTGTTATCCTTCCATTAATCTTTTCGTTCTTCTCTTTGGTTCTTATTATAGTGTATATTCCCTTTTCCTTCTAGTTGATGTCGGTTTTCTTCTTTCTCTTCACATGCTTGCATTCCCTGTTGATTTTAATATTCTTCAATGAAATTTGACTATTTTTTCTTCTTTAATGAGGCATCTAATGAATGTTTACCACCCAATCATTGCCCCCAATTTTACTCTTGTTTGATCATGGTGATCATGGATGCCATGTTCTTTTTGCAAGAATGACTTCCAATCCTCTTATTTGTTCATCCAATCGATACATATTGGAGTTCTTAAGGGAGGTTGTGCTTCAATTATATGCCCAACTCATTTTTTAATGATAAATTTATGCAATAAGGCCAATACATTGCAATTGAAACTATCATGTATATCACCATAAAATATTATTTTTATTTGATTAAACGATGTGCATCGTTTATTTGCTTTCTCCTCACAAAAATAATATTCGCAATCTTTTCAATCCATTCATACAAATTTTTCCAATCTCCATTGATGAATTTTCATAACAATTTTTTATCTTCCATTTCATTTTTAATGAGTAAGTGCATTAATGAGATTCTTTATCTCCCCGGTATTTGATTATATAAACCTCTTGTGAGTCTATGAAAAATTGTACCCTAGCTTATGCAAGAGTCTATCAATTTCTCTTAACTTAAATATTCAAATAATCTATCTTTCATTCTAACCACTCGTTGATATCCTCCTTTCTCAGCACATATGCATACATATAACTAATGTACATTCCAAAATTAATACTACCAACAATAGAATCAATTTTATAATTTAAGTGATTACACAATAAAACTAGTTAAGAGTAATGCAATCAATAAGCATAATATACAAGAATATAAATGCATGCACACATGGAAGGAGGAGAAGGAATACAAGTAAATATATAACTAGCAATAGGTATTCTTTACTATAGCATCAATTAGTCAATAAAAAACAATGATATTTATGTCTATTTATGCTTCATGAAGGTAGTTACAACAACCCTAACTAGCTTGGCCCAGTTGAACTGACTAGTGACTTGACTACCTATTCAAGTACTTCCTTTGGTTAACTTACTCTATTATAATGCTTTGGTCAACTTTTTAGACTATTTAACTAGGCTTCTCCAACATAATTAGAAGTTTTTGTTATACTAATTAAGTGTTCTCTTTTAATTTGTGAGATGAATTTTATGTAAAGAAATATGGTTTTCACCGAATAGCAAGGATAATTTTAGGGGTGAAATTTAGCTCATGGGTTATTTTTCCATGTTTTTTTCCACAAAAAGATTCACCAATTTGCATTTTTTGAAGCCCTATTTCGCCCAATTTTGATGAGGTAAACTTTTTTCACTATAAAAATCGCCAAATTATTATATAAACTATAGAAAATCCTTAGAAATTAAAATAATTTTAGAAAAATATCACCAAATATTTTATAGTTGACATTTTAAGAATTGGTTAGAAAATTATCGTCAAATATTTATAGTTGACATTTTAAGAATTGGTAAGATTCATCAAGGTTTATACACTTTTAAATAAATATGAGTCCTTAAAATTATCCCTCTGAATAGGTGATGACGAGGAAATAAAGTTAAATAAAAAAAATCAAGAAAACCAAGCAATAAAATAAAGTTTATATAACTAAACATGAAGGGTTAAATTTCTTTGAACATGCTAAAAATTATATGAAACTCATCATAAAGTTTATATAACTAAACATGAAGGGTTAAATTTCTTTGAACATGCTAAAAATTATATGAAACTCATTGATGAGTTTCACATTAACTCATTCAGGGTAGAATCATTAGTGAGTCTTAAAAGCAATTCCTTAGACCATCTTCATGTCAGCATATTACTGAGTTTTCACAATAAATTATCATTAAGTCTTTAAAACAACTTATTCATGGAAAATTGGTATTGTTTCAACACCAATCTATAAATTAAATTGGAAAAAAAAATAGTCTATAAAAATAAAAGTTTAAGTTATTTTGAAATAGGATATTGATAAACCAAAAATAATACAAAATTGGTTCAAGAACTTGGGAATGAAATTTAACCAACAATATGGTATTATTAGAAATGGCTTAGCAATCAATAGCTATATACAATTATACAATTATATTGTAATGTATTAAAACATTTTAGAGAATATAAATGCTACTAGCATGAAAAAAATACTTAAGAAATAAACTAATCATGAAAAGAGACTTAAGAAATAAACTAATGATGAAAAGTGCTTAAATATTTCATGCACTGACAATGAATAAAAGTCAAGGTGTTTGAAGTTCTTTACTAAGCTTTAAATCATCAAAGCACATGAAAGTCATAGAAAATAGATAACATAACGTAGCCAAAGAGTAACACTTGGTATCAAGGTTTCTCATGGATAAATCACATGAGTGGTCATTATTTTTGAAATATCAAAAAAAATATCAATTGGTAAACATCAAAATTATTAAGAATTGCAAAAATAATCATTCAAATTTATAACAAAGATTGGTTTAGAAGAGATTATTAAGCATCCGTTATTATTTTCCTCCTATCCTTCCCCATAGGAACTTGCAAAATTTGTTTGAGAACATTTTTGGGAATCAAACTCTTTAATTTTACAATATTAGAATCATGGTGTACATTGAGAAGTATACGTAGGTCAATATCTGTCTCGTGCAAAGGATATATTGGAGATATTCAATCTAAAATTTTAAAAATATTTAAGCAAATTAATCCAGGGTAAAATTTGCAATTATCATCTCCAAAATCATAGTCCATGGTACATCAACCTTTATATCATTCATAACACATATTCTTCTATTTACACATATTCTTCTATTTACGATGTGTAATTTTAATTCTATTAATCAAAGAATTAAAAAAATACTTTTGCATAATTCCACGTGTAAGTGTAATAACCATCCACATCTGCTAGATTCCTCGTTTCACTCCATGCGTTTCACTATGGAGAAGCATAACCATCCACGTTTCACTCCATGCGTTTCACTATGGAGAAGCATAACCATCCACCTGCGTTTCACTATGAAGAAGCATAACCATCCACCTGCGGCTAAATTCCTTGACCATCCACATGCGGCTAAATTCCTTGCTCATAAAGGGAATGGAATGGAATGCTGATTCCTCGTTTCACTCCATACATTTCACTATGGAAAAGCATAACCATCCACCTGCATTTCACTATGAAGAAACATAACCATCCACATGCGGCTAGATTCCTTGCTCATAAAGGAAATGGAATGGAATGCTGCGACCTGGATGGTGGATGGTTATGGTTCTGTCCACTTGTGGCAAGGTTTTATCGCCACCCTTAGTTATGCAATATGATCGCAACCGCAACCGAGACAGTGTTGTTCTGTACATTTTCCACTGTGTTCATTTATTCCCTGCCCATTGTGTTGCGGCCATTAGTTCCAAAATCCAACCACAACAACGAGACTCCCTGCTCGTAATATTTTCTTTGTGTGTTTCCTCAATGCTTGCGCATACCTAAAACTGTTTGCGAGTTTCTATACGTTCATTAATCTGTAATTTCTATTATGAAGAAACATCCACTCTCTCACCTACTAAAACTCACGCTCGAGGGCATGTCACCTTTCATTTCCTTGACCACTGGTGCATGCCCTTATTTTTGTTGAATGTAAATGCTCTGAAGAAACTGATATACCGACTGGAGGCCGACCATTATACTCCGGCCATTATACAGAGCCAGCAGCATAGATAGAGGCAGACCTACCATATATAGACCTTATCCTGGCCCTCAACCCAATAATCTAAATGCTGAGCTGAGCGGGGGGGCTCTCATAATCCGTTGCTGTGAGCCCAAAATCGGTTGGAGTCCGGCATGAAACAGACCCGGAGGAACCCCGTCTTTGCAGACGAGAATGATAGGAATGCTACGCCCTTATCGGTATGTAAATTCCCCATGCGGTCTTCAAATGAGTGTCATTTCTTAACCGTCCAGTGATCTACTTAGGTTATAGCAGCGGTGATCTTGACCTAGCGTCATCCCTGATGGCTGATTAACACCCGTCAAAGGTCCATATGACATCCTGATAGCTCGTTCACACTGTGATGGGGGTGTCGAGCCTCACACTGGTTAGCAAGGGGGCATAATGGAAGCCAAGGGGCTGTGGCTCTGAGATCCATGAGCAAAGAATAAAAAAAAGTATGGGGGGAGGGAGCGAGGGAGCTACGCCCCTGCCCGAAACCGATTAAATAATGGGGAAAAATATATATTAATGAAAGAAAATTTGAGGAGTTTGTTATACGCGGCATGCAGATAGGGTCTTCGTACCATCTGGTCCACATGGAGATAGGCTTTTTCATGCCATCTGGGCCGCATGCACATACGGTTTCTCATGCCATCTGGGGGGCATGCAGTATGGACATGCATGTAGAGGCCTATGTGATGAGAGGTATGTATGTCCTCTTCGCTGGTTTTTGTTTTAATTCTAAACCACGCTTGATAAGCATGCCTCTTGTTCGGTGCGGGCACTAACTTTTGGTGGAACAGATCTGAGAAAACATTCTTATTTAGCGGGTTTCATGCAATAATTGCCTTTTCGGGGAGGGACTAGGGATCCGTGTGGGCACATAAATAGATTTTATTCTTACTGAAATAGACCCTTTACAATGTTTATCTATAATTTCCTAACGTTATCACTAGATGTTGGTATTCCATGCCAAGTGTGACGCAGGCCTCATTGCGCATCTGTCTCGTTATATGAACCATTCAATTTCCGTCCGACTTGGCAAATTCCGTTCCGGTCGTGTATGCTATTATGAGTAAACAAAACTGCTAAAAACGGAACGACCAGCCCTAACTGCACCACTGAGCCTGATAGTTCTTACAAACAGCTCGGCAACCCTTTTGATGACTCAGACTTAGTTTTTACAATTGGAAGACTCTCGGATGACTCAGACGCTCATCCCCAACCACAAAGGTTTATCTGATTTAACATCCAACTATGTGGTGCGGCCATCATTGGAGCACTTGCAACCACAAAGGTTTATCTGATTTAACATCCAACTATGTGGTGCGGCCATCATTGGAGCACTTTGAGTACCTGTAGCAACACTTGTTTGTAGAGAAACAACACCAGGGCTTGGAGCAACACTTATAATTACAACGTTCCGCAAGGACACACTATTCTCATAGTTATACATATAATCATAATCTCCAAGCTTGCGACTCTCTCTATAACCGGAGTTCATCTATTTCTTAATTCCGGCACACTAATTACACCACATAAACTCATATGTAAACCGTATGAACTCATATACATTAGCTGCCCATGGGGCGCAACAATTCATGATGTCCATATGTGTTTAAAACTCATTGCATGAAATAAGTAAACAGACAATTCGTGCTGCCCTAAGGGCGCACTTATTAATTCAAGTCCTTATTTTTATTATTAGTGTTATTCTTTTTGCGTCATTATATGTATATATATAAAAGTATTCAAGTCCTTATTTTTATTATTAGTGTTATTCTTTTTGCGTGTTGAGGAGCAGCAGAGCCTTTCCGATGAAGTATATGCAAAGTTCGTTACTTACTTGTCTCGCATAAAAGCCTTTGGCCGCTGAGGGCATATGATGTTGTCGGACCATTAGATGAGGGAAATATAAACAAGTTTACGGGTTATTACACGCATGTCAACCTTTTCCGCCTGCAAATCCAGAGTTTACTGCTTACTTGGATTTCCACATAAGGCACCCTTATCTAAAAAAAGAGTTGGCTTTACAAGCTTTATTTTAATAAAATATATGATATGGATAACAAGAATATGCATGCTATGTCATTGAATGACAAAGTGTGCCAACGAAGAGCTTACCGAGTTTAATGGCAAGGTTAATCCTAATATTTTGCATACCGCCTTAATAAATTGCACCAACACATGGGATTTAAATTCTAATTTTTATTGTTTCGAGCACTTAATTATATTAATACGATATAATACTAAATTGATGACAGTGTATATATAAAGATATGGTATTAAGGAGAAAGGTAGGTTAGATACCATAGTATAATCCTTGATAAAATCAATTGGTTTGGAACGAAACTCAATACCCATAAAGTATAGCTATTTGAATAAAAATATAATAGTTTAAATTGAAAAAAAAAACTCAATTTAATATTACTTATTTTATGGAGCTAACATAACTTCCCAAGCTGTAAGAAATGTTTTTCTATATTCAACTGTATGATAAAAGTGAGTATAATAAGGATTACATTCAAGTGTTCATGTATAACTTGTCCTTTTTAAAAGAAAAGTATATATATACATATACCAATGTCAAAGTCAAAATAAACACATCACCCAGATCGTTGAAGCATCCATTATGAACTCGTTAAGCGAAAGCAAAAACATATTACAGATAAGGGAGATTACATTTCTTTCAATTAATGAGTAACTAGTTTAGGTAGTAAGCCATCTCAATAAATTGATTTAGAAATATGTCAAAAATAGCTAGGGGTTATTGTCTTTCATGTTTTATCATGGAAATTGTAGATAAGATGCTTCACTAAGAGTTTATAGATAAATGATGATATATCATAGTTTTAAAATTTACATTAAATCAATTATCACATTATATAAATATTTGTCATCTCTTAAATCACATTATATAAATATTTGTCATCTCTTAATAAATATTAAGAATGTTTCCGTATTTATTTATATTTATCATGATTTAAAATTAATAATATATATATTATAAATGATGTAATTCTAAGCTATGATGTTTTTAGATTAAAGGAAACTTGCATTCAGAAAGTAGAGTTAGATTATAGAATCAATAGTAATTAAATATATTACATTGGTTTCATAAATAATATATATATATATATATATACTAATTTATGTTGAAGTGAATATAAACTAGACACAACTTCTAGTTTATGAAAATATCCAAAGTGTAAATTAAGTTTTATTAATAGACATACAATAGACTTTTACTTGAGAGGAAAGGCTTTCACATGCTTCAAGGGGAAGATAATAATCACTCCTAAATGAAAAGGAATATGAGAAATCTAAATCTTATTGGTCCATTAATTATACAATCATTCCATTTTTAGAGAGGGAAAACAAAAATATTGAATCAACCATGAATATTAAGGCAAATCCCTTACATGGATCTCAATTGAGGAAAATTGCTTTCAAACATGAACGAAGGGTCATGAATAAAATTCTTTAAACCATTAGATGGACTTAAATTTTATGGATCATATAGTGATAATTAAAATTTAAGTATAAATTGATTATAATGAATACGATTAATGTAATTGACAATTTGTAGAAGCCTTGTTATATCATATAGTTGTCTAATGTACCTGTGAAGAGATGGTAGGATGAGATTCATAGGATCATGAGTGGAATGTGCTATTAGCACATTTAGTCAATACTATAAGGATATAAGGAATATCTGTGTAAAATAAAACCATAAGTATTTTGGGTGTAAGGTGAAACTTGCGTGGGCACTACACAAGGTAAATCTTGATAAAGTAAGACCAATTGTGTATATATAAGAGGTGATATATAATAAGAGCACATACCATGAGATAAAAGTAGCATTACATAGTATTTATCTGTTGATTATGTAGATACTACGTTTAATAGGATCAAGGATTGCTTATATACATATACCATTAATTCCATATTCATAAAGAGGACATAAAATGTAGAATAGGATGACGACCATAATTTGGGATATTGTTTAAATTTTAGATAGATTGATAGTCGAAGTTCAAGTGTAACTTGATTATAATTAATAAGGTTTGAAACGAGCAAATAAGGTTATGGATCATAGAGCGAATATCACCGCTCATAGAGCGAATGAAATGCTTCCACGTGGATGGTTGTTTTTGTCTACAAGTTCGCCATGGCACCGTTGTTTTACCCTTACGGTATTCTGGAGTTCAACACACTCAGAGAATCTGCTCGACAGGCATTTATCAGCTTTTACAATTCGAGCTATAATCACACCATTATCGCCTTCTCCGACGACAGAATGTTGCTCGATTACCGACAAGATGGAAATACAACACAAGAGTGCATGAGAGAGACAGGAGGCAATACTTATGGGTTCTCCATTTGCATCTCCGATTATTCTAGTGAAGGATTCTGGTATATTAGACTGGAGGCTGACGAGAACTTACAGTTGTATTTGTAAACGATGTCGAGGTTGAAAGCCGAGAGGGATTTCTTCGTCGATTTCTTTAATGATATATGTCGGCTTCATAACTACTACGGACCCTATGGTATCTGCGCAAACCCTTGAGAGAAGTGCAAATGCTCATCCCCTATGGTATCTGTCATATACATTTCCTTTGGCAGCGTAAAAATAATAAAAATACCGTAGTTACCGTACTTACCTTTCTGCTTTGCATAGAGGATTCCTTTTCCTTTCTGCTTTTCATAGAGGTTTCTATCTATGCTAATAGCCCTAGATTGTTATGGCTATCGTAGGATTTAATGCTCAACCAACTCATTGCTCTTTTTAAAATTGAATTTGTCTTCTTGTTTACAGCTTAGTGGTATTCATTTCTTGGATTTTGCATTAGACTTTATGGCAATGGTTTCCGATACCGAAAGGAGTCATACTTCATAACATTACGAGGTTCACAAAAAATGTACAACAAGTTTATTGGTTGATAATTGAATTTTATAAGGTGAATTTTATTTTAGGCAAAAAGGTTAATTAGCTACTTGCATGCATTTACTTTATATGAAAAATACAATTGAATGGAGAAAAACATTCTTTATTGCCTTTCTGGTTATTTCACTACTTCAACTTGTACATGGCTTACCTTCAATTTTAATGGACAAACAAAAAATAAATTGCATTGATGTTTACACTCATTCTATTTTTTCTTAATTATTTTATTAATTTTCTTCAAAATGTTTTTTTAACACTTTTTTCTTCTGAAAGATGTTTTTTATGTTTTTCTTGAAACACCTTTGAAATATATACTTTTTTCCTTTTCTATAAAGATAGAAATATATTTAGTTGACAATATTTTAAAATTTTATTTTTTTTTCTTAATTTTTTTTATCTTTTTTACTGAAGATGCTTTTTAGTTTTTATTTATTTATTTTGAATAAAGATATAAATATATTTATATGACAATTTTTTAAAATTTGTATTCTTTTCTATAAAAATATAAATATATTTAGTTAACAATTTTATTTTTTTCTTAATTATTTTTTTTTTTACTAAAGATGTTCATTTTTTATTTTTTGAAACACCTTTGAAATATGATTTTTCTTTTCTTTTCTATAAAGATATAAATATGTTTATTTGACAATTTTTTAAAATTTTCTTTTTTTCTTTATTATTTTATCTTTTTTCCTGAAGATGTTTTTTATTATTTTTTTGCAATACCTTTGAAATATTTTTTTTTCCTTTTCTATAAAGATATAAATATATTTAATTCACAATTTTTTAAAATTCAAATTATTGAAAAAGAGAAATATATCTTTTCCAAGAATTTGAATTTAAAAATTCCTAGAGAAACATTTCCATTCCTTTCAGAATAATACGGTGTTTAGTGATTTGTTTCAATTTCATATTGTTACGAGTGACATGGTGTTCATTATAAAAAAAATTTCCTATACATTTATTTATTTATTCCTAAAAACATTTCCATTCCTTTCAAAAGCATAGTGTGCTTAGTGATTTGTTTCAATTTCATATTGTTATGAGTGGAATGGTGTTCATTATGGTGTGATATGGTGTTCATAGTCGTTTCTGACACTACAACGTATATGAAGTCTTGGCTTGACTGCGGATTAGATTTCGTGGTGTAGTTTGACGATAAATTTAGTGTTGTCTTATAAGGCATTTGAGTCTCTTGGTATTCTTCTTAGATAAAGGTTTCTTCATGATAATATGGGACAGTAACTTCCTCAACTGTTTGCTGCTTTTTATCTTCTTGAAAATCTTTTTCATACTCACTTTTGTAATGATTTTTCCCTTCAAGTTCTTTATCGCAGCAATCTTCTAGAAGAACCGCAACTAAGTTGGACTCTTTATTATAATGCAAGAGGGCTGGATTTGTGGTTGCATTTGTTCCCAATGAATATTCTGGTGTTGGCATGCATGGTTTCACTCATAGATGAGCATAAGGATATAAAGTATTCTGGATTTGTAGTTTCATTTGTTCCCAGTGACTTTTATGTTGTTGGAATGCATGGTTTCACTCATAGATGAGCACAAGGATATAATGTATTTCAATAAATTCAAGGGTTAGGTATGCAGTTCAAAACATCAAGGAAGATTTGATTACATATCTTTTCCTTTTAATGTCCATATGGAGATTTTCCTACACTCTCATATTCAAAAGATCACATATCTAAGAGTGATTATTAGCAAATGCACTGTCAGAGCAAGATCTAATCAAGGAACTTTCAAGATGAAATGAATTGAAGTGAGGGTGTACCGTGATCAATGACCTTGTTGTTGATATTGTCTATCATGGCTATTGTGGTTGTTGGTGAGACACCTTATGCAGAAACAAATGGGGACAATCTGAATTTGACAATTCCCTTAGGTGGAGGTAACACGATTAAGAAATTTTGTGGTTCCTTCAAATGTCTTGTAATCTTGATTTTAGCCTAAGAGTTTCGATAAAAGGGTGATTTTTCGACTAAGTACAACTCATGCTTTTACAACGAAACATGTCACAGTTATTTTGTGAATTTTGCATCATTTTGACAAATCTGGGCCTAGAGTTTCACATCGGTTGTGCGAGTTGCACCGATAGTTTTGCATCATTTGAATGAGACACACCAACCGGCTAACGAAGAAAGTTTTTGGCAAAAGTAAATTGATGCCAACGTCGGTATAAAACATCAAAAGTCTCCAACCGTTTCGCTGCAAATGAGCGAATCACACCGACCGTGGACAATTACAAGAGATCAAGGTCGGCCCTTTCACACAAGGAGCCAGATGCGAGAGTTGATAGACATAACCATGAACATAGCAGGGATGATGAAACTCCTAGAAATGGAACAGTAGGGGCAAGAGAAGGAAACACTACTGTAGAATTGCCAAAAGCGAATCCCCTCCATTGTTTCAACTCGAAAAAAGAGAGTTGCAGGTCATGTATGAAATCCCAAATGGCATCACCTGTATTTACTGATGTTTTTCACTGCCTTGGTTGCTGTGGTGAATACAAAGTTTCCAGAAGTTGGTAATCTGTTTTTGAGAAGAATTATTTTCCAGCTTAAAAGGGCATTCAAACGCAATGACAAGGTTGGTTTGCCTTTATCTTATTATCTAATTTTTGGACTTGTCAATTCCTATTTTATTTTGAAACTATCTTTTGCATGATATGCTTATTTTCTGTTTAACTATTATACAGCCTCTGTTATTGGCAGCAACAAAATTCATAGCTCATCTAGTGAACCAACAAGTTGCACATGAGATCATTACTTTGGATGAGCTAAAAACTCGAGTCTATTTTATTGTGATTGGAGCAAAAAACTGCCAAATAGTATTGACCCATCCCTTAGAAGGTTTGGAAGGTTTAAGTTGTGTATATAAACACTATGGTGCAATGTTGTCTTTCTATCTTTATTTGTTTGTTTATATTAAATAGTGTATAAATAACAACATGTTAAGAATTGTTCGATAGTTTGTTGAGGTGCCCAATGTTTGGAAAATGTCAAGAGGAACCTTCAAACGGTAAATCACCAATGATTCAATGTTGTTTTGTAGGCTGTTGTTTTATGGATCACCTCGTTGTAGGAAGACTCTACTTGCAAAAGCCATTTCTAATGAGTGTCAAGCTGATTTCATCAGTGTAAAAGGCCTAAAATTCTTAACAATGTGGTTTGGAGAAACTTAGGTTAATGTACAAATGATTTTTGTCAAATCTCAACAATCCGCACCATGTATCTTGTTCTTTGATGAGCTTGATTCTATTGCTGCACAGGTCAGATGTCATATCTTTGATTTACCCCTATCTTTGTTTCTTCTACCTTTCCTCTTTTCCTATCGGCGTTCACTTTGCCCCTCCAGGGGCAAATGCTAATTTTAATTCTATTGTGAAATAATCAAATACGTATCCATAATTCATTGTATAATCAAATACTATTTCATCAGGGCGTAAATATGTAATTAAAAAAAATGTATCAATGAAAAATTGAAATGCATGTGATAATTTGTTACTATAGATGAAATATTTATTCTTCAAACATGATCATGCAAAATCTCTTAATTCAATTGTTGATTTTTTTGAAATTATAGATTTGTTTCATAAATTGAGATATAAAGTAAATATTATTATTCTAATTATATTATTATTAGATTGTTGAATTTTTTAATTATAGATTTGTTACATAAATTGAGATATAAAGTGAATAGTATAATTCCAACTATACCAGTATAGATCTATCTTTTAAACTTGGATTTATCAAGCACCGAGAGGAATTTGATCTCTCCTCTTTTGCTTGATAGATCCAGGTTTAAGTTTTAATTTTTTATTTTAAAGGTCAACATGGATTTTATTTTTTTTGTAATATCTGCAGATTCTATTAAGTTGAGAGTTGTAAAATTACTGTAGAAAATACAAACTGAGGTGGTTTTAATAGTATCCACCTATGAGAACCATAAACGTGCAGGTCATACAGACCGAGAGAGATAAAAAAGAAAACCCTGATATCAAGGTGTGACATCGAAGCCCTGAGGGCTAGATACAAATAAAGAGTCTGTTGGTCAACAAAAAACCAAAAACAACAAGAAAGAGACCTGCAAAGGACCATGCTACCCAGCAGTATTGGGTGCCTCAACATCAGATGGAATTTCTTTGAGAATGGGGCAACTGTAGCAGCTGTCGTCGTCCTCGTCTCGCGCAGAAGGCACAGGGGAGCTCCTCGCAAAGGTCCGAATGTCACCAACAGGAAGCTTGATAGGTAGGGGGGAAGTCTTTCTAAATGCAAAGAAGTTGCCACCCGGCTCGTTTCTTGTGTGTTTGGCAAGAATTGGCCCGAGCGTGGAGGGGATGGGGAAGGACAGGCGGGGAGGGTCCTTTCCCTTCTGAGAGTTGTTGCGGAGCTGAACTGAGTTGAACCCAAGCAAAATATTCTAAGCCTTGCCTGGAGTGCAGACCAAGAGTCCTAGAGGGTTGGCCCTACCGGAAGACGAGGCAATGTTGCTAGGTGGAGTGACCCTGCAGCTACGCGCGGTGGCAAGAGAACCAAGACCAAGGGAGGTGGCTAGAGTACCAAAGCCATACGTGGAGCTGGGAGAGTAAGCCTGTGTGCCAAAGGTGGGAGCCGAGGGCCAAGAATTTTCCTGTCTAGTTGCAGATGACAAAGGAGAGGGGCTCGGTGCAGTGCTTCGGGGTCCAAGATCACAGCAGAGGTGGCGCGCTAGAGCATAAGAGCCCCAGCCAAAGGAATTCTCCAGACTATGCAAAATGGCAGCCATATTTGGCAGAGAGGCACTAAGAGATTGAGTTACAAGCCTGGCAGAGGCCCAATTTGTGAGCATGTCTTCCATTAGATCTCCCAACATATTCTTTGCCAACCAGTAGGGATCCTAGTGTTGGGTTGGGTCTCTGCTATTGAGTGTGTCGGCGATGAGACGGGCCTCCCAGTTATCGATCAAAAAATGAATTGGGGTGGAAATTTCTGCCTTGTATCCTGTCTTGCCCTACTTCCCTTTTTGGGTTTCCTTCTTCTTGCCAACATTAGAACCTTTGGGTCTGCCCATTGTGCACGAGACGCAGGGAAAACAAGAAGCTAGGTGGTGAGAGCACAGGAGCAGAATGCAACAAGCAAAGATGCAGGTTAGTGAGGACCAAGACCAAATTTTGAGGGGGAGCTGGTGAGGCCAGCTAGCAGGCTAGCAGGATCTCACATGCAGAGGATCCATGGGATGATGGAGGACAGGTTGCATGAGGGGACGTCGAGGGGCGGGGAGTTAATGAGGTTGGTGACTTGACGTCGCTTCACAGTTATGAAGGGCCTCCATAGAATCGAGTGCGCCTCCAGCAAGCTCAGTGATGACAGATGGCATGGGGACATGGCGGCTATTGTCACCGAGGTGGGGTGCGTGGGAGCCTGGGGCACTTTCCTCTAATTGTGATCGGTCGTGTCCTCCATTGTCACCCGCATCCGGGGGGGTTGATGTCCAGATTGGCCAAAGTTTGGCATTGTAGAGAAATGGTTCTAGAGGTGGCAGTAGTGAGAGCATCTTCAAAGTAGGCAGTGTTGCTAGTGACCCCTTCATTGGCAAGATAGTCTGCGAGTGCATTGGATTTCCTCCTGACATGATGGAAAGAGACAGAGATGGAAGTTCTGATGGTAGTGGCGAGTTCCTGAATCTTCTGGGCGAGTCTCCAACTGGTGGAGATTTTTTCTGCTCTGGCCCCGTTGTGAAGACGGCTAGCCAAGGAGAGGATGATCTCGGAGTCTCCTTCGATGATGAGAGGCAGCAGGTGATGATTGTTGGCACAGTTGAGGCCTTCCAGAAGACTTGCAAGTTCCACAGCATTATTAGTATCGTGACCAATGGAGCCCATGAAAAGGAATTTGATGTCTCCTTTCTCATCTTTAATTGCTCCTCCAAAGTCGGCTGGTCCAGGATTTCCTTTAGAAGCACCATCAAAATTAATCTTAAAGAAGGCAGGCGGGGGCTTGCTCCAATGTTCCGGGCTGGGAGAGGTAGCCGCACTGATACAGGGGGGGAGGGAGAGGCGCTGAGTAGGAGATTCCAATTCAGAAAGATGGTTTTTTCAGAGGGGAGAGTGGGAAAATCTGTAGGACTCCAGGCTTTAAGGGAGAGAGTTTATTGGAGGTTAAGGATGATGCTGGACCAGACTTCCTGCACCGGCTTCTTCTTAGAGTCAAAGATCCTTCTATTTCGTTCTTTCCAGATATTCCACATGACTAGACCAGGGATGAGACTCCAGAGATGATTGAGTAAGGGGCTCTGGAAGGGCATGGGGGACTAGCTGGAGAATGTTTTGATTGCGTCATCTTTGACCCTATTGGTGCGATTGCAGAGTTGCTCGACTTTGTCCCACAAAATAGACACGACATCACAAGAGCTAAGTAGATGGTCAATGCTTTCCAGATGAGTTTCGCACATGGTGCACCACGTGGGGCCTAGGATGCATCTTCTTTGGATGTTATCCCAGGTTAGGATGCGTCTGTGGCCGAGGAGCCAAAGGAAAGAGGAGACTTTCGGCCAGAGTTGAGAGTCCCAAATTATTTTCCAAATGGGGCTAGGCTGCACGTCCGATGTTTCAGTGAGGATGAGGTAGGATTCTTTGGTGGAGAAGGTACTAGCCGGAAGGTGGCCCCAATGGAGAATGTCCTGGTCTTGATTGATTCGGATTTTCCTGGACAGGAGGTCATGCCAGAAGGGCTCAACATTGACAGCAGAGACAGGAAGGTCCCATGTGCTGAGCGGTTTCCAAGCACAGATTTTGCTAGATTCAGAGGGAATCCAATAATCTTGAACAGACAGATCCTTATTGTGCTCACAATGCGCCTGAAGATCCGGAGAGAGGTCAAAGGTCTGAAGATAGGGGAGTTGCTGCCAGGAATCATGCCAAAAATTGGCATGAAGACCATTTCTGATTTCCCAAAAACAGTGCTGCTGAATGATGAATCTCTGACAGCTGGCAGCTCTCCAAATTAGAGATCTTGGGGGATTTTGATCAAAACGTATGCGTTGCTGGACCGGCCAAAGAGGGGCGTGTTTGTAGTTCCAGAGAAGGCTCCAGGGGGAGACCGAATCCGTGACCCATTTCCACCAAATTTGGCTGAGAAGACTTGATTGTTAATTTCTGGGTCTCTGAGCCCTAGGCCTCCTTGTCGCTTGGTCTTGCAGAGAGTGTCCCATTTCACTGGGGCCCACTTGCGGTTATTATGATTGCCTCCCCAAAGAAAAGATTTTTGAATTTTTCTCAAAGACTTGAGGACCCATTTGGGTGCAGCAAGGACTAAAAAAAGGTAAAGCGGCATAGATTGAAGGACATATTTGAGGAGGATAATTCTGCTGGGTAGGTTAAGGGAGCGGAAAGTCCAGGAAGAGATTTTGCTTTCGAGCTTGTCAAGGAGTTCTCTCCAAGAGGAGTGCTTGATGGCAGAGTCAAAGAGAGAGGCGCCCAGATATTTGGAGGGGAGGGAGGCTGTGGAGTAGCCGAGAATGTGAGAGATGTTTCTTTGTGTGACCAAATCAGTGTGAAAGAAGAAGAGCTACGATTTTTGGAGGTTCATAGCGGCACCAGAGGCTTCGGAGTAGGTCTGTAAAATGTGCTTGAGGGTGGAGGATTCTTGAACAGAGGGGTGGGCGAAGAGGAGGTTATCATCCAAAAATTGCTGATAGGAAGTGGGAGGGTTGTCATGAAGGGAGAGACCTCTAAGGGTTCCAATGGTTATCTCAGCTTTGAGCATTCGTCCCAGTCCCTCAGCCATGAGGATGAAGAGGAAGGGGGAGAGTGGGTCGCCTTGACGTATGCCTCTTGAGGGGGAGAAGGTGGAAGAGGGATACCCATTGACGAGAATGGAGAAGAAGGCAGAGGAGGTGAGAGAAAGGACCCAGTTTGTCCACTCTTGACAAAAACCAAAGGATCGAAGCATTTTTTCAATTAAGGTCCAGTTGAGTCTGTCAAAACCTTTGGAGAGATCGAGTTTCACCAACATCCCAGGAGTTTTGGTGATTTTCAGGGAGTGGATCATTTCATGGGCCAGAATAATTCCATCTAGGATCTGTCGCCCTTCAACATATCGAGTTTGCTCAGGAGAAATGAGGAGGGGAAGGAGGACTTTGAGACGGTTGGCCACCACTTTGGTTATGATTTTGTAGATCACATTGCAGAGGGAAATAGGCCTGAACTTGTCAGGGGTGTTGGCACTGGTGTCTTTAGGGACGAGGGTGAGAAAAGTGGCATTAAGTGTAGGGAGCACCCATTGTTTGGTTATGGATTCTTCAACCAGTTCAAGAACCTCCTGCTTGAGGAAGTCCTAGCAGAAGTAGAAGAAATTGATCATGAAGCCATCCGGGCCTGGGGCAATGCCTTCTTCCATCTGATTAACTGCCACTTCCAGCTCAGCCATGGTGATTTCCTTCATAAGAGCAGCGTTGTGCTCCGGCGTGAGGGTAAGGGGAATGTGGCTGGTGACTCTGTTGATGGCTTGAGTTCTATCACCAATATCTTCAATGAGCAAAGAATGGAAGTGGCTTACCATTTCCTGTTCGATCTCATCCTGATCTTTGATTTCTCCCCCATTGGTGGATCTTAGCGTGTTGATTCTGTTGTGCATCCTATGCTGAATGGTAGTGTGATGGAAGAATGTGGTATTTTTTTCCCCTTCCTTGAGCTAGTTAGTTCTGGATTTCTGCCTCCACAGTATTTCTTCTTGCTCACATTGGATGTTCAGTTGGGTGATTTTCTCTTGTTGCTGAGATTTGAGCTCATTTGTTAGCCCCTGATCCATGATGTCTTTTTGGATGTTCTCCAAGCTTTTTTCCGGCTCACTCTTGGCAATGAAAATATTTCCAAAGGTGGTTTTTTTCCAGGTGTGCAGAAGGGATCTAAGGAGCTTCAGCTTGCTGTGAAAGATGGCCATTTTGGAGCGGCTAGAGACTATCATATTTTGCCACCAAGTGCGAATGGTATCCTGAAAAGAGGGGTGAGAAAGCCAAAAAATTTCAAAGCGAAAGGGACGAAATTTTTTGTTACCCGAGTGGATCCAATTTAGAGAGATCGGCAAGTGATCAGAGCCCGCGGAAGGAAGAACGGCCATGGTGAGGAGCCCTCCTACATGCATGTCCTGATCGGAGATCAGGTACCGGTCAAGCCAGGAGGTGATTTGATGAAACCCCCCTCTGCGGTTGTTCCAAGTGAAAAGTCCCTCCAAGGGCCAAAGGTGAATGAGATCGCAGTGATTGATGCAGGTTTTGAAGAGAAAATCCTCCGGCGAGAGTGAATGACGTCCTCCTTTCTTTTCCTGAAGATAAGTGATCATATTAAAATTCACTCCCATGATGAGAATGGAGTCAGGGTGTTTTGAGGAGAACCAGGTGATAGAGTCAAGAAGGTTGAGTTTAGCAGAGCGGGTTTGAGGCCCATAGACAGTCATGAGGTGACTAGTGAGATTGGTGCCGAGAATGTGAAAAGAGGGCGAGAGGGAGTGAGCAGTGGCAACAAAATTGTTCAGGTTGAGCAGGGTGGGGTTCCAGAGTTTGGACAAAGTGGAGAGGGCTTTCTCATGAGTGGTTTTGGTTTCTTGAAGGAAAATAACAGAGGGTTTGTCTTGCATGATTTTGTGCTTTACATTCTGTGTTTGGTAGTTCCATTGAGGCCCCTCACGTTCCAGGAGATTAGCTGGATTGGGAACCTTGTGGGGCAGAGGGGAAGAATTCTGTTAACTGGGCATATTGCCCTGATTCAACAAGTTTGGTGCCCAGCTGACTGATTCTTTGAAGGTCTGTTTTTCTCCCTCTCTTTTTAGCATCCCTTTGGGATTTGAACTTTTCTTTTTGGGGGAGGTTGTGCACTGCCAGCTTGAGGTGTTTGACCTTGTTCATGGCATCTTTGAGTAGTTGGATTTGCTTGGGTGGAATGGAATGGAAGGATTTTTTGGTGCAGGCGTCTTTCATTCCCAGTATATCTAGCTCTCCGAGGTGCAAATCGACCATTTCATCATCCATGAGAGAATCAGGTCTTGGGGTGCTAGTTGATTGTTCTAGCATCTCAGTATGGGAATCTTGCTCAGGCAGGGTTTGGCCTTTGGCGGGTGTCTCTTTGTTATTAGGGATTTTCGGATTTTCAGAAGTTTCAAGGGGTTCTGATCAGTGGCTATCTGGGTTAGGACAGGAGCATCAAAAGGAGGGCTCTCAGTCATGGGTTCTTCCTGATGTTGTTCTAAGACTTCAAAGCTATTGGAATTAGCAGGATCGACTGATTTTTTTCCTTCATCCGTTGGTTTTTTCTCTTTTACAGGAGCTTTGCGCTGATGCCTTTTCTTTCTATCGTATTTTTGGAAGCCTTCATTATATTTGTTTGTCTCCTGAGTGTTGGTGTTGTTGAGGTGGAAATCACGATACAAATGTCCATGCTCATGGCATCTTCTACATCTGCAGGGTACATGCTCATAGTCTAGAGGTTGTACCCATTCTGAGTCTTCATGGTTCAGGCAGATCGAGTCGGGTAATGTCTTAGCTATGTTCATATAGACACAAATGCGGGCGTAGGAGGTATACTTACTATTCGTTTGTTTCGCTGCTTTGATGTAGGTGCCGAGGGTATTGTCAATATCTTGAAGAGTGTCTTCATCCCAATATTCTTGAGGTAGAGAGTACATTCTGATCCAGACCAGTGCCCAAGTAAAGTCCTCCTTGTCAGGGTTGAATCTTTTGGTCCAATGTCTGAGGTATAGTCCTGCGGAGTTGAAGAAATAGGGGCCACCGTCTTCGACTCGTCCTTTATCATCCAGTCTGTGAAAGATTATGGTGAAAAATCCTTTCAATCCTAGCTGCAGATCGAAGTGTGCCTTGGGTTTCCATTTGGCCATTATCCAACCATGCAGATCTTGCTCGGTTGGCCAGAATCCTATGAATTTGCCAACAAGGGCATGGTCCTTGAGTTTTTGCGATCGGGCATTGATACGATCCGTCGGGAGCGTTAGTTGAGGTCTTTCCGCAGCTTTTGCAATGCATGTTTTAGTGTCAGAGACTTGATTGGAGGTTGTTGGAACCTGCAGAGGATTCAGGGTTTCATGGAATGTCACGGGTGCCTCTGCCGACCCTATCTGAACCGATGCGGCGGGTTGAGAGGCAGAGGGGGCCGCGCCAGAGGGGCTTGCGGCCCCTCCAAGTGATTCCAGCATGAGATGTACCAGGTACAAGGGAGCAGGGAGAGAGGAGGGGCGATAGAGTGAGGTCGTAGGGGCGGCTCAGAACCCTAGGGAGTGCATGCAGTAGGGGAAGAGTGTAGAGCACTCTTGACCATCAAATCCTTCAATTCCTACAATGTTGTGGTAGGTCCGAAGGACTCCAACATGGATTTTTTTAATTACTTTTCAATTTTTTATATTATATGAGTGGACATGAATTTTTATTTTTGGTAATGTAATGTTACTTTACGTTACCTTATGTGACAACATCTCCTCATACTAGACTCTAGAGCACCTTATGTGACATCTCCCCATACCAAGCTATAAAGCACCTCAATCCTTTCGATGCAATTACTATATTTGTGTATGTTTTATATAAACATAAACTGACAATATTGATACTAAGTTTAACCGTAAAGAGAATTCTCAATAAATAATGTATAATTTCTATATTATTGAGGAACATGAACATGACAATTTTTTTGTCGAATATTATTTTAATTTAATTTATAATTAACTCAAAAGACAAGTAATAATGCTAAAGGAACATTATTTTGATTTGTCGAATGTGCTTCTTAGTTTAAATCAACATGATCTTTCTATTGGCTGAGTGAGTTTCAATTCGACCTTGTTGGAATTATCATATGAATTTGTGCGGATGTGTAATTTAAAAAACTTTAAAATAAAATGGTTCGATCCATAATCCCCTGCAAATGCTTACTTTAATAGTAAACTCGGAGGACATTCATTTAGGTTTCGATCCATAATCCCCTACAAATGCTTACTTTAATAGTCAACTCGGAGGACATTCATTCAGGTTATAAGTTTTTAATTTTATATCCACACATTTATATATTATATTTTTCATACATTTAATAAGTAAGATAATAATATGTTTTTTATTTTTATTGATATGTGAAATATTTAATAAGTAAGTTAATGATATGTTTAAAAAAAAAAATTATTGCCATGTGGAAATATTTTAATTGAAATGGGTTCATTCTCCAATTTACTAAATAGTCTAATCGATCAATTACCCATGGAGGACGTTAATGAAATTTATACTTAAATCAAATGTATATCAAAATAATTGGATAAACAGAATTCAGAAAGTGGTATATTTATAATTAAAATCACGCTTTGACATTGCTCCATTTTCATATTAATTTGAAAGATGTTAAAAAAACATATTTGATACATTTGCTCCACTATAAATTCCTTATCTTATACCTTTTGATTACCTCAATGTAAATTTTTTCTCACTTTGATATTAGAATGTGTTTTTTGTTATTATTTAATTTGTACACATGCATTAGTTTTATTTATAATAATTATAAACATATTTTGTTAAAATACAATTATGTTAATATAAATTTAAAAACAAAACATTATGTTTATAAAAGGATATTGGAAAATGATTATGTGGTGTATTAGGTAATGGAATTTATGTTTGTAAGGTTTTCTTACCTATATTATTAACGCTAAAAAAAGTCCATTTTGCTTATTCCCTAGCTACACTATATGTTTACATTATGATTATTTTTCATTTCCACTATCTTGACCTTTATATGTCTAAAATCCCAAAGTTGAAAAGTAAATTGATTCATAATTAATATTTTGGATATTTCCTCTTTTCACAAAAAAAGGAAAATGGCACATCCCATAAAAAAGGGGAAAAACCTAATGCTTATTCAGATACTAAGTGGTCACCAAATACCACGAGCCACCAAAACCATCAACTATTTTTCCACCAAATACCATGAGAAACCAAAACCATCAATCATTCTTCCTATATATTAAATGTGAAAGTTCCTCATTTCATAATCTTTCTCCATGCATTTCATTTACCGTTACTCTGCTGAAATTTCCATTGAAACCCGAAATCCCCTTTAAGCAAGTCTAGTTTCACCTTTATCGGAGATTTTGCACCTTCTGATTTGTAGTTGGAGAACATTGGGTTGCCAAGAGACTAGGAGCACTATACTTCAGAATTCTACAATGGCCCCTTTCCATTGTTATTCGGAGGTATTCCTTGCTCCATGTAAAGCCCATTTTTACATAACACAAAAATTCATTCTTTCATGTATATGCTTGTTAAAGAATGTCTGCAATATTAGTTTAGATTTGTTTTATGGACACGCTTAGTCTATTTTTCTATTTTAGTATATTATTTTGTTTAGCTTGCACCCTTTTTTAAACTCTACCTTGGTTTCCATAAACCTTAGTAGGTGAATTTTGACATGTTCTGGTGTGAAAACACCAACAATAATTTTCAGCGACTCTATTGGGGACAATCTCTATCAATCTGTGGTTTTGTTTGAACAATTTTTACAGGTTATTTTTTTTTAGATTATTATGTTGGATTCACCTCGCTTTCAGACTATATGTCACCATATCTCAGATCTAGATTAGAAAACCTGCCTAAACCTCCTAATCTAGCCCTTGTTGACACTGTTTTTCAAAAAAAAATCTTTCGAAACAAGGTCGCACTTATTTGGCCATTAAGTGTGATCCATGTTGCTCATTCTACTCGGTTAAGTGCGATATGTAGCACATAAACACCCGATAGGTGTGATCTGCCTATTTCTGGGCAATTTTTGATCAGGTTGTGCCTGTTTTCCTGTTAATCGTGACCCAGGTCACCCTTATTTGCTTCTTTTGTGCGACTTGTCACTCAAAACTATCAATAGGTGCAATTTGCATGTTTTCTACTCCCATCATTGTTGTTGTTTTTTTCAGTTTTGCGTGACCCGAGACGCTTATGTTCCTTCGGTAGGTGTGATATGCGATTGTTTTTTCTTTTCTGAGTCGTTTCCATCCCCCCGGACCATATGTTCGACCTCTTCCCTTTGTAGATTGCTTTGATTTCTCCACTCCTATTCGTTTACAATTCCCTTTTTTTTCTTCTTATGTCCATTTGCTTAAAGTAGTTGTCTTTAGATCTACCCTTGAATAATCTCTATAGTGAAAAAAAATATGCTTCTTGAGTATTTGTTGCATCTTTGGGTGACATTCATATATGCTAGGACTCCATTGTTATTTTTTCAATAAGTTGTGTGTTGAAAAATCATTTCTTTTTTTCACTTTGAAATGAAATTCTTAGCCTTCATTGAAATGGTTGACAAAAGTAAAGTTTTTACTTAGTACTGTTTATCATTTCCATTAAGGATTTATTTTTCATCTTTATATATGGGTACAAACTGCATGTGCACACATTTCACACCCTAAATTAATGCTAGGTTCATTTCCCCAAGCTCAGCCTTAAAATTAACCTTAACACAACAAATCTTAACCTCACTTGAGAACCTAAAAGAATTTTGTAGTTAGGTTAGGACATTGGGGATATGCATCCGAATAATTCCCCTTTGTCATTTACATTTGAGACATAAATTTTTTTCTTTTAGGGAACTAAAATCCTCTAGTACTTGTGGACACGGTTGAGACTAATTTGTGGGGGGGGGTTCTCATTTCATGGGGGTAAGTGGAAAGAATGGAACCGAAAGACTAGGTGGAATGTTGCTCTCCACTCACTGTTGAAGATCATCGAAATCATTGTCTTAGGACTGAAGTTGTAGGTAACATTTCCTAACATGTCTTGAATGAGGTATCCTAGAAGCCTTTCTTTTAGGAATCTTTTACCTGGGATCCCCTTCGGTAGGGTGATATCCATGAGCCATATTGGTCTTCCATTTCATTTTGTCTGACTACGAAATTCATCACCCTGCAAGGGAAACAATTTGTGAAGGATTTCATCTTTTAGATAGGTGACTTCTTGCTCCTTTATCTGATAGATTAGCATGTCATTTTCTCTTTATAAGAGTGATGCCTATTGGATTCATGGCCATTTTGTTGTAGTTCATATGTTGTCACACACAGTTGTAGTGGATTTTTTCAGCCTACTATTGTCCTGAGCGCCTCTTTGTTGTGCTCTCCTATTGAATAGTTAGTTGCATTGATATTTTTGAGCCATTTTTCAAGATCAAGATCATACCCGTTTAGTGTTTACAATCCTATCACTATAGATCCTCCGAGATAGTCTTGTAGACTTCGGGGCTAGTCGCCACAGTATGATTTCTTAAACCACACACATCGGACCTTAGTACGACATGCTTAACCATCTCTGGAACCACTTTCTAAGACAACTGAGTTTGATTCTAACTCCTATAAGTCAGAGTCACCCACACACTCAAGCACGCATAGCCGGATGGCAGGAAATATCACAAATCCTTTCCTTAGGGTGTGAAGAACCTGCAACAATTAATTAATGAAAATACACGAGATAACAGAAATAACAGAACTCAGAATCACTTTTATTGATCGCAGGCCACTTCGAGGGGGAAACCTCCTTTGAGCAAGCTCAATACAAATAACTTCATGGTACCTTCATTGGTCTCAACACAAACTTATATACTAAGTCTAGGTGCCAATACTATGGATCAATACCATGTGTCAATAGAAACCATGGGCCAATACAAACTATGGATCAACAATTACTATGGGACGACTTACAAAGCATATGCGTCCAACAACAATAATACAAACTATGGATCAACAAATACTACGGGACGACTTACAAAGCATATGCATCCAACAACAATATACTAACAAATTAAATAGAAGGTTTGACATGGGTTCCTAACATCCCCTCTCCCTTAGAAAAAACTTTGTCCTCAAAGCATGTGGAAATTGATGCAGAATCTGAAGGAGTGGTTCCCATGTAGCATCCTCGGGTTGCATTTCGGGCCACTAATGCCTTTTGACTTTCAGGGAGGGTTGCTTGGAAGGCTGTAGACAAAGAAGAACCATATCAGCTGCATGAAAAGTATGCTCAGAATGATGCTGATCGGCTTGTTGTTTCACTTGAATTCTTGCCATGTGAAGATTGTCCTGCAGAATGAGAAGAATCTAATCGCAGTTTTGAAGAACCGAGTCAATTTCTTGAACTGGGGAGCTGCTGAGGGTGTATGGAAAAAGAACTGTTGGTGCCTGTCCATAGAGTGCTTCATATGGTGTCCTTTTAGATGTGGTATTGTACCACTGGAGCGCTTCTAGGAAATCCATAGAAATAGTTGTCCAAATCTGTGTAGAGAAGGGCAAGGGTTCGAGCAGTTCCGAAAGGAGTGTCGTTTCACCCTTGTTGACCTGGAAAGTATCACAGTCAACCCCCATCTGTTGAATTGTCATTTTTAGTCCCTGCCAAAAGAAGTTACATTGTTCCCGGTCATACGTTTTGAGGAACCCAGAGTGCCCTGCCAATGAAGAAGCACGGAGTTCATAGAAGAGATAGCCATGTTGAACATATTGCAACCAATTTGGAACACGCAGAGAAATAGTTGTAAGAGGAACTAGGTCATCAAATGTGTGAGAAGGAGCATCTGCCACCATATTGTCCTTACCCTTCTTGTAAGTGATCGCATAGGCATAAACCATGAGTTGGATAACCCATTTCAGGCATGCTAGGGAGGAGACCGGTTGTTCCAGGAAATTTTCCAGACTTTGGAGATCAGTCGTGATGCAGAAATACTTCCCCAATAGGTATGGCTGCCACTTCTGTACTGCATGCAAAATAGCCAGCATTTCCTGCTGAGATGTAGATGCAGCTAAAGTCTTACCAGAAAGGTCTCTTGAAGGCGACAAGCCCACTAGTTTAGCAAAGACACCTACATATCTATCCAAGGAAGTAGGAGAGACCGTTGATGGGTGCATCTGAATGGAATGGAGTTGAGCGATGACACCATGTGAATTATTCTTAAGGATATTTTCCAGGCGATGTGATCTGATGATGCAGAGAGACCTGTGTTGTAAGCCCAAAAATTTGTGTTGTTTCCCATTGACTAAAAACTACATCCAAAGTTCAGCAAAATCCCATAATATGGGGCCAAGTGTGTGTAACCATTGAATTCCCAAAACCACATCACATCCGCCTAGGTATAAGGAAAACATGTCAGAGCGCAGTTTATAATCTTCCAGAGAGATACGCACATTGTGACACTTCCCCTTGCAAGGTAAGGTGCCCCCATTGGCAACCATGACGTCAAATTTGGAGTAAGGATGGACAAAATAATCAGCCTGTTTGGCGATCCGAGGGTCAATGAAGTTATGAGTGCTACCAGAATCAATGAGTATTGTAAGAGGAAGCTTCTTGAAGGAACCCCTGAACTGCACTGTTTTCGGGGTGGTGACGCTAGATAGATCTTGGAGAGATATCTCTGTTTGGTCATCCTGAGATGGGGGGTCAATAGGCAGCTCCTGAATGTCGACCTGGTCATCCGTTGTATCTCAAGCTTCTTCACCAATTTTAGAGGCAGACAGAGAATCCATATCCAAGAGATAGAGCTTTTGCTGAACACATCTATGTCCCCGAGTGAATTTCTCATCAAAATTATAACAAAGTCCTTTTTCTCTCCATCTCTATTTCAGACAAATGCTTGATAGGAGTTGGTCGAGAAGCTGGTAGGATGGGAGGTCATTGAGAACCCATATTTCAGAAGGGAACAAAAGTGGGTTTAGAGCATTGTTGGGCTGCAATCTTGTCTTCTGCTAACTTAGCCAACCCCAGGGCTTCCATCATTATGTTGGGATAGAACATTTTGACCTCTGAGCGGATTTCATCCTTAAGACCACTGATAAAACAACTCCTGTAAAATTCATCAGACAATCCTTCTATGTGATTGGCTAGTTTCTCAAATTCTGTCTGATACTCTCTCACAGTGCCAATTTGATGAAGTTTAGAGAGTGCTTTGGTGAAGTCATCAAAAGCACTAGGACCAAATCGTTGCAAAAGGAGTTGGAAAAAATCTATCCATTTTGGCTTGTCATGAGCCTTGATGTACCAACAGTACCATCGAAGGGCTTCCTGTTCCAAATGAAAGGATGCAAGTGGAAATTTTTGGACATCAAAAGTATTATGCAGACTGAAATATTGTTCTGCACGATAGATCCATGCAGTTGGATTAGTACCATTGAAGCGAGGAAATTCAAGCTTCGGACCATGGAAATCGCTGGAAGAAGAGAACCCATTGTCTAATGAAGATTCGAACTGTCGTTTGTTGTTCATGGCTGAATGCTCAAGATGGAGGCCAAAAAAAATTTCATCTAGATCCTGGAGTTTGGTTTGGATGGGTGCAAGTGCTCCTCCATGGTTTTTGCTCCTGCACGGGTGACAATCATAACCAGGAGTTTTTTTTTTGGGGGGGTGGGGGGGGGATGGATAGAAAAAACAAACAAAAGCTTATTTAGTAAAGGGGAATTTGGATTTGGGAAAAACTCATATGGGTAATTGGCGTTTGACTAGGTTTTGGACACTTTGGAATGGATAGGGAAGCAGAAAATGATGATTTCAGAAGCAAAGTGAAAGAATGGAAAAATTTGACAGAGAGGAACAAAGAAGCAGGAATAGAGAATGGACACGGTGGAAATATTTGATGGCGATTGGGTGAAAATCGAAGGAGTTATGGCAAACCCTAAAAATAGACAAATGTGGGATTTTGAGCTTTGGGAAGTGGAACTTGGGATAGGGTCCTCAGGAATGAAATATGAAGAATGGGATTGCCAGGGTGTCACTGAAGTTTCAGGGAAAACAGAGTTAAAACAAGGGAGATATGGGGAAAAAACAAAATTTTATACTTTTTTTTTCATAATGGATCTGAAACGGCTTTCGGAAAGGATTAGAAACGATGGAATCTGGAACAGCTCATAATGGATCGAAAACGGCTGGATCGGAAACGACTTTTAAAATGGATCTAAAATGGCTGGATCAGAATCGGATTTCAAAATGGATCTGCAACGGCGCAGAAGTGATCGACAACAGATGGAGCTGCAATGGCGCGGAAATGAACGACAACAATTCAGCTGAAAATAGATATGGACCCCAGGTATGTTCAGCTTCTTATCAGTTCAGGGGATTCACTCGGCCACCAATGCTATCTGACGGCTTGCGTATTGGGGAAATACCCCTCACTCCATGGCTCAAGTAAAACTGATAACCGCTTTGCCACAAATGACAGCTCTTGGTTTACCTCACGGGTGGGAACTAGTCAATCAGGTAGGGGCGTTTCCCTTTTCACTGGTAGGTCCTCTCAATGGGCCAGCTACTTCGGGGTTCCTGTGGTACTCCTAACAATGAGTTTTAGGGCTTATGCCCAAGTACTTCCCACAGTTAAGCAGATAGGGATTATTCCCAGATCCAAACCTGCAACAAATGTGAAAAAAAAAAAATGGCAGAAATTTCACCCAGTGAGTCCAAGAAAGTGCTCTGATACCAGATGTGAAGAACCTGCAACAATTAATTAATGAAAATACATGAGATAACAGAAATAACAGAACTCAGAATCACTTTTATTGACCGCAGGCCACTTCGAGGGGGCAACCTCCTTTGAGCAAGCTCAATACAAATAACTTCACAGTACCTTCATTGGTCTCAACACAAACTTATATACTAAGTCTAGGCACCAATACCATGGGTCAATACCATGTGTCAATACAAACCATGGGCCAATACAAACTATGGATCAACAATTACTACGGGACGACTTACAAAGCATATGCATCCAACAACAATAATACAAACTATGGATCAAAAAATACTACGGGATGACTTACAAAGCATATGTGTCCAACAACAATATACTAACAAATTAAATAGAAGGGTTGGCATGGTTTCCTACCATAGGGGAACCATTGGTGGCGGAAGTGGTGGTGGCCCTACAGTTGTTTCCATGACCAACACAGTCATCGGTTCCATAAGAACCACCATTCTCAGTGGAGGTCCCATAACCACCACTATAACCGGCACAGTTCTCAGTTCCACAATGACACCAAATCTAGGTGGTAGTATTCCCACTATCCTAGCCGTGACAATCACAATTGTTAGATCCATGGCCGCCTCCATGACCAACACCATTATTGGTCCTACTGTGTCATATCCTATTGCTAGTATGTCATTTATGGTCATAATTAACTTACCTAAGTTGGCTAGACTTACCAATGACCCTATTAGACACAATCCTACCTAGCCCCCCATGCCTACCAAACTCCCTTCATACATCCGAAAGTTTGAAGGGAAGGCCAGGGAAGACCCCCATAACCACATCATGTCTTTCCACTTATGGTGTTCCTATAACAACACAATAGAATATTCCATTACACCGCGTCTCTTTTAGAGAACCCTCACTATTGTTGCAACTAAGTGGTACATTGATCAACCACATGGGGCACATCCCAATTTCATGTCCCTAGCCTCCACTTTCCTGCAATTCTTTCAATTGACGATTCAGTATGATTCCATAGTTGAGATCGTCATATCTTGTTGAAATAATTATTCCACACACATTATGGACCATATCCATGACTGGCATAGATGTCAAAGTTTGTGTAAGATCAATGTCTATGATAGGATATTCCTATACTCGTTCCTCAAGTGTCTCCTCCCCCCCATCGCCAAAGACATGGCTTCTAAGCACCTACAGTACGAAGAAGAAGAAACCCTTAAGGCATAGCAGTTTGACCTGATTTGTGCACAATCACGCTATTTGTTCACCATGCTCCTTAATTCCCCTTGTAGAGACTCCTCTTGGAAGGATTCACCAAGGCCATCTCATGCTACAGATGGTGTTATTAGCACTTTTGCATCCCAACCTAGACCGTATATGTCTTTACCCCCCATGACGACCAATTATGCATATGTCAATTCCATTAGAATTGCGCAACCCTCGATGGGATGATTTCCCACTCTAGGTTATGGCCCTGATCTATCTTGTGTGTCATCTCATTCGTCGACGACACCCTATTGCGTGCCTATGGATCCTACCTTTCCTGTCCATGGACATTCCTATTAAGGAATTGCATATGGAAGCACTCCTCAATGTTACACACCACCCCCCACACTTCAACCCCTATTATCCTTGTCCTAGCACAACGCCCATAGCTCCAGTACAAACCTCTCCCCAAGCTCCACCTTTTCCACAAGGGAAATTTTATGCGCAATAGAACCCACCCAACCAACCAACCCTCAATAATAGACAATGGTACTCTGAGAAGAGAAAAGGTAGGAACAAAGGAAACAATCAATTCCAGGGAATGGGTGGACAACCTCCAAAATTCCCTGAAAATAATGGATCCAATCCTACCAATCAGGACCCCAAATCAACTTCCTAAGTAGGGAAAGAACCCGTAGTTACAGACCAATCATCTGTGTTCTTTCTGCAATGTCTACGGAAATTACAGACATCACTGCCCCCATTTAGCTAAAGCTCATCAGCTTTAGGATCAGGTTAATTGACGAGAAGCAACTGCCACCCCTTAGGCGCAGCCTAATCCACCTCAATCATTCCAACAACTGATGGTGTTGAAAAACCCTTTGCCCACTCAAGGGGTAGATGCAAAACAACCCATGGTTACGTATTCTGCATCCTCAAGTTAGTGTTGTGATTCAAGAGTGAAACACCTTTTAATGGTGTCTTTTGATGTCAACCTTCAGACTTGCCGCAACCAATATTGTTTGACTACTTAAACCATCCCCATTTCTAAGGTCATTGAATCCACCTCTGTGGACTAGTATTTTCATCTACCTAGATCATCAACTAATGTGACTCCCAAAGTTCCCAAATTTCCTTTATGTCACATTGCGAACAATCCCAGTGCTTGATATGCTCTTAATTATAGCACCATGGACGCTTTGGCCCAACCTCCCACCACCATGTCAACTTTGGAAGTTCTCAAGAACTTCCCTGTGCAATGCAAAGCCCTACTATCAGCTTTAGGTGTGATTGATATGTTTGATTCATGTTTGATCACATTCAAGTTGGATCAGTCAGAGCCCATCATGCCTTCATCCATCATGTTCCATATTCTTGTGTCAATATGGAACTTAGTCATCCATTGATGCATTGTCGATGAGGGCACATCCACATGCATTATGTCAACCTTTGTTTGGAAGAATCTTGGGTTCCCTAAGTTATAACCATCCACAACAACATTCGTGCTTATGATGGTTGCGCTAGCCAACCCCAAGGAATTCTCCCAAATGTTCCTATCAGGTTAGTCGACAAAATAATAATTATTGATATTGAGTTTGTTAATGCACAACTTGATTACAACCTTGTCCTTGGGTGTAGCTACATGTGTGATATGAAAGCAGTTGCTTCATTAGTCTTCAGGCTCATGATGTTCGATAATGAAGGGAAGGTTGTCAAAATTGACTAGTTGACGTACTATGACCCCAAGGGGTAGGCCACTCCCGGAAATGTCCTCTCCATGGTTGGCAGCACTATCCAGGATGCTTCCATCCCCTCGCTTCCCACCATAGAGCCGAGTCTTTTTTGTGATGCTCCCATGAATACCACTTTTCGGGATTTCCCCTAACCCCCTTAATTGTAGAGGTATTAGAATTATGCACCATTTCTTCTGGTAAACCCATATTCCAACTACAACTTAAAACTCAACCTACACCCCAATTACAATCTCATTTGCAACCAACATCATTTCCCAACCTACTGGGAGCTACACATATACATACAATCCCGTTATTTTTCTACTGTCGGGATTTGTCTACATGCATGTGATGGAAACTCTTAACCTTTTCGGATTGACGTTAGGAATCCTTGTTTGGTACCTTCCTGCACCAAAACCACCCCTAACCACACAAGTTGTTTTGAAACTTGTGCAACCGATTAATATTTCCAATCACCCACCTCCTCACATACCCATAGCCACACCATCAACTCCACCACCTCCTCTTAAGCAGGTTGGGGGAAATACCAAAAAATACCCAACTATGGAAACTCTTAACAAATCCATGAACCCACCTCCTAGTGCATCAACTTGGGAACTTACGCCTTGCGCCCTGTGCAACGGTATGGGTCACGCTACCCAGAATTGTCATGAGTTACCGATTTTACGCACTCATTTCTAGATGTTAGATGATGATCCCAATGAGAACATTGTAGTAGTCCAATTTCCCAACACTCCCCAACTACACAACAAGTCCCTGTGAAAAAACCATCCATGTGAGGTCTGTGGCCTTTATGGCCATTACTCCCATCGTGTTGTCCAGGTCTTCTCGAATATCGATCTGTGTTGGTTGACTTGTGTAGGCGCTCCTTGGAGTCTCAAGTCAACCCCATGACATATTATTCAAATGGGACAACCATATTTTTTATCTTGTCACACGATCAACCTTCCACGTTGTTGGTTGATGTTGATCCCTCTAATCTTTGTGACCGATGCTTTCGAAGTAATGAAGAGATACGCAAAGCCTTAACTGAACCTAACTTTCTTTGGGATGACATGCAACATTACGCATATTTTATTCCCTAGGGATCTATTACACCTTCGCTAGATCAATTCTCCGTTGAGTCAAAATATTTAATTCCTTGTAGAAGCATTGATTTGTTCAAACATCCAATCCTAGCCCTCCACATTATCATCGATATTTAGATACATTTCCCTTAGAGAAATGCTTTCTCATTCTTGAACATGCAGATGAAGATCATTGTGCTACCATCTAGATGATACAACCTACCAAACATCGGTCTAAAGTTCATTACGATGCGCATGTTCACCCACGTACCTTCAGGGAATGGTACCTAGTCCTCATCTGTGATCAAGCCCGTTACAAGCTTAGGAAAGGAAATTTTGATTCCATGTGGCAGGGTCCATATGTTGTTAAAAATTATCTTGGAAAGAGGGCATACCTCCTGGATGATTCGGAAGGTCACCTCTTGAACAAACCCTGCAATGGGTTGCATCTCAAGATATTTTATGCTTAATTTGATTGAACCCTTTGTCCAATGTAATATATTTTTCACCTTTTTGTTTCGCACCTTTTTTATGATCATCAAAATTTTCGTTGGACCATTCTTGGGCCCTCTTTGATTTGCATTGCATCACATAAGTCACCTTGTATATGTATTTGTATGCTATACTAAAATTCCGAATGCACATTTACGCTCAGGTAACCTTGTTTTGTATACAGATATAGGTTATGGTATCGCTCCTCCTCTCTGGTGAACTATGCCCCTGCAGGTATAACCTCTCAACAAGCATATAGGTCATGTTCTCCCCAGATTATCTTATGCATTGATCCAGTTTTCCCTTTACGCTTGTAGAATTCCCCCCTGTCCGAGTAACTGTCCCATCCCAGCCACCCTTACATTCGCCCTTGCTCCATAGTAGATCCTACCTTACATGGGTGACTGTTTTAGTACCCCCTGCATTTTGTTCCCATGTCATTTGTATCCCCATAGGATCAGGAGTACTTATAATATGACATCCATAAATGAAGCCTCATGCATTCCTTCACATTGTCACTCATTTGGAGTTTTCTTTAAGATTTTTTCTAACTCCTTAAAAATGAAAATTTTTTCGAGCAAACATGTTTTTTTTCATGCTTGTTAAAGGATTTGAAAAAACGTTCATTCGATATTCCTTTTATCCCCTTTTTGGATCGAATGGAATAATTAAAAAAAAAGGTATACTCTAGTCCCTTTTGACTAGAAGAGTTCTACCCTGTATACTTTTATGCTTTTTCGAGCTTCAGAGACTAACTTTATGAAAAATAACATTTACAGAGTTTTCTTTAACTTTTTTATACTCCTTAAAATTGAAAACACCAGCGAGCATTGACTGTCTTAGGATTGAAAAAAATACATGGGATAGTACCATATCAATCACACTTTTATCCCTTCTTTGATCTCATTAAGCATTGACTAGAAGGCATAAATGGTGCTTCTCAGTGTTGCTGTAGATCACATATAGTCCCTTATCACAACGGCATCCCTGGTTTCCTTTGTTTAGAGTATTATATGATGAGTCACCCTTGGAGTCTCCCTGAATTCATGTATAAGTCCCCCTCTCCGAGTATCCCCCATTCCATTCATACCCACTAGGTCACCCCAACTATGTTACCCTCCCTCAAGATCAGTTTTATATGATTCCAGGTCAGCCCTGCCATCATACCCTGAACAAAGGAATTTTGAGTCCCATTACTCATGTGCCCCTGTATCCCACTTTAGTGTCTCAATCCCGTGTCCTATTACATTCACCACAGGGTTGTATCCCTCGTGCTCCTGTCGATTCTGAACCAGCATTTCCTTGGCAGTTGCAGATATCCCTTTGTTGATGCCAACACATCTATTCCAGAGGATAGACCCAGAGGTCCCTATAACTTGGCCTCATAACCATCATTTATGAGCCGCTTGGACCACCTAAGGGGAGACCTTAGTGCCCCTTAGAATGGTTGTTTCTCATGTTCTTAAGATCAGCTACATCCTTGCACCATTGAGATTCATACAAGGTATTGGTTCTTTCATCATTTGGTCAAAGATCCTGGATGTCCCTTGAATCCATTGATGAGTCTCTTTGGAACCCTTCCAGTATTATGGTCCTTGTGATATATGGGTTGTGTTGGCGACAGTGTTTGGAATCCTTCTAGTTACATGCTTCCTGGTGTATCCAATTCAAATGTAGTCCATTGTACATACCTCTGAGATTCCAACCCTCACTTGTTTGAGTCCTTACAGTTGTTGGACCCCTTCAAATCCAACAGAGCATCAATTATTATGATATTGCATTCTTGGTGAATTCCATTGTTCACATTCTCAGTTCTTCAAATCAACCATGGTTGGACCATGATTACACTCTATATTTGAGTCTGTCTTGGAAACTTATGATGTACACAGCAGTCCTCTGTGTATTGAACAAGCCCCCTTTGGTCCTCGATCCACTTTGTATATTTTGAGAAATTTATATGAGAATGGGGATTCCTACCTCATTCATATATAAGAGACTGTATGTACCTCATCTATTTTGAGAATGTTATTTTCATTTTCAACCCTTGTAGTCCTAACGAAGTGTATGTTCCACCCTCTGACACAATCTCCATTATTTATGCTACCATCACACTTATGCCTTGGAAAAGAAGGATCCTATGATGTCTGTCGGCCATACAATGAGATCCTTCCCTCACACATCAGGGGGGAAATATATTAATACCAAAAAATTGTCCACTTTGCACATCCCCTACCCACACCATATCCTTACATCATGACCACTTTCCATTTCCACCACCTTGACCTTCACATGACTAAAATCCCAAAGTTGAAAAGTAACTTGGCTCATAATTAATATTTTGGATTTCCTCTTTCTAGAAAAGAGGGAAGTTGGAACATCCCATAAAAAAGGGGAAAAACTTAATACTTATTCAAATACTAAGTGGTCACCAAATACCATGGGCCACCAAAACCATAAACTCTTTTTCCACCAAATACCACAGGAAACCAAAACCATCAATCGTGTTTCCTATATATTGAATGTGAATGTCTCTCATTTCATAATCTTTCTCCATACATTTCATGTACCATTACTATGCCGAAATTTCCATTGAAACCCGGAATCCCCTTTGAGCATTCTAGTTTCACCTTTCTCAAATATTTTTCACCTTGTGATGTGTAGTTGGAGAAGATTGGGTTGCCAAGAGACCAGGAGCACTCTACTTCAGAAGGCTACAAGGGCCCCTTTCCATTTCTATTCCGAGGCATTCCTTGATCCATGTAAAGCCCATTTTTACATAATACAAAAAAATATTCTTTCATGTATATGATTGTTAAAGAATGTGAGCAATATTAGTTTAGATTTGTTTTATGCGCATGCTTAGTTTAAATTTTATTTCAATAGATTATGTTTTTTAGCTTGAGCCCTTTTTGAAACTCTACCTTGGCTTCCATAAACCTTATTAGGTTCCCTTTGGCATATTTTGGAGTGAAAACACCAGCAACATACAAATCCCAAATAAATCATGATGAAAGAACTAGGTTAAATGAAAATATTATATATAAACATATTACTAAGACTAATTTTAATATGAATGGCATATGATATATTTAATACAATTTGATTTTTTTTAAGTTTTTAATAATTAAATATTTTCCTTTTCAATATCTTTAATACTACTACTATCATGGGCCTATAATTCCAACCTGAGACTAGGACCTCGTCTCCACTTCTAGTTCATGTAGCACTACCTAGACTCCTCTCTTTGGGGACGAGGTCCACCCAAAGGAAACTTGCTAGACTATGCCTCTCAACATAATCTTTATGTGTGTGTTATTTAAATTACTCATATTCCATACAATTAGAGTTGTCCACATGAAACCCCAAGATAATAATGCACACAAAGATTAACACAACTATAGGTTAGTGGCACCACAATGGGGTGCACCTAAACTTATATATATATATATATATATACAAAGAATCTTGTTTACAACATGTAGAGGATTTCACAGCCTGGAAACTCTCCGAAAGCATGCCCTCAATGGAAGCAAGCTCAAGTTTACAATCCAAACAAAATTCTAAACTGAACCCTGTTGCAACCCATAGGTTTTCCTCAAGACTCATAGCATTGTGTGTTCCATCACAACCATCTACGCCCTTATCCTTATTCCAAATTCATCTTCCTCATAAGTTATGCGCTCTAGAGACAAGTGTGCATCACTGCGTCTAATATCTAAGTCTTGCGCTCCTTTAAAGAAGTGCGCACTTTTGTAAGAGAGAGTGAATTGTGTTGTGAGTATCCTCATGCCATGTCATTCCTCACCTATATATATATGAGTGGAGTGGTATGAGAAAGTGTGAATCCCTTCCCATGTGTCCCTTCATTCACACATCTTCACTCTTTAGGTCAACTTGTCTCCTTGTTGTAGTGCTCAAGTGTGGGATCACATCCCTACTTGCTAGGATTCTGAATCAACATGCGGGATTCCAACCTTCTTTGAGGGTTATAGACGACTCTATCAACCTTATCCAAAGTGTGGGTCACCTTGCAAGATTCCCACACTAGTTGGTTTACCCACTAGCCAATGTTTCCCATATCAAGTTGCATCCTCAACCTACCAATGCGATGGGATTCTTGCTCGATCAAGTCAAACATATATCCTATCGAGTGTGATCCTATGTGTGTGGAAACACCTTTCCTTATCTAAGAAAGGGTGTCCACCCTTATAAGTTCATGTCCAATTGAATGATGGTCTTTGTCGACAGGTAATGCGCCCAACTTGCACTCTATGTCTGGTCATGTCATCAATCGATGAGATTCCACAGGGGCATGAGAGGGACATAAGGTTTCTTTCACTCCAAGGGTGTGAAATTATCCCTCGCTCCAAGTTGTTTATCTCCTTGGCAATGTCTTCAAGAATTATCTCATGCCCTTCAAGCATTCCCAATTTCGCTACCACCATATGCCACTTCATCTAATCCTTCTAAAGAATCCTTCAATACTGTCTAGTTGTCACACTCATCCAAACTTACTATTGTTTTAGTACTTTTCCATATTTTCCATGCTTATGCTCACTGTGCACCCTCATGTGCCAAAATGGTTGGGTAGTTAATCCAACCGTCATGCTCAACTCCATGAGAAAAAAATTCTTCATGTCCAAAACTACCTTTTCCTTCCAAACTTTTGTCATCTCATGCAAACCTGTCCAATTCTTGTCAAATTACCTTCAAAGAATAAAAAATTCTCTAAGGCACCACTTCATTATAGAAAATTTGTGGTATAAAATGGGCCTCGTAAGGAAAATAATAAAATAATATTTATGAATTTTGGAGGATGAGAGAAAAACTACTTTTTTGCCTTCATATTTTCAACCTATCTCCTCGTGGTTTTTCAAATTTAATTTTGCATCTAACAAGCACCCACACTGCATACTTTTTATGGACTCCACCGCACGAAAAAGGAGTGATATATAAAAAAACATGTTACTTTATGTATTTTTTATGTGTAACATGTTTTTTTTATGTATTTTCATTTTCGTGGGTTGTGGTACATCAAAATTATGCTATGTGTGTTGGGTATGCGTTATATTATTTTCATGTGTGTATATCGGGGGTGCGTCCGACAATGGTGCACTTGACGATCCCCACCATCTAGTGCCTGAATTTTTTTGGGCTCTTTTTGGCCTATTTTTGGGTTTTTTCTAAAACTATGTAATTTAATCTTGGTTAAGGGATTGGGGTCTATTTCTAATTTGGGTTAACAGATTAGGGTTTTGGATGCTGCAGAATACCTATGTTTGTATTGTGAGTGGTTAATAATCATAATGAGAAAATAAGAGACATGACTCTAATTTTTGTTGGTTTTCCTGGTTAAGGGTTTCCGAGGTAAATCCCTGTGTATTATGTGTGAATGTTGTGGTGTAATATTTTTTTTGCTTAAAAGAATTTGTATGCTTTGCTTCCCTGCACAGGTTTAAAACTTATAGTGTGGGTACTTGTTGGATCTAGAATTGTATTCCACATCCAATAAATGCCCCCACTCGATATTATAGTAAAAGCACAAGGAGATGAGTTGAATATACAAATTAAAGAAAAATAGTTTTTTTATGACAAATATGTGAATTCAATGATTATGGTTGACTCTTTTTCTTAAAATTATATTGGTTCTTGAATTCCAACTCATCAATGGCTCTTTTTCTTATGAGGCCCATTTTCGACTTCAAATTTACTCTAATGTCATGGTCCCTTTCGTACCTTCCACATCCTATCGGCTAAAATTTCCAAGGAATATTTGGTAGGAACCCATGGCCTTATTTCCTATCCTAAAGGTAGTGATCCAATCTTGCTCATTGTCATCTTGGGTACTTGGTGACAAGTGGATCCCAAGGCCACTACATCAAAGTCTCCTAACAGTCTTTTCCCCTACCTTGTGCCTGCTGCTCAAGTCCATACATGAGTCATGATTTGTAAATGTTGTCAACTTCTCAAGTGGCACTTGGTAATATCCCCTATAGATCCAACTACAAGCTTTTATACTGTACTCCTAGTTTTACTGCTCACGACTCCATGAGTCATAGTATTCACCGTCACTGCAATACTTATTTGTGGTCAAGGGTTCCTCTAAAATATTATCCTTTGCTTGTCTCTTCCTGGCTCACCGACTCGTTGATTTACTCAACCCTTCAAAAGGTGGTTGAGTCTTTCTAGCGACCTCTTCTAGGTATTGTGATTCCATTGAGACACCCTTCTCATCTTTTTAGTCGTCATAATGTTGAAGTGTGTCCAAGATGGTCTCTACCTCCCTAGTATTTCCTTCAATTGAATCTCCATTCCAAAAGCGAGACCCTCCTTGAATGAGTGAATTTGTTGTTAAATACTTTAGGATTGCCTCTGTCTCTACCAATCTGCAACCCAGTTTCCTCAGTCATTCGCGTGTTAGTTGGGATTCGAGGATTTTGATGACTAATGTAAAAAATTCTATAATGTCTATGGTGTCATGTTCCCAGAAGTATTCACCTCCTATCTTATCTTGACCCACTTGTAGTCATCATAGGCACATTAGTCACCTCAGCCTTCCAACTAGTCACACCATGGGGTGAGTTCCTGAAGGATTTGGTGGCCTTTAGTTCAAGCAAGCCCACCTCTTGGGCTGCTTACTATTTGATGTTGTTATTGGTTTTAAAGGTCTCTCCTCCCTGAGTTCCTTCATTCCTAACCTTTGCGTCCTTTGTTGGCGCAAGCTTTGCCTTGCCTCCAACTTTTTGTGTTTGGTCAACAAAAGTGCACAATTGTTCGGTACTCTTCAAAACCAATTCTACTCAAAGCTCCAAAGATACCAACCTATTATCCAAGTGAATGGAATTATCTATTGCACCTAAGGTTTTCCTACCCAAATCCACCACTTTCGGCTATTGTGCGACATTATAAGGATTTTTTGTAGGCACCTCAACTATATCAATGGAATACATGCATGACATCCTAGGCATGTTCCCCATATTCATTCTTGTCATCATCGACAAGCTCCAAGTATTGGTTTCATCCAAGATGAACAAACTATTCCTGTAAGGCAGTGGTATAGACTTGGCTAGTGCGAGGAAGTCTTTCCCGATGACAACCACATGGTCATCTAATGGATCCACTATCAAGTCTATCCTTCCATACAAATATCCAAACCTTCAATAGTGTTGTGTCAACAACACTTGTTGTCGACTTCATTGATGAGTTCACCCTTGAATATGGACTTGTTGCCCTCAAACTTACTGTGAAGTGTTGTTATGGTTCTTTTACTCATGAAAACATGGGTGGCGCTGGTATCAACCAACACTGCTACCTTCAACCCACTAATTTTCATGTTCACAAAAAGGATCCCATGTTATTCTTCATCTTACGAACCATGGTCTTGACCTTCTATCAACTTTCCAAAGCCTATTGTTACATATTTCACCACATCCAATGCTTCCTTTGAAGGTCACTAGACTTGGGATTCTCCCATGGTTGCTGACATCACCATGGTTGGTCTCTCTTGGTCTTCTTTGAAGAACGCTTCCAACTCTTCCTTCAATGAGAAAGCAACTTTGAAGTGGTTCCCATTGCAAAGAAAACAACCAGTCTTCTTACCTCCCTTCAATGATGGGTTTGACTATGGTTTTGTCTTATTTAGAGTGTCGTTCACTACACTTGGTGATCCCAATTTAGGAATCTTACAAGCCTTCACTTGGTCTACCATCGATTGCAAGTTTTGAACCCAAGATTCCATTCACAAGCTAGTATGTTCAAACTTCACCACGTGTTCCTGAAACAACTGTTGGATCTCACAACCCCATTGTTTCAAGATCTTATTCGTGGCTTCCATCTTGTCTTCCCATGACTCTTCATTTATTTTGTCTTCATGTCACAACCCAAGGTGAGTTTGACCCTCTTTACACATTAAGGACTCGTTTGATTCAACAAGCCTTCAGAAAACCCAATAATCTCACCATGGTGTTGCACCCACATTCTGAAGATACGTCTTCCTTCTGGGTTCTCTTCCAAGTGCGCCCACTTCCTCGGTGCACCTATGTTGATGCACTCTATGTCTTGGGAATACCTTTAACAAAGCACACTACATCCTAGGTGCACTTTTTCCTTGGTGCTTCTAATGACGAATGCTACAAGTGCCCAAAAATAATGCTTTGATACCAACTATCACATGCCTAGAACTCTAACCTGAGACAAGAACCTCATCTCCTCTTCTAGGTCGTGCAACACTACCTAGACTTCTCTCTTAGGAATGAGGTCAACCTAGAGTAAGCATTCCAGACTACGCCTCTCGACTTAATCTACATATGTGTGTGTTAGTTAACTTAGTCATATTCCATACAGTTAGAGTTCTAGACATGTCTATGAAAAATTCATAGACACTTTAATAGTATATCTATGAACATAAAATCCATTAAGGAGGTTGAGAAAGAGGATTGTTTATTGGTGCTTGATGTTTTTCTCCAAAATAAAATTGATGGTTGTCTTAATACAATGGTTTATCAAATGAAAATACACAGTTATGTATACTTTCAAATCTATTCCTATCACCATACTTTTCAAACAAATGCCACTCTACACATTGTCGACTAGGGTGGTTAGAATCATAGATGAGTACCACATTGATATATAAAAAGACATATATGACGAGTGCTATGAAGAAGAAAGGCTACAAGAAAATCAAAATTATAAAAATGTTCCACAAATTGAAGAATCTAAGACCTACTAAAGGAGAGTCACATAAACTAAAGATTTTATTTCTATCTTATATCAAAGTTGTCATAGATAAGATTGTGAATATTTTTGACAAAATCAACATAAAGATGGTTTGTAACCCACCTAATAATTTTAGAAGGAAAGTGAAATGTTTGAAGGAGAAAGTCGATGCTAAACAATATGGTAGCGTATCACATCAATTTTTTATATGGATCACCATAAATTGGATAATTTTATGGAAGACTTAATTAGTTAACATAGTGGTGATCCCTGACATAGTAGGGTAAAAAATTCTTCCTTGCTAGAGAATTTTCATGTTACAAATAAATGTATTTTGCATAGAGGATGTGAAATTTATAGCTATAATTGTCACTTTACAAAGAGGCATTTATGAGAAGAAATTGGGATTCAAGAATATGCTACAAATCTTAACATAAATGATGGATGTAATAACTTAAGCCATAAATGGTTACCTACCATTCCTAGGCTTACTTTTCAATGGACTACAATAATAAATATGACTTTCCATTTGATCATGACATCAAGGTGTATATATAAGATTATAAGCTAGATAACATGTAATCTAATCACAATTCACATCCCAATGAAGGCTAACGAAGAGTGATTGAAAATGTTAAATATGAAAACTCTGATATGAATATCCAAAAAAATCATTCAATATAAGGTTAGTTAGACATCCCTACATTAAATTATCATTATGTCAAAAATAACTTAGAATGTGTTGAATTCACACCCAAACCTCCTTAAGCTTGAATAAGAGAAAAAGTTCAAAATAAAAGTAAACTCACATATTTATCAATGAAATATTATCCCAACACCACCCTTAATATGCACTTATACAATGTGCGGGATAGAAAATTGGACAAACATTATAAATAGATCCCTATAAGAACAAACAAATGATTAACACAAAAAAATTGACCTCGAAAAGGATCAAATAGTTCTTTAAGCAATGTCTTTCAAAATGGTAGTCCAAAAGAAACAAAAAAATGCTTCCCATAAACCAATGAAGTTGGCATGGTATTACACTTGTGATAACGCATACTAGAGATCAAGCTTCATCTACGTTTCTTATGTGCCACCCATATGTTCTATTGCAATTCTACTCCGATTGATCATAACTCCATCATGTTGACCTATAAGATGCTTACGTAAACCTATGCAATATCACCTTTGTTCATTTGATATCACAAAAGATCCCTAATTTCTTTCATATCTCTGAAAACGCATTTGCTTAATTCTCTACCAATACATCTATCTAATTAAAAACCCTCCAATCTCCAATTTTCAATAGATATCCTAAGTATCAATTTATTCATAACATTTTCAAGTCCATTTTTTATATATATATAGTGTTTTGATCTTGATATATTATCCACTTTTCACTTACAAATCTTCATCATGCTTTCACATTCCATTACCTTTAAAACCTCTATAATTTCTCTTTTCCAAACTATACATCAAACCACAATTATACTACATAAACTTCATCATTTATTTATTTATTCATTTATATTCATATATAAATTAAAATAAAGCACATAATTCCTACATCCATCCAATCCCTCATTAATGGACGATACATAACTCAATCCCTTTATTAGCGTATGATATATTACTCTTCTTTCAACTAACATAATATAAAACATTGTAGCAAAGTTACCTAACTAGTATGCTTCTACAAGGACTAACCAAAACTTATACCACGTATTAGTGCATAACCATGACTTTTATGGCCTTATAATTCTTGGAAATTGGTGACACCTTTTGCTCCATCCATCTAACTATCATGTGCTATTTGACATCGCGAGAGATAAGTCAAATATAGTGATGATAAAACTAACAATAATATAATAACAAAATACAAAACAAGAGCCACGAGGTGGCAATGTCCTCGAAATGTACTTTGATTAATTAAAATTTTGCTAGCAATAGATGCAAGTGTCCAATGAGTCTTAAAAAAAACAATATTTAGATACATCACTTTTAATTTTAAAAATATGTTTTCCATACATATCTCCACTTTTGAAATTATTTTATGGGCACAGATAATTTTCTCCTTGTATATTTTATATATTTTATGAGCAAAGATAATTTTCCCTCTATATTTTATAAAATGGACTAGCTCTCTCTTATGCTCTCAACGAAGAATTGTTTGCAATTTTGCAAGTTATGAAGTAGATGGCAGGAAACCAAATTTGAAAAAGTAGAGTTTCATGTAAATATTGGAAAGGAAAAAATCTTCAAAGAAAAGCAAAGTAAAAAAAAAATGGTAAGCAAGTTTTGCTTCTAGAAATATATTTAGGTTTGATTTGAAGATTATTAGAGATATTCATTTCATTTTTTTCTCATGGGTTAAACATGTCTTGCATGTTTTCAAGAAAACAAATCTTGTTTATTCCTGAGTATTATTCTATCTTTTAGGTAAATTTGCAAATTTACTTATGCACAATCTGTGCATATGGAGTTTTATAAATGGGGACTTGAAATTTAGAGTAGTTTCTCTTCGATTATCATCAATTGAGCATGTTTACATGCTTTCACTTAAACAAATTACAAATCTGTCTTTTTGCAAATCCATTGGTGCATATGGAGTTTTATAAATGGGGACTTGAAATTTAGAGTAGTTTCTCTTCGATTATCATCAATTGAGGGTGTTTACATGCTTTCACTTAAACAAATCTGTTTTTTTTGCAAATTCATTGGTGATAAAAATAACACAACACCCAAAACATGTTGGCCTAAAGGAATCAATGGAAAACAAATTTGTATTGTTGAAAACACATCGACCTAAAGGAATCAATGGAAAACAAATTCGTATTGTTGAAAACATATAACACCTCGCAAAAAAAGGACATATTGACCTAGAGGAATCCATGGAAAACAAATTCAATTGTTGAAAACATATAACACCATGCAAACAAAAAAACTACTCCTTTTAAGCACAAATTTGACCAATTTGAGAAATTACCAATGCACATTCAATCAAATATCATGGAAATAATGATGATCTTGATCTTCTACATGGAATGCTAAGGTAATTAATAAAATCACCCACAGTAGGACCACCACCTATCTATCTAACATTTCCCATATTCTTATGACAACTATGACTTAAATACCTAGCCACGATGAGGATGGCTTCCAGTAAAGCATTTAATAATTTGGCTACAATGCCTTGCAGGTACCAATTACAAAGAAAAATATAATAGAAAATGATGCAAATATACACACTGATAGTCATAAAAGAAAGAATTTCATTTAAACTCCAATTCGTTCTTTACATAATATCAAGCATCCATGTGTCCAATTGCCACCAATATCATTTCCTTTAGACTGTTACCAATATTGTGACCAATTTGTTCTTTACATCATATCAAGTATCCATGTGTCCAGTTATGCCTTAATAAACAAAGTTTTGTTCTACATTCGAGTAACTATACATGTTGTTGAGAATCTTCACATGATAGTTTCAAAAATGAGAACTTAAGATCTCTATGTGAGATTTTTCACTCTTCACAACAGTTAGACCATGTTCATGTACCTAAGAAAACTGAAGGGTATCTCCACTACTGCTAGAATATTTAGACAGGTTTTCTAGCGAGAGATAACCATAAGACATTATAACAAGATAACGTTATCTATGAGTGAGCCGATTCAAATAGTATGTCATGGTGATGAATTTGGGATTTGCATACAGAGAACAGCTCCAAAGTCCTCACTATATTGGATAACTACCTCGATTCAAATAGTATGTCATAGTGATGAATTTGGGATTTGCATACAGAGAACAGCTCCAAAGTCCTCACTATATTGGATAACTACCTTGATAACAGGAGAAGCTAAACCTGACTCCTGAGAAAGCTTGCTGAAATGAATTTCGTGGTATATCTTTGATCTCGAGTGAAATGTTTGCTGAAGCATTTATTCATTTTTTGATTCATCATAAACATGTAGACATCACTTTATTAGAAATACCTCCCATTTTAAGAAGCCCTCAATTGAACACTTTATTGACACAAATTTGTTTTGATGTAAAAATTTTATTAAAAAAATAAAATCTAACAAGTGTTTGCAAGATTGGAAGTTATATTTGCAAAATAAACCATGTGTCTCAAGGCATGATCATAATAACATCATATACTATGCTTTAATCCAGAAGCAATCATTCCTTAAAGGGTCATACACAAGTCCTTCCACTTCATGAACCTGTATTTCCCAAGAAAATATAATATTATGTCTTCCAAGAAAAAATTCTAAGATATAAATGACCTAGACTTTCATTTAATTTTAATGTGAAATGGCTCAAACAAAATGTCAAGATCTTGTGAGTATTTGGTCTTTACCAAAACAGAAGCACGTTTGATGAGCAAAACAAGTTGAACAAGAGTAATTAAATTGGACCAATCATGTGCTCCTCTTGGCAGCTGCAAATTATTAAACAGATTTCCATGGCAAGTATATATCAAATAGAAATCTAATGTTGATTCAGCAGTGTTGAATGTTGATTCAGCAGTGTTGATTGCTTGTAGACAATGTTGGAAAGGGTTCTAATTTTGACAATGGATTTAGGAAATAATCTTTAAATATTGTTGTGCTTTAACTTCCCATGCCCCTCAAGCTTGATTCCTTTGTTCGTTTTGAGAACCATTGAACACTTTTGTTCGGGTACACAGGGTACTACCAAAGGACCGAACACCAAGAGCAACCACTTCACACAAACAGATCACAAATCAACACACCGATGTTTTGACGTGGTTTAAACCCTCTTGAGGGAAACACTCCACGGCCCCGGCCAAATAGCTTCTACGGGACAATTTATTATGCAAAGAAAGAAAGTTACAAATGAGCTTTTCATAATCGATCAATTAAACAATGACCCTCCATGCTCTTTAAATAGAGATCATGGACCAATCGGGTGTTAAGCCATGGATCAAGGTTAGGTTTGATCTAAGAGAAGTTGAGCCGTCGGATCACTCTATGTCGGAAACATATCATGACCGTCAGATTAAGTATTTACAAATGCATACTAATGCATACTAAAGAAACACACTATCTCTAACGGATATATTACACAAGTTGATCTTAACTAACTCCTAAGTGTCTAAATATCCTAACATCCCCCCTTAAGAACAACTTGGGATAGGATTGAAGGATTTACAAAAGTGACACTATTAGGAGAAGGAAGGAGGCATTAGAGCCTATCCCCCCTTAATGACAAGTTCTTGAACTCCTAACATAGATCGAAGTTTAGAAAACTTTGCTTCTGTAAGAGACTTGGTGAAGATGTTTGCAACTTGATCATCTGTAGGGAAAAAGAGCACTTCAAGAACACGATCATGAACAAGATTTCTGATGAAGTGCATATGTAGCTCAATGTGTTTGCTGCGTTGATTTAGAACTGGATCTTTGGAAAGCTTGATGGCACTTTGATTGTCACACCAAAGTGGAGTAGGCTGTTGCTGCTCGAATCCAAACTCTAAAAAGATCTGTCGAAGCCATAAAGCTTCCTGACTAGCATTAACTACTGCTTGATATTCTGCCTCTGCTGAAGAAAGAGCAAGAGCTTGTTGTTTCTTACAAGCCCAAGTAATAGGTCCAGATCCTAGACTGAAAACATAACCTGCAGTAGACTTTCGATCATCAGGATCGTCGGCCCAATCTGAATCAGTGAAACCAACCAACAAAGGTTTCCCCCCTATACTGTAATGAATCCCAAACTGAACTGTACCTCGAATATATCGAAGTATTCTTTTAGCTGCTTTCCAGTGACTTTCATGAGGTGTCTGCATATAACGAGCAACACGACCAATGACAAAGGAAAGGTCCGGACGAGAATGAGTCAAGTATAAGAGACTACCAACAAGCTGACGATACAAGGTGGCATCGACTTCAGGTGAAGTACAAGTGGCAGAAAGTTTGATTCCAGACTGGAAGGGAGAAGGGGCTGGTGTACAATCTTCCATGTGAAAGCGACGAAGAAGGTCACAAGCATACTTAGACTGAGAAAGAAAGATTCCTTCTTTGGTTTGCAGGCCTTGGAGACCAAGAAAATAATGCAAATGTCCTAAGTCTGACATTTCAAAATTTTGTTTAAGACTGGATTTCACATGGGTTATAAGCTTAGGGTCACTACCAGTAAGAATAAGGTCATCAACATATAGAACAAGTATGATGAGATGGTTTCCTACTTTCTTGGTATAGACATTGGGGTTAGAATGGCATCTAGAAAAACCAGTGTCAAGGAGAAAGTTATCCATTTTGGCATACCAAGCTCTAGGAGCTTCCTTAAGGCCATATAAGGATTTCTTAAGGCGGCAGACAAGGCTAGAGTTATTTTGAACATAGCCAGGAGGTTGTTCCATGTAAATTTCCTCCTGTAAATCACCATGTAAGAAGGCAGACTTGACATCCATTTGATGGACTTCCCAGTTGTGTAAGGCTGCAAGGGAAAGAACAAGGCGGATGGAGTTCATTTTTGCGACGGGAGCAAAGGTTTCATTGTAGTCAATCCCTTCAAATTGGGAAAAACCTTTGGCAACTAACCTTGCCTTAAGTCTTTCAACACTTACATCTGATGCATACTTAGTTCTATAGACCCATTTACATCTGACAAGTTTTCTTCCTTTTGGAAGAGGTACAAGATCCCAAGTATCGTTCGCCATTAAGGAACGATATTCCTCATCCATGGTTGCATCCCAATCTGGATTCCCTGAAGCTTCTGCAAAAGTTTCTGGATCATGATTCTCGGAAACTTGAGCCAAAAGAGAAGAGGCTCGCTAAAACTGAGAATGTGTTCGATGTTGATCTCTAGGATCACCAGCTGCTTCACATGTTGAATGGACCCATCGAGGAAGCACTTGTGCTAGTGCAATTGGAGGAACATGAGCAGGCGGAGGTGGATTTTCATCCTCACTGTCATCATCAAAAACTGGAGTCGGAAACCTCTCAAGGAAGTTGGAAGAAGAAGAGGAAGGCACAAACGCCGAATCAGGCTCGCAGGCCAAAAAAGGCATAGTCACCGAGTTAGGCTCATAGGCCAAGAGATTTTCATCAAATTTAACATCTCTTCTAATGATTATATCATGAGAATGTGGTTGAACAAGTCTATAACCTTTTACATCTTCAGAATATCCAACAAATATGCACTTTTCACTTTTAGGCTGCAATGCTTTCCGTTTTTCATCCGGAATGTGAGCCCATGCTTCACTACCAGACACACGGAAGTGACTTACATCAGGTTTAGTTTTACTCCATGCTTCTTCTGGTGTTATACCTTGTAATGCTTTAGTGGGGGTGCGATTAACTATGTAATTTGTACAATTAATGGCTTCAGCCCAAAATTGAAGACTTAGTCCCTTAGATTGGATCATACAATTAGCTATTTCTTTTAAAGTGCGGTTCTTCCGCTCAGCTACACCATTTTGTTGTGGTGTATATGGAATAGTGTGTTGTTGTTGGATGCCTTGTTCAGTGCATAAAGTAGTGAACTTATTGTTAACATATTCTCCTCCATTGTCAGATCTTAACTTAATAATTTGATGACCAGATTGTTTTTCCACAAGGGCCTTGTAGGCCAAGAACATATTAAATACTTTGCTCTTAAGTTTTAGGAAATAAACCCAAGTGCGTCAGGTGTAATCATCAATGAAAGTTCAGAAATATTTGAAACCAGAAAAGGAAGCAGATGGAAGAGGACCACACAAGTCACTATGCACAAGCTCCAAGGGAACCGAGGCGTGCCAAGAGGCACGTTTGTCAAAACTGTCCTGATGATGTTTTTTGAGTACACAACCGGAGAAAACACCATCCCTGCAAGATACCATCGGAAGACCTGTCACCATATTTTCTTTACATATTTGTTGCAATGAGCGATAATTTAAGTGACCAAATCGCTCATGCCAAAGTTTGCTCAAGTTATCACTTTGAGCAACAAAAATTGAAGGGAAAGGTGATGACCCAAAGTTGTTAAACTTGTACAACCTGGTAATATCATCAACAATTCCGGTAGCTAGGACCTGTTGAGGATCTTTAAAATCCTTGATTACAACTTGGTGAAGTGTAAAGGTCTCAGTTTTACCTTCACCAGAATGAGTGATCTAATAGACTGATAACAAATTGCAGGAAATTCTTGGAACACATAGTACATCACTAAAATGACCATTATCTACTGGAACTGTTCCAGCTCCTACAACACTTAGAAATCTATCATCACCAACAAATATTTGTTTAGTGTTACATTCATGCATAGTAGAAAAGATGGCTTGATCCTTAGCCATATGATAAGATGTTCCAGAATCAATGAGCCATTCATTTGAAGTAGAAGAAGAAGATGCATTATAAGAATAACCAGAAGAATCAAGTGCATGTCCATGAGAGGCAGATTCTGAAGACGAATCTAAGTTGATGTGGTGCTTCTTCATTGCTGCTTCCAAGGCTGCCATCTTCTTGAAACACTTAGATTCGTCATGATTATCTTTCCCGCAATAGTTGCAATAACGCTCAGTCTTCTTGCCTTTTGGCTTGGATCCTTTGTCATTTTTTAAAGAAGGAGCTGACTGAGAGGGTTTTGGACCCTTGTTTGACTTATTATTGTGAAAATTTTGTTTCTTGGGAGGCTTAGACTTTTTTTTCTGTTGGGACAAAAAGGCTTTCCCAGATGTATCTACATTGTTGATTATTCCAAGATGAATGAGTTTATATTGTTCTCTAATTAATGAATCACAAAAGGATTCAAGACTAGGCTCTTGATAGCTAGCTGCATTCAAGGATACTTTCATGGAGTAAAATGTAGATACAAAAACAGAATATGCAGGTCCAAGTTTGGAAAGAATATGATAAAAGCATTGTTTGTCTTCCCTCTCAATCTTACATTCTGCACATAAGAGTTTAAGAGTTTTGTACTTGGATAAGTAATCTTGAATGCATGAAAAGTCAGTTGCATTTAAAGAAATCAACTCATTTTAGAGTTGGTGACTTTGAATTTCATTGTGTTTACCAAACACAGATTCCAACTTGTCCCAAGCAGCATTAAGTTCATCAATTCCAGATATGTGGAATCGCAAATCAGTAGAGATTGACATCCCAATCAATCCACGAGCTTCATCACATCTATTTGCCCATTTTATTTTCTTATCATCATCAATGGGTTCTTTTTCTTTCCCTGAGGTAATTCTGAAAAGTCCCCTACTTCGTAGAACATCCTCCATACGAGATTTCCATGAGAAATAGTTGGAACTGTTAAGTAGAATATCACAAGGGGCGGCCATATTTGTAAATTAATGGTTGTAAAAGCAGAAACCAATAGTTTGGATGTGAAGAGCTCGAAAAAATAGGCGGTTTTAAAAAAAACGACACTGAAAACTGACTCTGTATGATGAATTTATGCTTGAACAAAGAAACTGTTGAAGATGTCCCCAATAGTGATGTGGCAGCTAGAGAATGTCCAGCAAAAAAAAGAACCGCCCTCTTCCTAAGATGAACCTTTTGACAATCACTTTACAAGAAAGTTGCTTTAAGTGAACCACTTTTGTAAAATAAGTGATTGCACTTTTACAATAATATTACTTTTAAATAGTGCAACAATAAAAAAACTTAAGTGACTCACTTGTATTTTTATTTTTTATTATTTAAGTGAGATGCACTTTTACAATAAAATAACTTGAAAATAGAAATTGCATGCACTTTTTCTTTTAAAAATAATTTCCTAAGACTTGAACTCAAGACCTATTAAGGAATAAAACAACTTTGAACCAAGTGAGCTAGATTAAAAGGTATGTAAAATATGGGAATGAGGAATGGAGTTTTTTTTATTTTTTATTTTTATTTTTATTTTTGCTCTTGTTGCTCGGTTTGCGTGCTTGCCCTTTTTCTTGCAAAACAAACCACAAATCAAAACAAAAAAACTTTTCCACACTTGTGGAGTTAGATCTTGTTAGCTTGCCCGAAAATTATACGTTTTCTCTCTGTTTCTGATTTTCCGAGATCGCGCAAGGTGCACGGCAAAGAGCATACGCAGCTGAGAAAAACCCTTTCCCTTTCTATTTCTGATTTGTCGAGATCGCTCAAGGTGTATGGAAAAGAGCATATGCGGACAACAAAGCAACAATCCGAACCCAAAAAAAATCTAACAGTAAAAAAATGATGAAATATGAGATTTTTTCCTTTTAAAAAAAGAAAATAAAAAAATGCGTCACTGTAACATTATACCTTCAGATCTGATGAAATACGTGTTTCTGGAGCAGTTGGGAACTGTTTTCGATCAAACGAAAACTATTTCCCAATGGAAATGATGCTCCGGACGCAGTGGAACACCTCCCATAGCCCAGAAATGTACAGAAATACCATAACTAGAAACCCTTTCGAGTTTCGGCAACAGCAGTTCAAGATCTAGATCATAACCAGAAGCGGCACTTCATAAAAGCTCTAATACCATGTTCGGGTACGCAGGGTACTACCAGAGGACCGAACACCAAGATCAACCACTTCACACAAACAGATCACAAATCAACACACCGATGTTTTGACATGGTTTAAACCCTCTTGAGGGAAACACTCCACGGCCCCGGCCAAATAGCTTCTATGGGACAATTTATTATGCAAAGAAAGAAAGCTACAAATGAGCTTCTCATAATCGATCAACTAAACAATGACCCTCCATGCTCTTTAAATAGAGATCATGGACCAATCGGGTGTTAAGCCACAGATCAAGGTTAGGTTTTATCTAAGAGAAGTTGAGCCGTCGGATCACTCTATGTCGGAAACATATCGTGACCGTCGGATTAAGTATTTACAAATGCATACTAATGCATATTAAAGAAACACACTATCCCTAACGGATATATTACACAAGTTGATCTTAACTAACTCCTAAGTGTCTAAATATCCTAACAACTTTCAGTTCGTAGTTGCTATTAACCAGAACAAGAAACGTGTTTAAACCCACTTGGTTTGAAATAGTGTATAAATCATGTTGGCTTGTCAAAATAACTAGTGTTAACATCGTGAATAAGTTTCACCTGTGAACTTTCATTGCCTTCTTTATAGTATTAAAGCTTTGCTATTCTTCAATAAGAACTATGGTTGCAAAGAATTAATTCTCTAGTGTTTCTTAATTAGAAAAAAGGTTTAACTGTCTTGTAAAATGTTTGTGTAAACATATTAAACTATAACAATTTATGAAAAGTGGCATCTCTGTTTAGTTCTTTTGTGTTTCATGCTCTCTAACTTTACTCTTTAGACATTGAGCATTTTCTACTGCAAGCACATTAATGCAATGAACACTAGCATAAGACAATAGTTTCACTAGCAAAGCAGAATGGATAATCTTAAAAACTATACTAGTAATGCCAATTCAGGGAAAGAAAATATATGCATGCATGCTGAAATACCATCAGGTTGTTACCTTATCCTAATATATGCTAGGTACTAAATTAATTTCAATATTCTTGCTAGCCTAATCTATGTAAATATCATCACTTCGGTAAAGGCAGCAGAGCTGCACGACCAGGTTCAACCAATTCACAGTTTCACATTATCTCTTAACAATTATGTGAAAAAAAAATGAGTATTAAAGGAATGCAAAAGCATACCTAGACTAGTATGTATTCAGCCGCAACAATGACAGTAAAATATGATTGTATTGTCCTATTAGCGGTTGAGATAAGTACAACATCATTATTAATAGTCAATTCTGCAAGAGACTTAACAAATTCCATGCAACAGTCAATTCCGCAAGAGACTTAACAAATTCCTGTGGATCTGCAACATGCTCAATTACCTGCAAGCAAATTTAATCACACAAAAAGGAAGATCTATCTCTCGAAATCCTCAGTGCCATAGCTTGATCGCCCGGACCATATGATTTATGGGCGACAACTCTATACTTTTCAATAATTTCATCTCTCATGACAATGACATCACTTGTTATATTATGATTTTATAACCAAATACCTGGATTGTGATATATCTGGCCACAAAATATGAAGCAAATACAGATATTGTTGCGCACTAATATGTTCCCCCACCGCTGGATTTCAAACTATCATTCCAAGTGATGACAGTGTTGTTGAAGTTGGAGCCACTCGGAATTATGAATGGTTTCTCTACAGGAATCATCACCTTCTCCTTGTTCACATTAAGACACTAATAAGTCAGTTTTGCATCCTAAAAACCTAGCTTCTGCACATCATTAAATCTATAACTATATTATTTTTATACAAATATTATATTGATATTCCGAAAATGAGTTAGTATAATATGTTCAAAGGAAATGAACAAGGAAATCCATGCATTAGGTTGAATGCCAGTTGTTGACCTTGAAACAATGGACCTTTTTTACCAAGAAGCAGTATAACCAACAGCTGAGGCAAATCAAAGAAATATGAATTGTGTGTTTTTGTTGTTTACAATTAAGTTTTATAAATCTGAATAGAATATTTAACAATATTCAATCATTCATATAAAGGACTGAATTTTCTAACAATTTGATATCTAAATAGATTCTCATCTTGCTTTCTCATATCCCTGCTTTCTTGCTATGCTTTACTTGTTGCATTAAATGATTGTTTACAGGCTCCTTTAGTCCCATGCAACTGTCAGAAAATTCTGAGTTGGAACCATGTGATGCTTGAACTGCACACCTTCTAAGATCAGTATATTTTATTCCATTCCCTCATTGCAGCCTCGCTGTATATTTAACGTTAAAGCACGCTATTAGTTCTTCAAGAAAAAATCTATGCAGTATTCCTCAACGGATTTGCTAGTTCATAAAACAAAATTACTTTGTAAAACAATTTGCTACCAGACTTATAATGTTATTGTCTAGGTTTTAAAGCAACAATATTTTGCAAATCCAGTTTGTCAGAATTCAATAATACAGAGCTAAGCAGTCAATTAAGAAAATCATGCTTATATTTTAATTCATAGGATTAAGTAACGCAATATTTGGAAATGGAATACAGATGTTTCTTTTGTAGTTGTAGTTTTATATTGAATCATAGAATTGCCAAAACAAAATAATGTTTTCTTTGAGCTGTACAAAAATCTCTACAACTCTTAAAAAGGTAGATTTGTTAAGTGCATCTAATTAGGTCTCTATAAAAATGGTGGAAGAATAAATATTTTACTCCATGCAATGGAATCAGATTCTTTGCAATGCTGTCATTGATACTAGCCAATGTGAGTCAACACGATCTTGTAATGGTTTGCCACGATTTTCCACTGTTAATAGGAAAATGTCTATTCTAAAATCACATGCATTCAATTGTCCCATGCCTAGGCATTCCAAGCAAAATAAGAATGAAACAATTCTTTTATTATATCATGTATATTCAGGATGGTCTGTATTTTAGGCATTCCAAGAAAAATAATGATGAAACAATTCTTTTATTGTGTGTAAATTCATGATGGTCTATATTTTTTGGAGGGAGGAGGCTATAGAAATTGACTTCCTTTCAAAGGAAGGGATTAAACTCCGCGACTCTCTCTTGTTTCTCCATATTTGAGAAAAAAACATCCATCCCAATCTTGTTTGAAAATAAAAACATCCCAATATCTAATGTTCTCATGTCAAAGTACTTGGCATCCGACAAATTCCGATACTTATTCGGAAGAAAAAAAAACATCCCCATAGCTACTATTCTCATATATCCACGAGTAGAAATGGCATCCGACAAATTCCAAATTGAAAAAACTAAACAACCATTTTGTTCTTAAAGAACGAGACGTACAATGTTGACATAATTTAAGTACATCATATATTAAAATCGAAAATTTGTATTGTACTACTATTTTAGAGAAGGAAAATCTAGATTTTGTGTATATTGTAATAATAAAATTTATTTGCTGGTAAATGGAAGTAGATACATGAGGTAAATCAAAATATAGGACTCTTCTGACACCCTTATTTATAATATGTATTCTCAATTAGATGAGGATTTATAACCGAACATTTTCCAAACAGTTTGGATAAAGAATATGTAGGCGAAAGAAAATTACTGGTGATTACTTCGACTCTAGAATGTCTCATGCATAGAAATTCAGTACTTACAACATCTTGTTCAAGATGATAGCATCTGTAGACAGAGCGGCTCCTAAAATGGCACCTTGAACTATATTATTATAATTGGACTCCTCATGCGTCAGGGCCAAAGTCGCTCCTATCATTGCCCCTGCAAGTGATGCATTTTTCTGTCACGTCCCACATATGTAAAAGCCATTCAAAATCCAGAAGAGAAATAAACACAGAGACCATAATGAAAAACTAAAAAGCTTCTCCATATTAGCACAAGCATGGTCATATCTCATCTGTAAATGTTGTTCAGTTGATTTCTTTCAAGTTTTGTTGTACTAGGGTAAGCGGGGTCTGTCATGCTGTGCGATGGTTAGGGTGGCGCAAGAGAATCCAATGGTCACATCACTGATATTCACCTCTACACAACGAACACTTGTTCACCTGATCTCTGCAACTGTAATGTTGCATGCACACAGACATATGGATAACTGTAATGTTGCATGCACATGGACAGATGGATGGTTAGCTGGATGATTGCATATCTAGAATTGTTTGAAAGTCTGCCACGCTGACATAGCCCAGGATTCCAAAGCCGTCGTTAGAGGCCAGAGCCGTCAGAACAAGAATAACAAGCTATGGTTAGCTTTCGCCCTAGTTGATAGCCTGCACAGGCGGCCTGCACAGATAAGACGGGAACACCTAAATAAAACCGGTGCATCGTTGAAAGCAAATTTACTTAGAAAAGCTATCCACATTAACTAGCCTCTACGGAGCTGAGGTCAGCCCACAACCCCCTCCCGGGAAGGGAAAATCGAGACTGACGTCAATATTCTGTGACCAATAAGATTTTTGAAAAATATTAATTTCAAAATTTCAATAAAATATTAAACAGTTTTAACTATAATTTTTATATAGTCTAGAGAAATTTATAGATTTAAGAGCCAAAATAATAGAAGTTGGATGAAACATATATAATCCCCTTCGATGACATAATAATATATTATAAGCATACAAAGTAGAAAGAATGTCATGGCAATCAATTGCTATAGATTTGGTGCATGACCATCAATTCCTAGAGATTTGGTGCATTGCTTTTAATTATATTTTCTATTCCTTTCGTTTTTTATGCTTTATTTTATTGGAAAAAAAAAGAGAAGAGGATTAAAATATTTGTGAATGAGGATTGTGTTTCCAAGAAAATAAAGCCTTTTAGATAGCCACCATTTATGTGTACCTCTAAAACAAATAAAATATGAAGGAATATATCAATGAAGTCTTTGAGTATAAATTCTGACATACTTTAGAGCCGTGACCATTCTTCCAACCTAGGAGAGGACGTGTCTATTTCCAGGAAAATCAAGCCAGTAGCCACCCTATTTGTCCACATCCACCCTATGTATTCCTTGAGTTTGTTTTGTATTCAGTGTGGGCCAATCTTTTCATATCAAAGCATTGAAAGATCTTAATTAGCATATGGCTGTTTATAATGTCTTCGGATTCTCTTTCTTTCCGGATTCTCGCCTTCCCTTATTGAATGCCGACGCTGAAGAACAGCACGCCATGGACTGGATGAATTGAATGGATTGCTATTATATATAATATGTATGGCTTCATATTATTAATATCTGTATGCTGTCATTTCTGCATGAGTGTGAAAACGAAATGGCATAAGCTGTGTGCCATAATATCTGAATGCTATCAAAGAATCTGTAACACAAGCTGACTTGTCTTCGTTGTATTGTGTGAGAAGTCTTTGTTTCTATAAATGTAAACATATAGACTGCCCATCTTCAAAAACACTGGTTGAAAGCTTTCATCTGCTATAAACTTACATTGAGTGGTTGTGGCTTCTGTGTTTTTGATACCATAGAGAGCCACTTAGTACTGTAGCAGCAGCAGATATGCCGAATATTACGTCTGGACATTTGCAGAGTGATGGCAAGGTTGTTGAATGCAAATTATTAAGCAATGATACAAGCTGTGGGAGGAAGAGGCCTCTGCCAAAACGAGGGCAGGTGAAAGCCGCCATTGCATCCTCTGCTTTTCAAAGTATTCTTTCTGCTGTTGTGAAGTCCTCAGGAGGTTCTTCTCAAAGCCAGACGAAGAGCTCCAATTAAACGATGATTGGAATTTTGTGATCTATATATATTGCATTTTATGGTACTGAAGATGAAGTAGAAGCCCCCTACTACATGACTGTAATCTTTATTTACGTTTATGGAAGTTAAACTTGAGTTCATCTGGTTTGCAAAGTGCTCCTCATCAACTCCATTTGCAGTTGTCATGTGGAATCTCTGTTGTGTATCCATTTGTCTCTTCTCTGCGCATAATCAATGCAAGAAAATATGACCGACTCAATTTCTTTTTTTTAATAGACATAGGCCCTTTTCAAAAAATCACAGATGAGGAGAACACTACATCATTAAGAAAGTATATATGATATTAAAATTACAGTCATTTAATTTGTAGTTAGTAAGATACATCACAAGTTAAGTGTTATGAATTGTTGGTTATTTATAGTTCAGATATCAGGTATCGCATATAAATTAAGCACCTTGTTGGTTATTCGTCAGACATGGAGAGAGTAAGTGCCAAAATTTTGGAAATGGATTGTTAAATTTGTTCGATCCCTTCTTCCAGACAACAATTTTTGGAGAGCTTGTTTACCAAAGTTACAAATCAACAATTTTGATAGCATCTGTATGATCAGTTAAGACTCTTCCTTAGCTATTAGTTTCTGGAAGCCATGTCTAGCTGCCACTATCAATAACTAGGGATCCTACATATATCCAGACTACTTCTCCTCTGACATTTCGAATAATGCCCCCAAAACCAGCTGGGCCTGGGTTCTCTTTCGAGGCTCCAACAAAATTTAGTTTCTGGAAGCATGGCGGAGGGAGAAAGCATTCGAGAGGGTTGGAGGTTGAGAGATGTTTTATAAGTCTTAGATTTGTGGGGCTGGGTGGGTGAAGATCCCAGTTTTGCATGATTATTCCTTCCTTTTTGCAGAATTTCTAGTCCGCCTTTGCCCATTGGGCGATATTAAGTGTCTCAACAATATCATTATCATGCTTTATTTTATGCCAAACCTCATGATTGCTAATGTTGGTATCTTTGAATATCTGACGACTACATTGTTTCCAAGTCTCCCTCAGAAGAAATCCTGGGAGGAGTTGCCATTGTATTGGTAATATATCATGCCACACATGGTTAAGGACAAGGTTGCAGAAGGAAGTCTTCTGCTAGTGTGTGATTGCCGATCTTATGCAGCCGTTGTCTCTGTCAATTTGTCTGAAAAGAAAGGGACTATGCTCCCATAGGGTCTCTATGAAGGACCAAATGTTCCATGGTTTATGCTTCTTTGGAGAGGCGATAGAGTGAAGGCCCTTCGAATCCTCTACGAAGGAGCTAATCCCAGGTTAAAATCTTCCTTCGAGCCACCAACCATAAAAGGTTGAGACTTCCATCCACGGATTTTGTTGCCAAGTTTGTCTCTTGATTTTGTCATGAGATACCATTGAGTGCCCCGCTAAGATAGAATAAGCTTCATTACGATTAAAGTATCCTCTCGCCTTGAATCCCCATTGGAATTTGTCCGGGCCCTTTCTGATTTTGATCTTTCTACACTGAAGCTCTTTCCAGAAAATCTCTCCAGTTTGTTGATAGGTGCCCATTTTCCATTTCTCTTTGGGGAGCCAATATCACCACGGGGAATTGGGGCTAGTGGACTCCCAATAATTACAATCTATGTTGTGTCGTCCTAAAACATAGTCGACTGACCATTTCTGATTTCCAGAAGCAATAATCCTGGACTATGACTTTGTTCTTCCCTGTTGTGTTCCACAGAAGAGATCCCTTCTCGTCCCCTACCAGGTTATCATTCGTATTAAATCCTGGTCAACTATGCCTGATGCATACTTTTGTTTACATAGTTTACTCCAAATTGCCTCTTTACAATTGAGCCACCTCCACCAGGTTTTGACACCCACGGTAGAGTTTTCTATTTTTGGATCCGAAGCCCTAACCCTCCACCATGTTTTGGCACCCATGGCAGAGTTTTCTATTTTTGGATCCTAAAACCCCAACCCTCCGAGGGCTTTGGGAAGGTAAACTCTCTCCCATTCCACAATTGCCCATTTACGTGTATATTTGTTTCCCCCATAGGAAGGGTCTTTGAAGGTTCTGGTTCAACACAACTTTAATAATGTCTTTTGCTGCCGCTAACATAGAGAAGAGATGTAAAGGCATGGACTACAAAATCGACTTAACAAGTTTAGACAACCTGCTAGGTTTAGAGTATGAAAGTCCAACTTGAAATCTTCTTTTCTAGTTTGGTGAGCAAGTCTTCCCATCAAGTGTGGCTGGAAACATTCTCATTGAGAGGAGCCCCTTAATAATTCGAGGGAAGAGAGCTGCTTTAGATTCCTAGAATTATTGATATGTCGTGTTGAGTAGTAAGAAAAGTGTTAAAAAAAGAGTTGAGACTTATCCATATTATCCCCATAGGTGAAGCTTCCATTAATAGCTCGAGGATTTTCTTGATCATCCGAGCTTCTCTTTACAAGGGAGTACCCATGAGCATTGTGTCATCCATAAACTACAAGTATGAGGTGACTCGTTCATTGCCATGCAATCTTAAGCCCTTCATTGTACCCTTACACATCATTGTTTTGATACTCCTTCTTAATCCTCCGACCAAAGGATATAAGGGATCCCTTTGGAGAATGCTTTTGGAGGGCACAAAAGGCAAAGGATGGGGAACTAGTGGTGAGGATGGTGAAAAATTATGAAGAGGTAAGAGATAAAATTCAGTTAGTCCATCGCTCAGAGAATACATGGATAACAAATTAGACTCGGGGGAGATCCTATCATTGGAGGTGAATACTTTTAAAAACTTTCTATTGATTTATTTCATATCTAAATTTATCTGGTTTTAAATCTTTGGCTCATGTTAGGAGACTTGAGGCTAGACAACTTGATTCCTAGTATTGGTTTTTGGCTGAAGATTTGGTTATGCATGGTGATTTTTCTTTAGAATGGAATCATTATATTAAAGGTTTGAGGTTCATGCACACTGATAGTGAGGATACACTGATTTGGCACTGGAATATTGCTACAGGTCATGAAGTCACAACAAAATTGGTATATTGAGGCTATTATCTCATCCTCAGTTCAAACCATTAGAGAGATTTTGAGGTCAAAAAATGGCCTCAAAACAAAGAAAATGTACTATAAAAAACAACCAATCACATTCTAGTAGATGACATCATCCCCCATGTTGAGGTGGCATTGCATGAGTTAAGAATGTTTATTTGTCAAATTTTCTATGGTGGATGAAAACACATAGTTAACCAAGGTAGTGGTGTAAGTATTTTTAAGTCATAAAGTAAAGTACTCATAATGATAGTCTTTTCATAAAATAATATTATTGTCATTTTCAAGTAAAGTACTTATAATGAATGTCTTTTCACACTTTCTCATAAAATAATATTATTGTCATTTTCAACTAAAGTACTCGAAATTCATAAAGAAGGTCCTTTCACATTTTTTATAAAATAATATTTTATCATTTTTATGTTTTAAATTTTAAATTATATATTCACTCCATTCTATTTAATATCATAATGTCAAATTAATATATATATATATATATATATATATTCATTTCACATTTTTTCATAAAATAATATTTTTGTCATTTTCATATTTTTAATTATATATTCACTCCATTTTATTTAATATTATAATGCCAAACTAATATATATATATATATATATCCTTGTACTTTTAAAATAAATTAAATTCATGAATGATATTAATCTAAAAAATGTATGTTAGTTATGCATATAAATTTATGATTTTAATATTAATTTACCAATATAAATTTAATGAATAAAAAATAATAATAGATTTAATGAATAAAGAATAATAATAATAATGCAATGTGAGTTATAATAATATTATTAACATTTTACATGTAAATAAATTTTCAATTAAATTACATTATATTAAATTCATGAGAAAAATACCAAATATAAAAAGTCAACATAAAATTAAAAAATAGCTCTTAAAAATGTTTTTTATTATTTAATTTCATTTGCAAGTTCAAGACAAATAAATGCTAAAGGACAATAAATTTATTTCTAGTGTATTTTGAAAAGTAACTCAACCATGGTTATTTATATTGTGCATAGAAAATAGTGTGGGAGGTGACTTGTCATATATACCTACCCCATAAAACCCCCAATTCATAATAGTTTAATATATCTCATATTTTTGTAGTACATCTCTTAGGAGGCCATTTTTTGACCTCAAAATCTCTCTAATGATTTAACAAATGGTGCTACCAAAATTTCTAGAAGTGGTGGGATCCTTTAGAGATTAAATTTTTCAGTTGATTAGTTTTGGAAAATAAAATTATGACTTGGGACAATCTTATTAAAAGCGGTGGTTTTGGTCTGAACTTAACTATTTATGTTACCAAAATGAGGAAATTGTTTACCATTTGTTTGTTACATGCATGTTTGCTCAACAATTTTGGATGAAGGTTTCTAACTGCCTTCAAATTCCTTTTCGTTGGTCAAACCTATCTTTTGGAGATTGCTTTCTACAATGGATTAAAGATAACTTAAAACACAAAGAGTTACCTCTCTATTTGATATGGGGTATATGGAGGCTAAGAAATAAGGTAAACATATCTATGCTGGTTACAAAAATTATTGGAGCTTACAATGAATTTCACGAAGAATAGTTTGAAGGGCTAGTCAACCATATTCATGTTCTAGTTTTTAATGGTCACTGTCCTGTCGGTTTTTTTTTATGGGGCCTCACAGTATGGAGCTACTGGAGCATGAATGACTATTAAATTGAACTATTTTCAAAAATAACTCATTTGGATGTGTTGCGGGGAAGGCACAAACTTGAAGGCATAACTTATGGTACTTAGGGGACTTTTATATTTTGCACACAAGAAAAAATATTCTCTCTTTACAAGTTGTTAGTGATTCGAGAGTAATTGTGGATTGGGTTGCTTATAAGTTTAATCTTTAAGTCAAACTGTTAGATCATTGGAAACATAGGATTGAGGGTCTCAAAGCTCACTTTAACTTTCTCTCTTTCAAAGATGTTTATAGATTTTTCAACACTTAAGCTCACATGCTATCTAAAAAGGGTATGGGAATTGATGAAGGTCGGATACATTTTGAGTATTGTGAAGATCAAAGATTGATGGGATGTGGTAGTATACAGGTCTCTTAGTTGATATATAAGCTTTGTACCATTTTTTGAAGATAGACTGTCATAATTTTTTGAAATAACTTATGTGACTTAAGGCACCATTGTTGAGCTGGAAACACTAAAGAACATGTCTCTATCTTTATTGTTTTCTTGAATAAGTTTTATAAGCGATCTTGATTAGAATTTGAGGGAGACACTATGATAGATTTTTGTTGTAATGATATATAAAAATTGATATAATGATCAATCACAAGTAGAAACAAATATGTTTGAAAATTTCATTTCATTAATATAAATTTATTAAAACTAAAAAATAAAATAAAATTATTTTTTATTTAAAATTCAAGAAATATTTATATAATTTTAAATAATTATTTTGTATTTAAAATTTAATAAATTTATTTAAATAATTATTTTGTATTTAAAATTTAATAAATTTATTTAAATAATTATTTTGTATTTAAAATTTAATAAATTTATTTAAATAATTTTAAAATAATAATTTATTTTCAATTATTTTTAAATAATTTAAAACTATAGTCGAAATTAATATTTTTCATATTACACTTTACTTATATAGGATGTAAACAAAATCTTTCTAAAAATTTAATAAACTTGGAAACTTAGGGATTTATCTTTAGGTTATTCCAATTAGAAAATATCCTAAATACAATATGGTCATATTACATAAACATCTCCATGACAATGGTCCAAAACCAAAGTTTGAAACTATAATGAGCTCTAACTAAAATTTCGAAGCAGTGATTCTTCAATTGGAATGAGTGTAAACTTAGCGATTTATCTTTAGATTATTCCAATTAGAAAATATCCTAAATACTATATGGTCATATTACATAAACATCTCCATGACAATGGTCCAAAACCAAAGTTTGAACATATAATGAGCTCTAACTAAAATTTCGAAGCACTGATTCTTCAATTGGAATGAGTGCAAGAATTAATATATCTCACACTAAAATATATCCTAAATACTAATATATGGTCATATTACATAAACATCTCCATGACAATGGTCCAAAACCAAAGTTTGAACATATAACGAGCTCTAACTAAAATTTCGAAGCACTGATTCTTCAATTGGAATGAGTGCAAAAATTAGTATATCTCACATTAAAATATATCCTAAATACTATATGGTCATATGACATAAACATCTCCATGACAATGGTCCAAAACCAAAGTTTGAACATATAATGAGCTCTAACTAAAATTTCGAAGCACTGATTCTTCAATTGGAATGAGTGTAAGAATTAGTATATCTCACATTAAAATTAGCCTCTCCTCGTTTCTGGTTAGATACCCACGGGATACCAAAAGTTAGTGATGACCACATTGGTAGATTGAACACATCATGAATGCCACCAAGAATTCTCATCTATTTTATTTCCACATGGACAAAAAAATAGTGTAAGTACATGTACGAAAAAACAGAGATGCAGAACAATGCCTAAAATGCCTGGTTTTTTTGGTGATTTTCTTACTAATTCAAATCTAGGTCTGAAAATTGCAATTTAAGCAATGCTGTGATTTTAACAATCACGATGAGTGTTGAACAATTCTTGATCTGCCACGACTAAGGGCCTTTTGGTTGTTCGTTATACTACTCCCACGAATTAGTGCAAGTTGCAATAAGCACAAAGGGAAAACACCATTAAATAACCATTGTATCAGAACCCCATTTTTACTTATTGAGTGATGTGATTAGCTAAGCTTTTATCAAAGAAATTCTGACCTAAATGAAAGACTCTTCGATAGCCCTGGATAGATCCAATGATTTTTTCATCAACCTGAAAACCTCGATTCCATATTAAATTACCCATATCCGAAATTGTAATTGGAAATGAAATTAAACTTCACAAAAATTTCAGTGGGAAGATATTGACATTACCAATGGTTGGTATTGATTGAGAGGGCCTATACCTCTGTGGCCTTTTGTAGTTCAATTTCTACTCAAATCAATCCAAAATTTCCATTATTCCGCCTCGACATAGCTGCCAATTGGCATGTGCATTGAGTTGGACTATGCATTGAGTTGGCTTGCTTTAGTTTATGCTCAACCCTCAAACCCCGGCTGCACCCATGGACCGAATCACATCTAATTGTTTCGAACCTAGTAAGCAGTTAGAACAATTTTGTTGCAAAGAATTAGATTTTGTCTTACCAGTCAACCTACTTTTCCATGCAACGATCAAATCATATGCTTACCAATAGAGGTCATACAAAAACTTGACTCGCGTACCAATTCACAGGCCATGTGAATCCCACTTCTAACCTTTTGCTATGATTCTTCGTGCGTGCAGCAATTTTTCACGCCTCCACTTATCCAAAATAAAATTTGTTACATAATTTCAATTTTCAAAATGAAGATATGCATTATATACCATGGAAACTTTATAATACTTCGTGCTTGCAGCTATTTTTCACGCGTACAGATAATACATAGGTACCAATGTTGTATTAAAATGATATAAGCATATAGTACTGATACAGGTGCATATAAGCCAACACAATGGTATAGAGAATTCTATTGAAAACCCCATGTGTGGTCAAGCTCTCTGAGAGAATTCTATCTTCAAACTATTTTCTTTCAGGTCAAACACATTTGATGTGTAGAAAAACTTAGGAAGAAAAATGAAAATGGTAAGGGGGGGCTATTTTCTGTGAGTGTTTTCAATATCCTTACAAGGTCTCATCCCAACATAGATATAATCACTCTTATTTTTATCATCATATATAAAAATATTCAGAAAGAATGGCATTTACCTGAGAATCTAGAACAGCTGGATGGAGAGTCTCAGATTTGAACTCCAACGTTTTAGTAGCCTTCACCTTCCTCTTCAATAACCTCCAAGTTTTATCCAATGAGCCTTTATGCATGGCTACAACTGCAATTATATACCAAATTCATAAACCCACAAACGGAATCACTAAAATTTCCAATCGGCACCATTAATTTAGAGGTTTAATGGTTTAAAAAATGGCTCAAACTTCCATTTCAGAACCTATTTAGAGGTAATGGCCTCTCAAAACCAAAGAGGCCTCCTCTTAGATCTAAAGAAGCCCCCTTCCCGCCAAACCCAAAAAATTGGCATCAATTCAAGGTTTGAAGGCACTTGTATGAGGGTAAACCCCCACCAACTCAAGGTTTCACGGAATTGGTACTGAAGTAAACTCCATGAAATGGTTCACGAATGTCAACCAGTCATTAATATTCACAATTTTAGAGGTTGGTTGCATATCCTAGAGATAGACGGTTCTAGTAACATATCACCATGATGGAGGAGTACCATTAATTGATGCCTGTAACATGATGGAGCATGGATTTTAGTTTTTTAATAGTTTGATATTGTTTTGTTTGATATTCATTTATATATATATATTTTTATATTGGAGCATAGGTTTTAGTTTTGTAATTGTTTGATATATATTGTTTAGTTTGTTTGATATTGGTTTATATATATATATATTGTATGAAAATATGTTTGTTATATATTGTATGTTGGGTTAGTATATTATATGTGTAATATCCTCCCGTTTAGCCCCTAGACATATGTTGTGGTTATTATTTGTGTTGTGATGTGGCATGATGTGTCCGAACTATGGTTTGCACATTATTTCTATTATGTTGGACATTATTAATTAATTAATTAAATAAAACAATTAGATCGATCAATGCACGGGGGGTTCACTCAGCAAACTTGTTACATAGCACGATCGTTTGCATGATATTAAATAATATCCCTAATTTCACTAAATATTGGAAAATTCCTCCTAAAATTTTATTGTTGAACCCCCCTCCCAATATGTCTTTCCAATTAAGAAAACCCCTAGTTTCACCATATATTGTATGTATCCATTTTTACCAACCCATTTTTAATAACCCCTTTATATCATATTATCAAGTTGTAACAAACATGAGCCCTAAAACATCTTAGTATAAGCAAACATGATAGTATAATGCTAATAATGATCCCACCAGGATTGTAGGGGTCATTGATCAATTTCTAGCATTGGATAGTGGAAGACCCAATGGAATAGTAATGGGAAGGAAAAATACATAAAAAGAGACCTAGTCAAGAGATCAACATAACAAAGAACGTAAAAGGCTAATAGTCCAATAGTTAGTGCAACGATTAGAAAAGATGAGAAGTGCAGATGTTTCACACCATAGCATGCCAATATTCCAATTTTATATCATGTAAATATAAGTATAGCCATCGAGAGATCATGTTTTCGATAAGCTTAATAAATTAAACTCTATAAAAATGCAAAATCGAAACCCTTTCGTGGATGGAATCCCATACCTTCCTAAAAAAAAGCACCATTGATGTTTAAACCCAAATCAACATAGAAAAATTCCTCTTACTTTCCAATAACATCATATGATCATGTGCATAGTTTGCACTTGGGTCATTCACAAGATACAATATATGAATTTCTTCCATTTCCTCTACATTTATTCTTGCAACCAAGGGAATTATAAACATTTAGTTACCTTTTCTTGGGTTATCCCTAGTTTATTTTTTTTAATCTTTACAAGAGAGGGAAAAATATCCATTGTTAGGTTTCAAGTATGCAATAGTTATAAAAACACACAAATGGTGATGCTTATATGATACCATTTCATGGTAACGATAACACATAGGGTATGTAAATAAGGATTTAGATTTTCACCTATGCTTATATCAGTTCCAATACAATATTAAGACGGATTCCTTGCATATAACAATTGAAATTACAATTATGAAAATGTCAAATATAACTCAATCTAACAACTATTCCTAACTACCAATGTGAAAATGTTAAAGAAGAATACAAAAAGTTGAAATAAATAATTAGTCAAGAAATATTGATCTAACTTTTCTTGGTTCCAGTGAGCCAAGAAAGATTGATCTCACTTTTCTTGGTTGTCATGGAGAAAGGTTTGATTGAATCCCAATACCCACCTAAACCCCGAACTAGAAAATGAAGAGTTAGATCTTTTACTCAAATTCCTACAAAAAATACAATACAATTTTTCAAATCTGGAACTCCCAATTAGCTACATCTCTTAACTTAAATATGAAAAACAATATAACATCAATTCAAACCAAGCCTAAATAAGCTATCAAATGGAGATTACTCAAGGCCAGTAATCCAAAGAGACTTCCATCGATATTATCATTGGTAAACTATTATCATATTTATGCAAAACTTAGGATCATAAGCAATGTCAAATATAAATGGAGGGTCCTTAAGTTTTAGGTGGGTATTAATTGAGCCCATGATTGGGAGGTATGAATCCTCCCACGATTTGTAGGATATTCCTCATCCCACCCAAATAAAATAACCCCCAATATTTATATTACTATATCAAATTAAAAACTCTCATTGACCCCTTAATATGGGGAAATATATTTTTGAGGTTTCTAAGAGTATTCAAACCCCCAATATGAATGGACGTGATATGATATTTCCTTGCTAGTGAACCCCCCGTGGACCGATGCCACATAATAGAGTATGAGGAACCATGATGGTATGAACAACGGGTTGTGGGAAAAGTGTTACCTTGTGTGTTGACCTATGTGGATGTGATACATCCTTCTTGTGGACTTGGTGGACCAACTTGATTTATGCACCCTCATGTGTTATCCTACCCCTTTGTTTTTATTTTATTCTGAGATTAATTTTATTTGGAATTTAGAGTTTTTCCGTCACCTAGTGTGCCCCTCATGAAAATTTGTAACCCCCACATTGATGATGAATCTTCCTCTCCCTTCTAATGCGCCCTCTTGAGAACTGTAACTCCCATTTTTCTAATTTGGGAATGTAACTCCTCCTTTGGTGTCTCCCTCTCTCCCCCCAATTCGAATTGCTCTTGGGAAATGGGATTTGGGTGGATGTGGGATAGTCTCTCTTATTGGTTGTGTATTCTCTTGGCTCTTGTTTTTTCTATGGTACTGGTGTGATTGGTTTTCGTTTCTCTTGACATGAGTTTTTTTCTGCTTGGTGTACCCTTGCTGAGCCTATGCCCGATTTGAGTTACTCTGGAATTGCCATTGTTTTGTCCTAGAATTTCCTCTAGAGATCCTGGATTGAAAGTGATGTGGAATCCAATTGAAATTGTATTTGAGGTTGGAATGATATATTTATGAATCTTTTCTCCTAGAGCCACTGGGATTTCCCTCGAGTGGAAGTCGTGGAATAATTTCCATTGGGTTGTCGTTGGACCGATTTCTCCCGAAAACGTTGTCCTAGAATTGCCACTGGAGATCCTCGATTGGAAGTGATGTGGAATACACTTGCCATTGGATTGTGTTTGGACCAATGTTAGATGGTTTTTTTGGTTGAGTGCACTCTTTCTTGTGGCATCATGGTTCGGGCTCGGGGGTTACAATTGCAAAGTGAGTTTTGCCTTGGATTGTGTCTACGGATGGGTGGAACATGGAACGATCGATTTCGGTTGCGTATTTTTCAAGATAAGTACTTTATTTGATGTTTATTTGAATTACTTTGATATGATCTGATTCTTATATGGTTTCACCTAAAATTAATTAGAAAATATATGAGCTAATTATGAAATAAATCTCTCATAGATTTTAGTTACATTATGCTACTAGTTTTTGGGAAAAATAGCTAACTAGTTTGTGGTATTTTGTGAGCAACTGCTTGAGAAAAATGTTTATTTGGAACCTCTACTACAGATATGATAATTGTTCCTCTGTTATTTATATCATGTTTACTTTTATTGTGAAAAATATTAGGAATGATTGGAAACACCTCGCTACAATGTATCTATCCTCTATTCGAAAACTAGTTTACCGGTTGGGTTGTTTTATGTAGTTTCGAGACTTGGAATGTGAAATGTTTGAGAAGATGACTGACTGAGATAAATGATATTAGATCTGATAATTATACTTGAAATGCATGAAGAAATGTGTTGAAGAGTTCCTATATAGTTCTATATTTTCTTATCGAAATCCTAGTTTTGTTTTCATTCACTAGCTCTTTCGAAAGAATTGTTTTAAATGGATTTATGAATTTGCATGAGAAGTGTTTGAAGAAATGTTTGCATGAGTTATTCCTCTAATAATACTGATAATACATGGTATTTATAGTTTGAATGGATTTTGAATGACTCTGCAAATTGATTATGCATTTATCTTACTTGATTCCTCAATTTCTAGCCAATTTGGAGAAGTAGATTTACCTAGTTTGATGAATTAATAAGAGGATTGTTTATGAGCAGAAAGATACATCCATTTGGATGTAGTGGAACTATGATATGATTTCCATGAGCTATATTAGTCAATACTTTCTTATTGTTTTTCATTTGGAAACTAGAAACAGAAACTAGCTAAAAATTGATGGAAATTGGTAACTAGTTTGTAGATTGAATCTATGTTTTTGTAATTGTTGGAATGTACAGCCATATGCTCTATTTTTTGTACTTTAATTTTGTTTTATAATTATATTTTCCATATCTTTACCCTCGCCTTTGTGTGTTCCGTAACTCAATACAATAGGTTGGGTTAAATTCCTAGCAATGTTTATTAACTAGTTGCACTGATTTAGCTTGAAAGAATCATTATTTATGTGAAAGGATATGACCTGCAAATGCAACTTTATTTGGATGTATATGCATGATTAAATATATGTATAATGTCTGTAGGTTCAGCTTTTGGTTCATTGGCATGGTTGTGTGTTGAATTCATGCACTAGCTATTTGTGTTAAATACTAGTTAATTAGTCTTGTGCAGTCAAATTCGTAATTGTTTTGTTTAATTAATTGGAAAATGATAAGTAGGCCTTATTTACATGATACTAGCCGTTAATTAGCTATTGTTCTTGATAAATGATTATTAGGTGATAAACAAACGAATTTATGTTAAGTGTCGTCAATTAGTGTCTCTAAGTGTTGCAATTTGTACACTAACTACTAGTTAATCATGATTAAGTGAAAATGACCCTTTAGGTGCAAGTAACCTGTGTTATGGCTTCGGATGGATGCATAATGATCTTAGATACTGTTGGATAAGATTTTCCAACCTTAGTTCAATTTGCTTGATCAATTATGAATGTTATTTTAATTTATTTAGAATTATCCATATTTTGTCATAATTAAATGCTAGAAAATGAAATTAAATATTTATAAAATTATTATGTTGTGCTAAAATATTCTAATCATCTCTAGAGAGATATTAATATGTCCCTAAGACCCTTTCATAGCCTCGGGGGTCATTACAATATGTGTTATTATATTGTATATTTTTAATATGGTATTATGTAATATTACTATAATATATGTTTTGTAATAATAGAAAAAATATATCTTGTAAATTTTTTATATAGTATAAGTTTTTAATACTTATTTTAATGATAAAACAAAATTGATATGGGGATATTGATCAACATATCATATTCAGGATTGAGTTTATGTGAATTGAGTTTATAATTTTGAGTGCATATGGCGACGACAATATTCCAGTTACATAACAGGCTTGAAGCCAGCAAACACATCCACCAACATATGGAGATGTAGGGACCTCACTGGATGTCTTGAAAGAAAAAAGTGTTTTCGAGTGACACAGGGGATCTCTCATGAATTCATTAAATATAGTATTACAGTTTACTAAATTTTAACATTGCAGATGGATTCAAAGATCCCCTATGAGTCTCTGAATCCATCTACATTGTTAAATTTTAGTAAATTGTACAAATTCATTGTCAAAATTGTAATTTCCATTGTCGGGGTGTCACAACTAAAAATGACTGACCTAAAGAACTAATTCATATTCTCAGTCATTGTTAGCTAGTCATGTTTGTATTCTTGTGACTAAATTAGTCATTTACATTAGTCATTTTTATTTTAGTCAAGTGTTATCTAGTCATATATTTTATCACGCGACTAACTTAGTCGTTTTTAGTTGGATCACTTAAAATTGCTCAATTTTGGTCATTTATCACTTGAAAAAGCTATTGCAGCTAACGTTTTTAGTCACCTAGTCACTTATCTCTCATTTTGTACTAGTGATAAGAGCTACTAGAGTTGAAAATGCAATTGCAAGAACTGCCGGGGAAGAAATACATTAGACCAAGTGTGTCTCCATGGGGATCACCTGTTATTTTTGTAAATAAAAAAGATGGAACACTTAGGTTGTGTATTGAATACAAACAATTGAACAAATCCGCAGTGAAGAACAAGTATCCTCTACCTTGAATTGATGATCTCTTTTATCATATGAAAGGGGAAAGAGTGTTTCCAAAGATTGACTTGAGGTCAGGTTACCATTATTTTTTTACTAAAGAGGAATATGTTCATAAGATAGTTTCCAGGGCATGATATGGCGATTATGAATTTACCTTGGTGCCATTTGGTCTCACCAATGCACTAGCTACCTTCGTGTGCCTCATGAATAGCGTGTTTGGTCATTATTTGGACAAGTGTGTATTGGTATTTTTAGATGACAGTCTCATCTACTCCAATAATGAGAAAGAGCATGAGGAGCATCTAATAATGGTTTTGAAATTGCTCAAAGAGCATAAACTATATGAAAATCTCAACAAATATGATTTTTATAAGAATCAAGTTCATTATTTGGATCACATTTTTTTTTATGAAGGGATATCAGTAGACCCATAAAAGATTGAAACCATTATGAATTGGCCAACCCCAAGGAACATGACATACATGAGATCTTTTATGGGCCTTTCTGATTATTACAAGAGGTTCATTGAGAGATTCTCTAGGGTCGCACATCCAATCACCACTTTGAAGAAGAAGGGGATTAAATTCGAAAGGAAGTAGAGGTGTGAGGAAGGATTCCAAATACCAAAGAATTTCCTCATCAGTGCACTGATCTAGAGAATTTTGGACCCCAAAAAAGAGTTCATGGTATGTACAAATGCATGCAAGAAATTGGAATTAGAGGAATTCTCTCGCAAGATAACCATGTGGTGAGCTATGAATCGTAAAATATGAAGGAGCATGAGAGTAATTAAGCTACCCATGATCTAGAACTCACCGTCATAATGCATGCCTTAAAGATGTGGAGACACTATCTTATGGATAGGAAATTGGAGCTCAGAACAAACAATTGTGGTATGAAATATTTGTTTGAGCATCTGATGCTTAGTGACATACAAGTTATATGGTTCGAGTTCCTATGTGAATTTGAATTTGAGATCAAGAATATAAAAGGAAAGGAGAATAATGTGGTTGAAACACTTAGCAGGAACATGCACATAATGCATGTGGAATCCATTAGTATTTGTAGTTTAGACCTGAGGCAAAGGATCACTGATTCCCTTGTTGAAGATGGGCATTATCAATAGGTTAGGGACGAATTCCAACAACTAAATGGTAAGAAGAAGTATGAGGGTTATTGACTAGAAGAAGGAATTCATACCTTTAAGGACATATTGTATATTCCCAATGTTGGAAATTTTAGAAGGATTGGTGTGGAGGAAATTCATGCATTGTCATATTCTAGTCATCTAGGATATTAGAAAACAATTTCTATAGCCATAAGGCAATACTTTTGGCCAGGGATGACAAAAGGCATTGGTGAGTATAATTCCAAGTAGGTGAAATGTCAGTAGGTGAAGGATGATCATCAGCACCCAGCAAGGCTATAGCATCCATTACCCATACATGAATGGAAATGAGAAATAATTTCCATGGTCAGATTTCCTTACATGGTTTCCAATGATAGTGATACAACATGATTCCATCATGTTTTTGGTGGAAAAATGATCTAAAGTAGCATATATCATACATGTTAAGTCCACTTCTAAAATGGACGGAACTATGAAGATTTTTATGAAGGAAATATTTAGATTGCATGGTATTCCTAAAGCCATAGTTTTAGATAGTGATACTAAGTTCAGCTCAAATTTTTTGAAGGGTTTTATCCAGGATCTAGGAACTTAGTTGAATTTTAGCATAGCCTACCATCCTCAAATAGATGGACAGACAAAAAGAGTGAATCAAGTGCTAGAAGACATGCTTCACATGTATGTGATGGACAACCCATCCAAGTGGGGATATTACCTACATTTGGTTGAATTTGCATATAACAATGGGTAGAAAGCATCACTAGGAATGATTCCATTTGAGGCTCTATATGGTAGAAGGTGCATGACCCCGGTTACATGGGATAGTTCAATGAAGAAATTTATTCTTGGGCCATAATTGCTTAAGGAAATGGAGCAAGAGGTTGCAAGAGTTAGGAAAAATTTAAAAGTATCCCACGATAAGAAACTATGCAAAAAAGAACATAATTCACAGCGAATTCAATGCTGGGGATCATGTTTACCTCAGAGTGATGCCAATGAATAGTTCCTTGATACTTGGGAATTGTTCCAAGCAATCACCTAGGTATTGTGGTCCATTTGAAGTGCTGGAAAGAATATGACTAGTTGCATATAGATTTGCATTGCTTGCAAACACTAAAACCCATAATTTTTTTCCACGGGGGCTTCACTCAATAAACTGCTATCATAGCACGTTCATTCATGGCATATTAAACAATACCCCTAATTTCACTAAATATTGGAAAATACCTTCCAAAATCATTTTTTTAACCCCCTCCCAATATGCCTTCCCAATTTAAAAAAAACCCTATTTTCCTTAGATATTATATGTATCAATTTTTTCATTAACATTTTTTATACCCCTTTATATTTCTACCTAGTATATTGATATGATACCCCTCTTATAACCCCACATGCATTCTACAATGCACCTTGCTTCTTTCGATGTATATTGTGGATGCACATTACTTCACCCACAATGCAATTACTCAACCACATATCATTATGATTTGCAACATCGAATGGCTTAATGAAGAGATAGGATATCACTTCTTGTATGTCACTAGAGCCAATGCACACAGTATGACATTTAGATTGCATGTTGCAATTCCCCAATCACTGACTAAGCCTGTTGTGGGCTAGATATCCAATTCCCCAGGGCTTGTAACAAGATCTAAGAGGCTGACTAAACCTCCCAAGGCCTGTAATAGGCACGACTGGTTGGGTATTCAAGCCCCTAAGGCCTATCAAGGGCCTATAACAGGCCCTGGAGGCTTAGAGCCTCCCAAGGCTACTGGTAACAACTAGATGAGTTCTATTGGTAACAATTGGCTGTTAATGACCACTGTCTCTCGACTATGATCAAATGGAAACCCACTTCACCACGAAACCCCTGGCCTCAAGCATGCCTCAAGGCACAATTTCCTTGCGTACTGGTAAGCCCGAGCCTTGCCTCAACCCGATTTCTCATCCAGCCATGATCCCACCATCTCCATTTGGAGGATATTTGTCAGCCCGCCCATATAAAAAAGACCCCAAAGTATTTTTGTATTGTTACATTAAATAAAAAAACCTTTGCCCCTTAATATATAAGCAATACAATTTTTAGGTTTTCATGAATATTTAATATTACAATATGAATGAATGTGATATTATATTGCCTTATAGTGAAGCCCCCATGTGCTTTTCATGTTTCTTTGCTTAATAAGTACGCACATGATCATATACAAGTAATTGATTAGTATTTGATTCAAGTGGAACCCGAAGAAGAGTTCCAAATAGAACCAATATGCTTCCTAGACAAGAAGGTAGCATTGTCGTAGAACTAATCCATCAAACAAGTAAAGGTGAAATGGAAGCACTTTGGTCTCGATGAGGCTATTTGGGACTTGGAGGATGCCATGAGAGATACACATTCATTTTTGTTCCAATTTTGAGCAAACACCAAGAATGGTGTTATTCCAGGGGGGTCTGTAATACCCTATCTTGACCCTTGGAATATATATTGAATCAAAGCATGTAAATGATGTATTTTTTTATTTGGATCATGTGATTCGATTTTTTTTTCGTAAGCTAGATAAAATCCTTCTATTGCCGAAACCAGAGAAATATAGTCAACGGTATGAACAAAGCCCTTCCTGCACATGAAAAATAGGCAAAAAAAGAGAAATTGAGCCCTCCCAAGAGGAAAACAGGCTTAGATTCATAAAAAACGTTTTCTGACAGTCTACCATGGAATGATACTAAACTAAACCATTTATAGTGCGAGTTCCTAGAGATAATCCGGTTACTGTTCTTCATAAAAAAAAATCACAAAAAATAACATTAAAACAGAAATCAACCCAGGCTTGAGGGGGCTTCATTGCTGGTGTTCAGATTGATGTCGAGATGAGAGGCAATCTGCTACACATTCCATGTAATCTCGTCCAGCTGGAGGAGGATTTCTTGGTGGGCTTCACCTCTTTCAATGAGCACACTCCCCATGAGGTATTTCCGCTTCCAAGCGAGGTCAAGCGTCTTCAGGTACAAGGCTACTCTGCCTCGAGCGTAGCCAGGGTCCGGGAACAGGGCTTCAAATTCCTTGCGAATTTCCTCATCCTGAGTGCAAATCCTAGTAACCTTGGCATCTTCTTCCACTGCAGTAATTTTTTCTTTGATTTCCATTGGAATTTCCTAATTGTACAGGCAAGCAGTGCGAGTGATGTAGCGGGGGAGTAGCAGAGGAGCTGGCCTCCTTGGTTTTCCGATGGCAATACGAACGCTTCTGCGGAGGCAGGAGGGTTCTTATAAACATAGGGAGCACTTAAATAAAAGAGAGAATGGGGTTGTGAGAGGACTTCGTCGAGGGATAAATGTAAGCTTCCTTTGCTGACAGAGGGATAAAGTGGATAACCACAAAAAAAAAAAAAAATTGGCAAAGGAGAGACTTCCTTTAATGGGAACGACTGTCATTGAGGCACTCGTCACTACGATGAGATTGTGGCTCAGTCGAAGATCCCACAACAATATTGTCATCATGGCGACAGCTGGACGGAGAGGTCTGCACACTAGCATTCCCATCACCCATACCAGACTCTGCCTGCAATCGAGCATTGTGTTCATGACGGCTTCTACACGATCAGCTACCGAGATAAATGCTTGCAGGAGTCTCATTTAATGAGGGCCATGCTGGGGGTGTTGAGGTGGTGGCAAGGGTAGCTTGATGCCTGGCCACATGCCCCTCCTGCACTCCTCCATTTGTCGGATATAACACCCATCGTGGGGACATGTGATTCGATTATCAAGTCAATCTAAATGTTATATATATATGTATGTATGTATTATCCAATATGTCTATGTAAGATGCACCAAACGAGCTATGATTCCACTAGAGGGGAATTAGAAGAAAGAGGGCATATGGGTGGGATTGAATCCTTGGTTTCCAGGTGTCAGCCATAGAGCTAGTCTCATTGTTGTCATTAGTTGTAAACGAACCAATTACCACCCTCTCAATTATCAACTCAACCATTAAATGCAAGGGTGAGGTGGGTGAGGAAATCCCCTCACGCAGTTATGGAAGCAACGTGATTGAGGGAGTTAAGGGATAGTTTTAGAGGTCCTTTTTCTCCAAGATTGGAATCCATGTTAGTCATGTCCTCCCTTACCTTTTTCCTTTGGGAAACCAACCTCACCATCTCTAGAGACTTACACATCCTCTCAAAAGACACATATTTCATTCACCCAAACTCTCATGATACTTACGCACCCTTCGCACCCAAACTTGATGCTTGTAGACAAGCTTACCCATCACTAAGACTCGTCCATGCACATACCACTAAGACTTGATTTACATGGATATATTCACCTAGCTCATTTTGTGATTAGGTCGTTATACCGCATAATCCCTCATGGACTTACCGTACATAGACATCATCGATTTACCCTTTTGCATCAGACAATCCTACCCTCAACGTTGTCACATAACCCTTTTTCATGTCAACGAACTATTGTTATCCCAAATTGTTACTTGAGAGAGTTGGCTATAAGTGAGCCTTGAGTCCTGAAACTAACCCAGTGAGTTCTACTACTCATACATGCCGATGAAGCCATGAATGAAGCTACAAGTATATCCTCGTTGTTATGCAACTATTGGAATCTTTTTATGCACACACTAGAAGCTCTTGGCAAGATGGATTGACTAAGGGTCCTAGATTGGTGAAGGGGATGCCTAATCCTATAAGGTGTTGTGTGGGGTCGGTATTATGGAGCCAAGTGTATGCTAGCTATTTGAGGCTACTATAGAGATCTATGTGAGCATTTGGCTTGGAATAGAGAGCATAATGGGTGGTGGGATGATATATAGAAACCTATAGGTGCATCCTTTTCCCTGGTGGACTCATATCCTATCTTACAGGTGAACTCTCAACATAAATAGTATATGTTGGATCGAGTACCTACGATTGGGTAGAAAATCACACTTACACGACCAATTGCTTGGATCCTTGTTCTATATAACTATTTCTCTATGTATGAAGCTGAAATATTATTGTTCAATGAATATTGAGTTATGAATATGCCTTTGTTATGTTATGTTGGTAAATGCATGTATCAATGTATGTAGAATGAGCTTTATTTCCGTTGTGTTTATTATTATGCATCCTGACACTATTATTCTTAATATAATTCATATATGTCCTTCAGGCTTAATTAAGAACCCATAATCGTTCATATCACCCACTTTTTGGTTCATCTGATGGACAAAGATGTTACAAAACTCATTTTTTTTTAGTGTTCTCCTAGTACACCTTCTTAATTAGAATCTCTCTAATTTTGATTAAATATCCAAAGTATTAAATTTTTATGATATTTGTCATACCCATTTTTATATATACCCTTATTATCTTTCATAGTTTATTTTCCACTTTTCACTTACTAATCCTCATCATACTTTCTCATTCCCCTTCCTTAAAAAACATTGCAATTTTCCTTACTCAAGTCATGCCTCACACCACAATTAAACTACATGGGCTTCATCCTCCGTCTTCCTTCCGCAACTCTTCTATTTATATCCATAAATACAATTAAAATATACTCTATAATGCTCACATCCACTTATCCCCTTATTACTAAAGAATATAGTGCTCAACTTTCAAATAATTTGAAAAAACCCAATATAAAGATTTGTAAGCCTTTATAATTACTAACCACAAGTATACCATGCATTATTGCATAACCCGATGACCTTTAAATACTTATAATTCTTCAAAATTCGTGACCCTTTTGTTCCATCTATCTAAATATCACGTGTTATTTGACTTGGAGAGATGTCTATAACACGTCTCAAATGTTATATAGCTACGGGGTTTCTTAGTCTCAAAAGAAGAGGGTTTTCATATGCACATTTGATGTTTAAGTAGATTGTCACTTTAAAACTATATTATCATAATTTTAAAAATTACAATTTATAATGAAATATTAAAGTGATAAATAATATAAGAATATTATAATAATAAAATTAACAAGAAGATATAACAAAATACAATATTATAAGCATACAAGTAGCAATTTCATGACTTACTCGGTAACAACTTACCTGGTAATAGTTGTAAGAAACCATGATAAGTAAGAATGTAAATGAAATGGGGATTGAGCCACGGGAGAGAGGTCTGAATAGATGCGGTAATGGTGTTTAGGATTTGATGTAATGGTGTTTAGGGATTGATGTAATGGTGTTTAGGTTAAATGCCACTACATGATGGAGGTTTGTTTAGGTTTTTTTGGGATGATTTATGTGTGGGTTCCTGTGTAAATAGGTGCTGAAATTTTCTGGTGTTTTTCCACTAGCGGGAGAGTTTTTATTAGGGAAAGCCACTGATTTACTAGGACTGAGACTTAGTTCTTTGTTGGTTTCTCCTATGGTAAGAGGCCTTTTGGGGTCTATGGATGTAGTTAGGATTTGGGGGAGGCACCAGGAAATAATAGTGCCCCTGATTCTGACTTTAGGGGAAAATATGAATTCTTCACAAACACATGGGCTAGAATATTCTATTATGAGGGAGTCATGAGGGGGGGAACCGACTGGTGTGGGAATGTATCAAGGTATTGGAGATTTCTAGAAATGGAAAGCTATGGGTTTGGAAACAATGGAATTGGGCGACAGACTTAAAATGGGGGAAATCCCCATATTGGTGGCCCACTTCGAGTTCTATTTGTTCCGTGAGAGTTGTTGGAAAACCATGAGACATAGGCTAGGGGTTTGGGGAACATCCAATCAAGCACGGTTGTAGGTGCCTTCAAAGTTAGAAGAAAAGTTAGGAAGTGGAAATTACGAAGGGAGGCTAATAAGACGGTTCTTTGTAGGGAGGATGGACTAGAGGGGGTTGTGGGACTGTCATTGTGGTCTTTGGTAGGGAGATTTAGCTATAAAGCTATGAATAGCAAGGACATTGCAGGATGGGCTTCTAAAGTTTGGGGATAGTTTATTGGGTATAGACCCACTATTTCTAACCTAAAAAAAGGCTGGTATGGTTTTGTCTTCAGGTGGGAAGAACATGCAACTCACATACTGCATAGAACTTGGTTAAAGGGTCATGGTAATCTAATGCTCAAATTTAAAGATGGCATTTATCTTTTGACCTAGAAACTGAAGGCATAAGGTTTAGACATTTGTGGGTGCTATTATCGAGCCTTCCACTAGCAATGTAGAATCTGGAAGCTTTTAGGGCAATAAAAAATTACCTTGGTCAATTTCTACATGTTGGAGAGGAATTTATTCAGGGAATGGATAAGAGGATTGGTAGAATGTTGGTAGAGATAGATAGTTGAATTAATATGAAATCATTTATTTACAGGTACTTCACTACTCAGGAATCCCTGTCCGTTGTTCTACATGTAGGGCAGTGGGTCATCTATGGAAAAGTTGCATTTTTTTGTTTGTTTTGATTCAGACAATGAAGACTCCCAGGAGGATATTGCTTCCTAGAACTTAGAAGATAACAGTGATCAGGAGATGGACAGTGTCCTAGGTGAGGGGTGTGACAGTTCAGTTCTAGGTCTTGATCTTTTTCTGGTGAAGAAACCCTTTCTAGGTAAGCTATATAACCTTGACCCTGAATTTTATTCCTATTTAAATGAATTGGAAGGATTTTTGTCAATTGATTGGAAATGAAGGGTGATTCAATCGGTGAATATACCATTAGGAGGGGGGGAGACTGTTATTTTAATCTAGTATACCGTTAAGGGTGGAAAGGTTTGAATATGGGCAAGTCCTTCTTTGATTGGGGTGGATAAGGCATTAGAGGGGCTATGTATCCCCAATTCATATGATCGTGATTCGAATGGTAGTTTGGATGAGGAGATTTCTGGTCATTTGGTGGTTGTGGGGATGGGTGGACTAGTGGGTAGTTCCATTAATACTTGTATCGTGTCTTCTTTGATGTGTCCCACATGGGTAGTTGGGGTAAATGTTGGGAATGTGGGGAATTTTTATAAGGTTGTAGGGGCAACTCTTTTAATGGAGGGAGGGGAGGATATTGAATGTGGTGGTTATGCTATTAGTAATCCCCCTTCTTACTGTGATGTTTTGAAACACAATCCTGTTTAGACATTTATTGGAAATGATATAAGGGTTGAGAGGGCCCCTGTTGAGGATTTGACGTTGCTAAACCCTCTAGCTTCTAATCAGGTTATAGTGGTGCGAATCAAAGGGGTAAACGATGCTATAAAGGGGTAAAAGGCGCAATAAAGGGAAGTATATAAATTGATTTATCTCGATTAAAAATGCAAAGTGTCAAGAAAAATACAAAGAAGGCTTCATTGGACAATGTTGATACCTCTTTCAAGTCTGTGTCAATTAGTACCTCATCCTCTTCTGGAAAAAAAGGCTCTTGGAGATATTAAATCCCTAGAAAGGGTTAAGAAATGATTTGTATTTCCCTAAATATTAGGGGATTGGAGGGGCTCCCTAAAAATCTTTCCCTCAAATGGATGTTGGAATGTTGCACGCCTGATTTGGTCCTTTTGTAGGAAACTATGGTTTTAGGGGAAAAGGGCGGTCCTTTGCTTCTTGAATTAAGGAAAGATTGGGAAATATGTACAATTGATTCGATGGGCCTTTCAGGGGGGCTTCTGGCTGCATGGAACCCTTGAGTGGAAAATTTAAAAGCTTTTAAATTTTGTGTTGGTATTATGTTATCTTGTCGAGTGGTTGGTTTTTCTGAGGAAGTAAACTTCATAAATTGTTGTGGTCCATACTCAGAGCGTGAAGCTTTCTGGAATCAAGTGGTATTGGAAATGAAACTTGGGGCTTCTAATATTCTTTTGGCAGGTGACTTGAATTTTACATGGTTTGCATCAGAGATCTGGGTCAGAGGGATCGCCCTGACCCCCTATGCTAATTTTTATGGATATTTTTTCTTCGGCTGGGTTGGTAGATTTTGAACCTTTGTCGTTGGTTCCATCCTGGTGAAATGGTAGGAATGATGATAGCTGTATTGTTCAACAACTGGACCGTTTTATTATAGTGGAATCCTTTCTTGAGAAGATGTTTAGGTTCAGATCATGGGTGGAGAACTCTAGAATCTCTTACCATTCCCCCATTGTTTTTCAATTTGAATGTGCTAGTGATTATGTTCCATAGCCATTCAAATTTAATCATGGATAGGTTAAAGAGCATGCATTTAGGGATTTAGTCTGCTTACAGTGGTGCAAGGTTGATGTGAATCCTTCTGCTTTGGCGATGAATAGGCTAACAAAAAAATTAAAGTAACTAAATGACGTGGTCATAAGATGGGAAAAAGACAGATGGTCTTCAACTAGAAGTGATTTTCTGGATATTGACACGAGGTCTTGACTCAGTGAAACTATTCCATAGCACCTTCATTCATGGGATATTAAAGAATACCCCTAATTTCACTAGATATTGATAAATTCCTACCAAAATCCTTTTGTTGAGCCCCCATCCCAATACAGATTTCAAATTAGAAAACCCTATTTTTACTAGATACCCTTTTTATACCCCTCAATACTTATAAACCCCCAATACCCTACTCCCCACCCCCACTCCCCAATACCTACAATATATTGGCCTTATTTTTCACAATTTAACTACCCCCCTTTATGAATGAATGTGATAAGATATTGGCCAATAGGGTGAATCCCCCATGGATATTGAGTAGTAGATAGAAGGTTTGACATCGACCATCTCTTATGGCATATATAATCATCAAGATACTAATCTCCTGACTAACCTAGAACAAAGGAAGTTAAGAATATTGCAAATGGAGGAGGAGAAGTGGCATTTGAAAAGAAAATCCACTTGGCTTTCCTTGGGCGATCAAAACACCAATTTTTTCCATAAATTTGTTGAACATAGGTGCAACTTCCATACAATATGGGAACTTAGAAATAAAGAGGGTAACTGGTTCTCAGACGATGGCTCACTTCAACAATTGGATTTCTCACATTTTTAATCTTTGTTTCAGGACCTAGGAGATTCATCCATTAGAGATCAATTCAAAGTTGTTAAAGAATACACTCGTTTCTTCTCTGAGGAAGAGGGTGAAAACATTTTCAAGCTAGTAACCCTGGAGGAAACCAAAATAGTCTTAACTAGTTCAGCTAAGTCCAAGAGTTTGGGACCATACAGGTGGACCATGGAGTTATTCATGGAGTTCTTTGATATTATGGGCATGGATCTTTTAGCTCTCGTTTAAGAGTCTCATGTTATAGGTTTGGTATTGGGTACACTGAATTCAATGTTTCTAGCACTCATTCAAAAAATTTCTCATCCAGAGAGCTTCAATGATTATCATTCGATTTCTTTGTGTAATTTTGTGTACAAGTTAATCTCTAATATCATTTTACAAAGACTGAAGCCAATTTTATCCCACAATATGTCCATGGAACAGTTCGGGTTTCCGGAGAACAAGCAAATACTTGAAGCCATTGGTGTGGCATAACTAAAATTTCCACGGTATAAAGGTAAGGAACTTGAATGCTATGGTACTCCATCTCGACCTGAATAAATCCTATGATAGAGTGAGTTGGGGATTTTTGAGACATATTCTTATGTAGTAGGCCTTCCTTACAAAGTTATAAAATGGATAATGGATTGTGTTAATTCTTCAGCAAGTTATGCAGTGCTGGTGAATGGAATTCCAATGGATTTTTTTATTGGTTCTCGAGGATTGAACCAAGGATTCCCTTTTATCTCCTCTACTCTTTTTATTCATAATCGAAGTTAGTAGAATGATTCATAAGGCGAGATCAAAGGGCCACTTAAAATGTATAAAATTTGATGCAAAAATCTCCATGACGCACCTTCTCTTTGTGGACGATGTCCTCTATTTGGGGTTGGTTTTGTGTTGGAATGGGATTGTTACAGCTGTATTTTTCATCTCTTATGTGGGGTTTCGGGTATAGTGATCAATTATTCTAAATCTTTATTTATGGAGAATGGTATGCAAGATAGGCTGTTGGACATCATTAAATTTTTTTCATTTTCATGATTCCCCTCTTTTTACTGGTGCAAATTATTTGGGGTACTTCAAAAAACCAAATGGATAAATTGTTGGTGACTGGAAATCGTTATTGAAGAGATTTGACAAGCGCATAAACCATTGGTCTTGGAGATGGTTATCATTATGAGGGAGACTTGTGTTGGAAAAATCAGTTTTGGAGAATCTTGTTGTATATTGGCTGACTCTTTGTGAAATTTCCAAGATTATTCTATCTTGTATTAGGAGGAATATTTTCAAATTCATTTGGACTGAAAACATTGATAAGTCCAAATTTCATTTGGTTGGATGGGAATGCTTGTCTCGTCCAAAAGAATTGGGAGGATGGTCAGTGAAAAAATTTTGGTGTGCTCCTTTTGGAGTCGGGTTTTGAAATCCAAATATATGAAGCGTTTCTCAATTAATCCGTGGATTTGTTAGCATAAAAAACTGGTAAAGGGTATCAAACTTCTAGAACGGGATGGTAAAATCCATTGATATTTTGAGGGATTCGCTTGCGTGCATCCTCGGTTGTGGAAGATGCATTTGGGCGGGTGAAGACCTTATTATAGGGGGTCCTTTTGATTACCATCTTTTGAGTGAATTGACTCATTTTTTGAGTTCAAATGTTTATTTTTTCCTAAACCATATCATAGTGGGCTCACGGTTAGAAACGAGAAGTTATGGATGGATCACAGCTACTCAACTGGGGTTGATAGGTTCCCTCGAGGTAGAGTTATTTGCTTATATTGTGGCGCTTCAAATAGGAAACATTCAGTTATCTGAGCAATTAGGATGGGAAATCACTGCTAAGTTGGCTTATCAAGCCTTGATTGATCATATCAGGGTGGATTATAGATGGTGGTTCGTGGGTCCTGGCATTTGAGATTCCCTTTAAAAATTATTCTATTTATGTTGCTTTCCCTGGAGAATCGTATTCTTACCTGGGACAATCTTTGTAAAAGTGGTTGTTGGGCTTGGCCCAAGTTGGGGAAAATTTTGATAACAGAAGGTGTTTTAGCTGCGGAGCTGAGCACAACTCAACAAAAATACAATTTTGTGCAAGTGTTGGGGATGCTGTGAAGTTGCGTGCAGCAACCAAATTTTGGCAGTACTTTGAAGGGTGCTGCGAAGATCAGTGTTGCGAGGAAGCAGTGCTGCGAAGTGACTAGTCCACGTGGAGCCAACAAAGCATAGGGCTGGATGGAGGACAGGCACGGGTATCGGTTAGACCGTTGCAATCTGGTTTTGGCAAAGATGCTCCAGGGAGGTCGAGCGACAGCCATGAGCAAATCAGGAAGGCAGCCAGGTGTATGAGGCCGTTAGAGGAAGAACGGTTTGATGAAAGCGACTGGGAGCTGAGCCAGCTGTATGACGCTGTTAGAGGAAGAGCGGCTCGAGGAAAGTGACCTGTTGGCATGCGCACAACAAAAAGGCAGATAGCACAAGGATGAAGGTGTGGAGGACCGCCATGATGGAGCACTCGCTACCAGAGGCCAGCAGTTCAGTTTAGAGAAACCGTAGCAGTTTTGGAAACCCTAAGGGTTTCGACCTTTAGCATTGTAAAGACATGTCCTACGGGCATGATCTATAAAAGGAGGCATTTTTGTATGGGAAAGGGTTAGAATTTTAGTACTGAGCATTGTAAAATCTTTTCTGAGTAAAGATATTGTAAAGGCTCTGCAGCTGAGTGCGCAGAGACCTATCTGAGAGAGAAGAGAGTCTGCAGTTGATCGTGCAGACTAAGAACTGTTTTTCCCTTCCCAAAATATATATATAACAACATTTCTTGTGGACGTAGCTTCCCACCCAGGGGAGTGATCCACGTTAAAAACTGTGCAGTGTGATTGTGTTGTGTATTGTGCATTTATCTGCTTTCTGTGAGTGAATGTCTGAATTTTCCCTTGCATACCCTTATGATAGGACTTTTATATGTATTTGCCATCAGGAGAATATGGAAATAATATGTTAAGTTCTGCATGAATAGATGAATGGTGAATGTTTGGTCTCTACTTATGAAGCAATAATGAATCAGTTATTTGGCTAAGTGTTAGATATTGTTTAAGCACTTTCACATTACATAGTAGGAAGAATGCATGGTCGTTGGATCGTCTCCGCGGCACATGCTTGAGCAACGAACACCCTAAGTGAATGAATGAATGATTGAGTGTTAATAACTTCGATACTCTAGTTAACTGCAAGTATTTCGAGTCTCAGTGTGAACTGCATCGGCTGCAGTCACAAAGAAATTCCGTGGAAGTAGAATTCAGAGGTGTGGACCGCTGTGTCATCTATCGCCGCATAGTCTTTCCCCACAGCACACGTCCCGTATCATGCTGCGCAGTAAGTCAAACTAAAAAACTCATCATCTACTGTGGAAACCTGATTCTGCAGTACCCCATAGATACACCTCGGGTGAGACCTCAAACTGCTCGCAGGTTGTTTCCAAAAGGGCCGATGCGAAGGGGTTTTGTTGGTCAAGGGGAAACCACGAAGAACCTGGGTCTTTATTGAAAACCATCTAGGTCAGCATATGATAAGCCAACAAATGGTTCCATTGCCGTGTTAGAATCCGTGATGAGTTGCAGCTGTAATGTGTGACGAAGAACATCGGTTCCCGGAAGGCTCCGACAATTGGCATCCTGAAAATACAGAGATCCAGGTTTGGTGTGACAAGACCATAAGAGACTTTACAAGGCAAGAGAATAGACACCCGCATCTATCTGACGAACAGTGGTTGAATATATATCTATGGAAAGATATTCACGAGATTTTCTGGGCATCATTTCCAGACGAGCTGCATGAGTGGATCTCGTGGCTCGCAGAGAAGAAAACCTGTTTTCAAGGCGGAGTTCCTACAGAGTGGACTCCAGAGCTCATAACGCAGCTCAAAGCAATAGACAGCCCATTGACGCGCGTAGTTGACTTCTGGGTTGATCACATGCTAGAAGGATTCATAACAGAATTTGTTGTAGACACACTCAAATCCTACAGCCAAGCAGAAGCATATTTTTCTAACGGATTCCAAGGTAAGTACCTGAACAATCTCAGTCTATACGTTAAGATGTTGTTAGCAGAGAAAGGTGTTTTAAGAATGCAGTAATATTTTCAAGTCTGTCATGGTAAACAGTATATATAGTGACTTTGATGAAGACACCCATAATCTTAGAAGTGGGAAGAGATATAAATTTAATAAGAATCTTGGAGGCACTAGACTCCACATAGATACTGAGATTCCTTGTGACCTTAACAACAAAGCCGTGCCACCACTCACCCCTTAGAATCTGTCGGTTGCAGAGACCGCACCTCCCTTATCTCAGATCCCACTCGTTACATATCCCACCCCACAGGATACTCAGCCGAGTACGTGTACTCCGATATTCCCATTTACTTTCACTGCATAGAGCCCCTCACAATAGCCGCGCACAAATCCGGGTGCTCCTACTAATAGGAAAATGGAAAACACTGATATGAAGCTACCGATATTTAAAGGAACTAGTCTAGAAGACCCTGACCAACATTGGTTTCTTTGCGAAGCCGTATGGAGCGTAAGACAAATCCAGGATGATGCTGTGAAGAGAGCACAGCTCATTACCACCCTCAGAGACAGAGCTTTACATTGGTTTATGAAGTAATCTCAGACACAGCCGAGAACCATCACAGAAATTAAAGCCGCGCTTGTGGTAGAGTTTAAGAAACCCAAATCTGAATCTCAGTGTATAACTGAGTTGAAAGAAATAAAGCAGAGACCGACTGAAATGGTCTGGGAGTTTGATCAGAAGTTCAAGACTTTATTGGACCAAGTGAGCTTTGTTATAGCTCCAGAATAGCACAAGGAATGGTTTATTGCTGCGTTGTTTCCCCACATTTGATTACCATTGATGCAACAGAAGGTTGCATCGCAGGCAAAGGCCTTGGAGATCACAATGAGGCTAGAGGCTTCGCCGATTGGTAAGACTAGTTCTGGGATGTCTCAGATCCAGAACTAGCTGACCACCTTGACACTAGAACTGCAAAGCATGAAGAATGGCAAAGAACAAAGGTATGAACCTAGGCATGAGGTCTGGTGTACAAGTTGTAAAGGAGAAGGCCATGACCACGAGCATTGCCCTTTATTCCGTGACTATCTTAACAATGGTGCGCCCAACCCAATAAATCAGAATCAGGCCCCGTGGTGTGAAATTTGTAGAACTACAGGACACAGACCTAAAGACTGCTATCTCATACAGAAATATGTGAAAACACTCAAAAATTTATACTGCACTTTCTGTAAATCAATTGGACATGATGAATCCAACTGTCGTGCATATGAGCTAATGAACGAAATAAAACGAGATATGGACGCAATGAGAGATGCTAGCTTGTACCATGTACAAGAAGAAAACTAGCCCAAACAAGAAAATGCACAATATGATCAAGGAGGATACAGAGGCCATGGTAGTGGATACCGCGACAGAGGAAGAAATGCTGGCCCGGCACAGGGAATAGGCCACGGCCCGGTCATTTGTTATAATTGTGGCTAGCCAGGTCATGTGTCTAGAGATTGTGTTAACCCATGCACTACATGCAACTACTGTAAATGATTTGAGCATGTTATTGAAGATTTCCCAGTGCTAGAGGTGGAAATGCAGAAAAGAAGACGGACAGAGCCACCAACTCCAAACATCCAGTGGATTACAGTAGAGAACAGACCAATGGACCTGACCATCAACATGGTCACGCGTAGTGGCGCTGAGACAGGCCGCGATAGGGGAGCAGAAGCTTCAATGTTAGGGGAGGCTCACACAAAGCATACCCCTCTTGAGACAGTATGGATAAGAAAAGCTCCGGGAAAAATACCTGCTCTCAACCTACGAAAGAACAAGGAGGTCTTTATCGACGCGTAGAATACCTTCATAGAATTGGCAACTAAGTCAACGAGGATCCCATTGTGCAGTAAAAAACCGCATGTTGAAGACATGCCAGCTGCTTATGACAAAACAAGTACCGCAACAGATGTCGGCACTTCCGTTGCGGAGTTCCTGCGAAGCTGCATGAAGCTACTAAAAAGTGAAAATGCCATAGCAGAGCTACAGAAGCTCATAAACCAATATGAACCACAGACGGGAATAGAAACTTCTGATAGCGTCATACATCACATAAGGAAGCATGAAAGAACAAGCCGAGAAATGAGGCTTACCGCGCAGATAGGAGATTTTGAAATGGATGAAGTCGTCCTTGATCTGGGATCTGAAGTGAATGTCTTGACTAAGCAGACATGGCAGCAAATGGGTCGACCAAAGTTGTTATGGTCACCTATCTAATTGAGAATGGCTAACCAAGAGAAATTCATACCTTTTGTCTGGTTAGCTGATGTGATAGTTGACATCGATGGAGTCCAGAGTCATGCAGACTTTGAAGTTATCGAGATTGTGGACGATAGTCAGCCTTTTCTGGCACTATTAGGAATTGACTGGGCCATGAATAACCTGGCTATCATAAACCTAAAGACAAAGAAGATGATATCTGAAAGAAAGCATCTTAGGGTCATCGCACCATTGGATCCTAAAGATGGGGACAGATACAGTGAGCCGATTCAGGAGGAATCTAAGGCTCAAGACTTGGATAGACTATACCAGATCACAGCGAACCAGGAAGATTATATTAATCCAATTGTGGATGGTACACTCAGCTGGAGATGTGACAACTCTTGTGTCTCTGACTCGGAGACAAGACTGGAAAATTGGCAAAGACACATGCATGAAGTATTAGCGAGAAGGTGTGAGCAGGTTACGAAATCACTGCATTGGATTGGAAATGAGGTAAGTCCTATTACCGTGTATGATGGTTCTGCTAATGTTTACAATTTCATCCAAGAATATACTGTAGCTATTACAGATGAGCATAGATTACCAACATTGGATATGGCACTGCGCGACACACCAGCTAGATGGTGGGCTGCACACAAGCAGACATTGAATACTTGGGATCAATGCAGGATTAAGATGCAAATTCGGTTTGCTGACAGGGTTACTTTACCTTTTGAAAAGTTTAATGGACAGACAAATCCTATCCAGCATATTGAAGTCTATTCACAGGCATGCGTGGAAAGACCACAAATAGAATGGGTGCATCTATTTGTACATACACTGGACAATGACATTCCAAAGAAATGGTACCTAGACCTGGAGTTGTGCAGGGAAACCACTGATTGGGATATGTTAACTGCGAACTTCCAGAAGGACTTCAGCTTTGACGACGACAACCCACTGATCCATGACGCGTTGCAGCTAATTAAGGAACGCATATTCAGGGAAGACTGTCCTCACGAAAATATAATGTGGGAAGGATTCTTCGGGGCAGATGGCATTCTTGCGAACCTACAATCAGAAGGGAAGGAACACAAAAAACATCCCATCAAGTGTTATAACCTAGCTAAAGTACCCGATGATAGACAGGAAGACGATGAGGACGATCTGCGCAACATAAACATACCAGAATCAGAGGGTGCGCACGATGTAGAGGGACCTCCATTGGAAATCCCAGACATGAGTGGACCAGTAAAGACGCAGAAGGTGAACATTGGCATAAGCGAAAAGCCAAAGTTCGCATCAATTGGAGACTATTGGGATGATCAGACTGTTGCAAAGATCGCAAACATCTTACATGAGTATCAGGAGTTGTTCTCGATGAAATTCACAGAAATGAAAGGCATTCTAGGAGACCTAGGGGTCATGAAAATACCTTTGAAGTAAGGCACCAAGCCTGTGAAGCAGAGGCCATACAGACTAAACCCGCGGTACAAAGAAAGAGTCCGCGCAGAGCTAGATAAGATGCTCGAAGCAGGAATCATTGAACCTATTGAAGAATCCGAGTGGATTAGCCCCATGGTCATGCAAGACAAGAAAATGAAAGGTGAGATCAAGATTTGTGTGGATCTCAGAAAACTGAATGATGCTTCTATGCACGACCCATTCCCTACTCCTTTCACAGATGAAGTACTTGATAATGTTGGAGGGAACGAGGCCTACTCTTTTACTGATGGTTTCTCCGGGTATCATCAGATCAGGATTGATCCCGCAGACAGGCATAAGATGACTTTTTCTACATAATGGGGGTCGTTCCAGTACACAGTAATGCCTTTTGGTCTGAAGAACGCACTTGCCATCTTTTCTAGAGTTGTCGTCGCAGCCTTTAAAGATTTTATGCACAAGTTTCTGGAAGCCTATTTTGATGATTGGACTGTGTTTGGACTATTGAAGAATCACTGTGCGAATCTCAGAATGACGCTTGAGAAGTGTAGATAGCATCAGATCTCCTTAAATATGAAGAAGTGTATTTTCTGTGTTCCTTACAGGATTCTACTTGGCCACATTGTCTATAAGCAAGGATTGATGGTGGATCCTGCGAAGATTGCAATCATTATAAATTTACCAACACCAAATTCAGTCAAGATGTTGCGCTCTACCTTAGGCCATACTGGATATTATAGGAAATTCATCAAGGGTTACGTGCAGATAACCGCAGCAATGGAGAAGTTACTAAAGAAAGACGCGCCGTTCATTTGGAACATAGAGTGCGAGCAGGGTTTTGATACACTAAAGGAGAAGATGGTTACTGCACCGATCCTAGTCTTCCCAGATTGGGCGAAGCCATTCCATGTACATGTTGATGCATCATGCATTTCCCTGGGAGTCGTATTAACTCAGCCAGGAGAAGGAGGTATTGACCAACCCATCGCATTTTCAAGAAGGAAGCTATCAACAGCGGAAAAAAAATTACACTACTACTAAGAGGGAAGGTCTTGCGATGGTATATGCGCTGCGGAAATTCAGACACTACTTTCTTGGTGCACACTTCCTCATGTTTACTGATCATTCCACTTTGAAATACTTGGTCAATAAGCCAGTGTTAGGGGGGCGCATATGCAGATGGCTGTTGCTATTCTAGGAATATGATTTTGAGATTGTTGTTAAGCTAGGCAGGTTGAACTTGGGACCTAATCACCTCTCTAGGATTGAGTCAAGAGAAGAGCCAAAAAACATTGAAGACAGTCTTCCTAATGCACAATTATTTGCTATACATGTTGTTGATGATTATTATTAGGATATTATTGATTTCTTAACAACAGGATTGGAACCTCAACACTTTTCCATCCAGCAAAAGAAGCAACTGGTAGTGCGCGTCGTAGACTTCACTATTATTGCAGGTCAACTATACAAACTCGGACCGGATGAAGTGCTGCGTAGATGCGTACTAGACCATGAGAAGCCATTCATCTTAGCAGATGCGCATCCAGGGATCGTAGGAGGCCACTATGTAAGATGAGCTACCGCGTAGAAGATACTACGCGCAGGACTATGGTGGCTTACGATCCATAAAGACTCCAACGAATACTGCCGGAACTGCGATGTTTGTGAGAGGACAGGAAAAACTTCGCGCAGAGATGAAATGCCACTGAATCCACAGTTGACCTTACAGGCATTTGAAAAGTGGGCCATTGACTTCGTGGGTAACATAAACCCACCAGGGAAAAGAACTGGTGTGAGGTATATCATCACTACTACTGATGTTGGTCTTCTTTGGGCAGACCCGGGTTAGCTATACTTTTTAGACCAACAGAACCCTTAGCTCACCGGCCCTTTCGGAAACAGGTCGCAGAAGCAACCTGAGATCTCACCCGAGGTGATTCTAATGGGGTGGCAGAAGACTCAAGTGTCCTCAGCTGGGTTCTGAGGCATCCAGGGTGCTTAAAACACTCCTTAGTCCTCTCCAAAAGGGCTAACTTCTTTATTCCTATTACTCTGGCTATACCTCTGTCTTATCGCATTACACAGGCAGTGCGATAAGCCTTCTCCTTATATGATCCTGTCTAGCGATACTTAGGATATCGCATATGCGATATCTCCCTCCTTTCTGTCCCTGCGGTATGTGACACTTAGCCACTTCCTGGTTTAATACGCTGTTTCAAATACCCTTATCCTCTTACTGAGAGATCTTAATATCACATAGTCTCTAAGCATAATCCTCACTAATGTGCTTAACCCTTAATACTTCACAACGATGTAACTGTATAAAATATTACTTTAAGCAATGCTCTAACTGAACCCTTCATGCATTATACTCATTCAATACTCAAGCATTATCCTTTATTGAACAGAGGTCTATTTCGCTAGGATTCAACTATGATTTTCACAATTGTTACGCATCAACCAGAACTAAACTGATGACCATATACATTACTTATAAACTGAAAGAAGCATTCATGTAACAGTAAAGATAAGCGAATAAGAGCAACAATCACACAAACGCAATCACACTACTCAGATATTTACGTGGTCCACTTCCAGGAGGGAAGCTACGCCCACGGGAACTGTGTTTTCTATTAACAACTTGAGAGAGTAAAACACAGTTCTGCCGCAACCCTTTGCAGCAGAGGTCTTCTGGGAAACTCCACTCCTGTGGGAGCCCTTCTCTATAGACCTCTCTTCTTCTCCTTCCTACTCTTCCACTGACTCTTACAATGTACTCTCTCTCTCTCTCAATCCCTGCGGATTGCACAATCTGCTCAATGAGCTGGCCTCTGATCTCTGGAAGATGTTCAGACTCTGTATATTCAAAGACTCGACTACTCTCTACTTAATAACTTTAGTAACTATGTGTCCAACCATTTTACATACAAAAGACTCCTATATATAGATGGCCCGAAGGTCTCATCTCAGTTACAAAACTGTGGGCCTTATCCCAACAGTGACTCAACCCTAACCACTTACAGTCAACTAGCTGTACTTTCATGGCCGCCTCCTGTCTCGTCGCCGCTTCCTGTAGTCCTTAGTCTTTAATGCATCGGCCCGTTGCTTCTTCTTTGGTTCCAGCAACGCTGACTGTAGTCCTTCTTCTTAATGAGGGTAGCTGAACCCTCTCTTCATCTTTGGCGCCTTTATTATGGTGGTTGAGCTCTCCCTTTGGCCTCTTCCTTGTACCACACGCTTTGACTTTTCTGTACATATCGCTGCAATTCCTGTCAGAATTTGCGCTACGGCGATATCTTTGCCTTGTCGCCAAAATTGGTACTTTCTCCCCAAAAATGGTTATCTTTTCCAAAATTAGCAGCTTTCTAAATGCTACGAGAGTTCTCTCCAACAACTCCCCTAACACTTACTTGTGGCTCGTCCCCGAGCCACTCGCAACATCAGCTTGCTTCATCTGCGTGAGCTTATCCTTTGCTGCCTGTGAGATTGTTGCGAATTGTGCCTTAAGCGCTTTAATACTTTCATCCATGCTTGCTACTTCTTCTTGCGCTGCGCTTAGCAACTCAGCTGTTACCAAGGAGTCTTCTGTGCTCTCAATGACTCCTTTACTTGATGTGAAGCTTTTCACCTTTTTCTCCAGTTCATCAACCAGATGTGCGACTTTGCTTTCATGCGGGCTAACTGCGTTAGCCAGGTTGATCTGCTGTTCTCTGTACTTCTACACTTGATGTTGAAATTGCGTTATTTCTCCTTTCTTCCTTATCTTCGCAAGAGCACTCAAGCCCTTGTACTCTTCTTCAGCTCTAGATATCGCATCTTCAAAGTGCTTAATATGCTGATTGAGTTCTGCTTTCTGTGGGAGCTCCTCTAGCTCCAGCCATGTTTTTGATGCATCCTCTAGGATAGCCTCTGTTGCTTCCACTCGACACTGCATCTGTGTCTGTACAATTCTGATAGCTTGCACTCGTGCTTCTTGGATTTCTTCTGGAGTAAGTGGCCTATTCCCTTCAAGCGCAGCAATCCTTGCTTTGTATTCTTCCTCCATCTTATTCTTCTCTTCATCTAGAGCCTTTGCTCTTTCTGCTATTTTTCTTATCTTTTGAGTTATTTCTAACTCAGGCTTGATATCGCACTGCGGAATTTCTGCTGCGATATTCTCTAAAACAAGAGAGACATCCTGCTCTCGCTGAACATATTGCGTCAACTGGGCACTCTCTGCCTCATGCTGCGCAATGAGCTGCACATTTTCTTTGGAAAGTAAAACATTATGCTCATATGTGACTCGTTCTCTGTGCCTCAGCTCCGTGCCTATTTGCTGAAAAATTTCGTACAACTGGTCCATAGGCACTTCTGGTAGGTTCACCTCAAGAGGATGAACCATCCGCACTTCCATAGGAGCAGGAAACTTAATGCTTCCTGGCGGTATACGAACAATGTTCGTGTGGTCCCTTGCAATACTTTCTTCTCTGGTCTGCAAAGGGGGCTGCGAACTTCCTCCTACTGTGGTTGGAGCTGGCTGAATCTGCATAGAAGTAGTCTTCTCAGTTATTGCCTTCAGCTCTAGCAACTTCTTGTCAAGGCTTGTGTGCAGCAGATCCTGCGATGACTGAATCGCAGCGAATCTCTCCTGCATCTTCTCATGTATTCGGCTGGCGATGAGATCATACTCATCCTCTGTCATGATCGGTTCCTGCGATTTTTCGAAAGTAACCGTCTTCGTTCTCTTCTTCTTTGCTTGCAGTGGAGAAGGGCCTTCAGTACCCTTTCTCTTAGAACCCATTGGTTCTTTCGCTTTATCCTTATGATCTATCTCCGGAACATCTTCTGGATCATCAACTGGAGCATCAACTGGAACTAGGCCAGATGATAGATCATCATACATCTGTTTCATCTCCTCATCAAAACAGTTTCTAATGGTGTCTTCAACCTGCTGGATATCCATACGATATGGGCCAGGGGCCCATTCCTGATGTTTCCTGAATCCCTTGGGTCGGATATATGTTTTATCCCTGTCGACTTTAAATTCCAGCTTGGAATGATAAAGATCGACGACCGGCGAGTCGACACGCGGAATCGTTGCTACGGTCTCAAGCAATAGCATATAATAGTCATGGAATACCATTGCGTTGTTCTTTTGCTTCTCTGGGTGATTACTCGCCCAAAGATTTGAATACCTTGTGCCTCTGAACGCCCCTGGTGCCAGTTGTGGAAACTGCGAATTGGGAGGCTCTTTCCATCCAATAAAAGCCATAAGGATCAGCAGCCACGAGAAGTGGAAGCTGTGAAGCGGATCCTGCTGCGCCTGCGCACAGTCTTGTAAGAAACTATTCAGCAAAAATAAACTCCAATTGTAAGGTTTACCTTTTATGACTTCAATCGCCAGGCGGATAACTGAGCCTGTGACCTCCTTTGGCCTCACCTTGAAGAGGAGCTTTCCTGCCAACAGACTAACAGTAAATCGCAAGGCCTCATCCTGTATTGAGTTGACATCGTAGGCGTGACCTCCTCTTTGCAGCTGATACTCAGCAACCTGCTTGGTTGAGAGCCTGGTATCCTTTGTGGCGCGATCAATATTTATCTGAGGGTCAAGGCCAGTCTTCGACAGACCGGTAATGCGGTGAATAAGGTCAACATTAACATCTATCCGGTTACCCAACCATAAGTAACCACCATGCACACATGAAAGTAGCATCCGCACTACAGCATTTACCTCTAGACCCCGTCCAAAGTGCGGAATCTCCAGGAGATTGAGCAGTCCCGACGGTGCTAAATGGCTTGCATGGTCCATGGGGACGAACTCATCTCGCTCTGTCCTTGGGTTCCTCTCAATTGTCATATAACGATCACGACGGAAGTGTGGGTAAAGCTTATAATCTCCCAGATTATAATCAGCAAACTTAACAACATGGATATTCCCCCGAAGGTTACCTTCTTCCTTCACTCGCTTATCCAGTGGTGGGAGTACGAGTTCATATCTAAAGTCTTTCGGAAGGACAATTTCTGGTGCGTTTTCTATCCTTGGTGGGAAATATACAGTGGCGACTGTGACTTCTTCCGGAAGTTCTTGCTCCTGTTCTTCTGACTCTGTGCTACTCGGGGTCTCGATATACTCCATATTAGCTAAGGTCCTTGGTGACTGTCGTGTGGATGGAGAACCAGCAGTAACTTTCTTTCCTTTCTTAGCCGCGGGCGAAGTCATAGCAAACTCAATTCCACCCCGTTGAAATCTCTGCAACACGCCTTCGAGAGGCTCGTCTGGCGCGAGGAACCCTCCCCTGCGGTACTTTGGACTTCCTATGATTTCTATTGTGAGACAAATCAAGGTCTGCAACTGTTTTTGACTTCCCTGCTAAGAATTCTGCTGAAAATACGCTCTGCTCTTCTCAAATGCTCTAAACTCTTTTGATAAAAATGAACAAGTAACCCCGTTCTTTGAATAAGACGTGTATTTATCAAAAGGCGGGAACTTCAAACGGAAACGGACCAGTGAGCTGGACCCGTTGGCGGCATTTAATGCATAGACAAGACAGCACCCCGCGCCCATTTATTGAAAAACGCCGTTTGAAATTTCGCTGGGAAACTGTGCGCCGGAGTGCTGTCGCATCGGATTTTCCAAATCTAGAAGGATCAACGTACTACTGCCAAATCTTAGTACAACAGATACTTGTCAGTCGTACACTTAATGCTTGTCAGAAGGCGAAGTGACTGGCCCTCTGATCAATTCAAAAATTGCTATCGCATCGATCTGTTTTCTGTCTCCTGCGATAAGATATCGCGTCGCCTGGAAATGAAAAGTGCAAAAACTCGCATCGCATCAAAATTATCGCAACAACCAGAAAAACTTGCTGCGAACTCTTACTTAAAGTATTTTCCCGGTGTAGACTCCTTAGGGTACGATGCCTCATTTCAACTACACTGGACATCTGCACCACTTGCTTCGTTTCTGGGCTAGGGCTAGGAGGTGGCATGGCCTTCATAATATAGCTTAAGCCTACTGCCATTGATCAAGGTAGGAAGAAACTCCCCATTCAAAGTACGAAGCTGAATAGCACCTCCATCTGTTATTTGCTGAATTTGATATGGCCCTAACCAATGAGTCTTGAATTTTCCAGGGAACTTTATAAACTTACTGTCATAAAGGAGTACCAAGTCTCCAAGCTGAAAGATTTTGTTCTTGATATGCCTATCATGCCAAGCTTTTTCTCGTGCTTTCTGCACTTTCTAATGAAATCCTGCGATAAATCTGTCTTCCTCCAGATTGAGCAGCTGTGCCAATCTCTCCTCTAAAGTATCAGAATCAGCCATCTCTGTAAGCTGAGCAATCCTTAGACTAGGTAAAATGTATTCCATAGGCATAACAGCCTCTTGTCCATACACCAAGCTGAAAGGTGTGTGTCCTGTTAATTTCTTGCATGTGGTCCTGTAAGCCCATAATACAACATTAACTCTAAGGTCCCAATCATCTCTTTGACTGTTACAAATCTTTGTAAGAGCATGTTCTAATACCTTATTAAAAGCCTCCACCGTACCATTAGCTTGAGGGTGGTATGGTGTACTCTTATGGTGCTGGATTTCAAATTCTTCTGTCAAGGCTTCTATGGTGCGATTCAAAAAATGTGTGCCTTGATCACTCATCAAAATCACTGGGCATCCAAATCTAGTGATGATGTTTTCAAAAATAAACTGTGCTGCTGTGGCAACATCGCAATTCCTGACTGGTTTTGCCTCAGCCCACCTGGTGAGGTATTCTGTTGCTGTAATAATATATCTCGTACCAATTCGTTTTCCTGGTGGGTTAATAGGACCCACGAAGTCTATAGCCCATTTATCAAATGCGCGTAGCGTTATCTATGGTCGCAACGGCATTTCATCTCTTCTGGAGGGCTTTCCTGCCCTCTGGCAGATATCGCATGATCTGCAAAACTCTTTACTGTCTTTATGTAATGTAGGCCACCATAATCCTGCTGATAGGATTTTCTGAGCAGTAGGCTTTCCTGCGACATGACCTCCTGCGATGCCCGAATGTGCTTCCTTAAGAATGGTCTGTTTCTCATGGGGCATAACGCATCTGCGCAAAATTTCATCTGGACCCAACTTATAGAGATGTCCTGCAATCAAGGTGAAATCTGCTGCTTTCACCACTAATTGTTTCTTTTGTTGCTTAGTAAACTCAGACGGTGCCCACCCTGTAGTGAGAAATTGAATTATGTTTGCGTAATATTCATCTGCGACCTGAATAGAAAACAATTGCGCATCAGGCAATTTGTCCTCTAAATTACTTGGTTCTTCACCTGAGTCTATCCTTGACAGGTGATCAGGTCCTGCATTTAGTCTTCCTGGCTTGACAATGATTTCAAAATCATATTCCTGAAACAACAATAGCCATCTGCATATTCTTCCCCCTAACACTGGCTTATTGACCAAGTACTTTAATGCAGAATGGTCAGTGAACATCTTGAACGGGGCACCCAACAGATAGTGCCAAAATTTCTGTAAAGCATACACCATTGCTAACCCTTCTCTCTCTGTGGCGGTGTAATTCTTCTCTGCTGTCGATAATCTCCTGCTCGAATATGCGATAGGGTGATCAATACCCCCTTCTCCTGGTTGCGTGAGAACAATGCCTAGTGCGATGCCAGATGCATCCACATGAACATGAAAAGGCTTGTTCCAATCTGGAAATACCAAAATAGGTGCTGTAACCATTTTTTCTTTAAGAGTATCGAGACTCTTCTGACATTCCTCATTCCACTGAAATCTGATATCCTTCTTCAATAATTTCTCCATTGGTGCGGTAATCTTGGCATAACCTTGAATAAACTTTCTGTAGTACCCGGTATGACCAAGTGTAGTTCTCAGTTACTTTACTGAGTTGGGTGCTGGTAAATTGACAATGATGGCGATCTTCGCAGGATCTACCATCAAGCCTTGTCTGCAAACAATGTGACCCAACAAAGTACCAAAAGGCGCACAAAATATACATTTTTTCAAGTTAAGGGAAATCTGGTGCTGTCTACATTTTTCAAACATTAATCTCAGATCTCCTATGTGCTTCTTGATTAGCCCAAATACAGTCCAATCATCAAAATAAACTTCTAGAAATCGATGGATGTATTCCTTAAAAACAGCAACAACTACTCTAGAAAAAATTGCTGGGGCATTCTTAAGACCAAAGGGCATTACCGTATACTGAAAGGAGCCCCATTCTGTTGCAAACGTGGTCTTGTGCCTGTCGTCTGGATGGATTCTTATCTGGTGATAGCCTGAAAAGCCATCAGTGAATGAATATATTTCTTGTCCTCCAACATTGTCTAAGACTTCATCAGTGAAGGGTGTCGGAAATGGGTCATGCAGCGATGCATCATTCAGTTTGCACAAGTCGACACAGATCCTGATGTCTCATTTTGTTTTCTTTTCTTGTACTACCATGGGACTAACCCACTCACTTTCTTCAACAGGCTCAATGATGCCTGCTGCTAGCATCTTATCTATTTCATCTTTTACTTTTTCTTTATACCGCGGGTTCAACCTGTATGGACGCTGCTTAACCGGCTTAGCATCCTCCTTAAGCGGTATTCTCATGACTCCTAAATCACCCACTATTCCCTTCATTTCTGTAAAGTTGGTAGGAAATAGGTCCTGATACTCATGTAATAGATCTGTGATTTGGCCAATTGTCTCATCATCCCAATAATCTCCAATAGAGGCAAACTTAGGTTCTGTTTCTGTGCCAATATTGCTCTTTTTAATATTGATTGGTTCTGTTACAGCTGGAATTTCTAAGTGTGGTCCTTCAACTTCACGCGTACCTTCTGTTTCTGCGATATTGATACTGCGAGGATCTTCATCCTCATCGCCTGAATCTTGTGCGAAGTTGTAACATTCCAAAGCATGTTCCATCTGAATAGCCCACTCGGGTTGCGAATACACTGGTAATTTGCAATCATCATATATTTTAGTCTTTATGATTTTCAAGGCCCAATCAATGCTTGGGTACTCAGATTCAAAACTGAAAGTAAGCAAAAAGCTTTCTTTCATAATAGGCCATGAGATAGTTCCTTTTCTTAGCTCTGTTTCTGTATACCAGTTCCTTGGAACTGTATCCAGTGTGTGAATAAACAAATGAACCAACTCATCTGCTGGAATTTTTAGCCAACTCTGTTCACAGATCATAGTGTGTGCTCTGGGATCACTTTCTCCTGTGTATTTCTGCTGTATACAGTCTCTTTCTTTAGAGAACCTGATACGCATCAATCTCTTACAATCATACCATGATGCGATATGTTCCTTGTGTGTGTACCACCATCTTGCAGGTGTAGCTCTAACTGCAAGGTCAAAAACCTCCATCCTCTGCTCTTGAGGAATCTCTTGTTCAAACTGCTGTAAAAAATCATTGACATCTGCTAATCCATCAAAAGTTGGAATATACCTATTCTCTGCTCCAATCCATCACTGTGATTTAGTCATGAATGCGCATCTGCGAGTAGAAACTTCATGGAGTCTATTTTGCCAATTCTCTAAGCCGACATCTGAATCTGATGTGCATGAACTATCGTATCTCCAACTAATATGTCCATCGGCTGTAGGATTGATGTAATTTGTCTGATTAGAAGTCATCTGATACAAATTTTCCATGTTATGCACCTCCTCTTCTGCTTTGATCGGCTCAATGTAGCGAGGACCCTGTAAAGGATCCAGTGGTGCGATAACCCGAACTTGAGTATCTTCAAATGTCATCTGCCTTTTCTTTAAGTTGATAACAGCCTTGTTATCAAAAGCCCAATCAATACCTAATAGAGCTGGGTAGGGTCTGGTATCACCAATAATTTCTATGATCTCAAAATCTGCATACGTGTGAACTCCATCGATGTCAACTGGGACATGCGATAGGCGACCCATCGGTGATACTCTTTGCTGATTGGCTAGTCTTAGATGGATAGGGGATCTGCTTAGCTTTGGACTACCCATCTGTTCCCATGTCTGCTTAGTCAAGACATTTACTTCTGATCCTAAGTCTAGGATAACCTCATCCATTTCAAATAGTCTGATCTGCGCTGTGAGCCTCATCTCTCTTCCTGTCCTTGTATGGCCCATTATATGGTGAATAGTTCGCTGTGTGTTGCTCAAGGAAGGACTCTGTTGACATTGATCAATAACTTTCTGAAGTTCCTCTACAGCTTTCTCATTTCTCAGAAGTTTCAAACAACTCTGCAGGAAGGACTGTACATTTCCTGTCAATTCCTCTTCATCGCATCTTCCAGATGTGCTAGCTTGTGGTATCTGCACAGTACTAACATCATATGGTGGCTGTCGCGGTATACCCTGAGATGGTAATACCGGTGATCTGGAATGTGTCTGTTCAGCAAAGGAGGTCTTAGCTTGCTGAAATGCCTCCTTATTCTTCTGTAGGTCAAGTGGGATAGATTTTTCTGGAGCTTTGCGCACCCACTGCGTTCCTGTCGTCTTTTCCACGTCCTGCGATGTGTTACTAGTAGAAAGACCACTGCGAGTTACAACATTAACTCGTGGTTCTAGTTCTTTCTGCTCAGCAGCGATAAACTGGATAGTCTGATTGGCTGCTGGCTTGGCGTCCTTGATCTTGGCTATCAATATGGGACACTCCTCTATTGTATGATCATAAGATTTACAATACTTGCATGTTGTAGTAGGGTTCTGGCAGTCCCTAGCGTAATGTCCTGTTCCTCCACAATTATAACAGGTAATCGGTCCACGGCCACGGCCAAATTCATAGCCTCCTCCACATCCTCGGCCTCTGAAATTTCCTCCACGGCCTCCCTGAGCCGGATCAATTTGTGGACCTGCTGATGGTCCAGATGCTTCTGATTGGACTCTGTAAAAGTCATGCTTTCTTTCCATCATTAAATCATAAGCTCTACAGTTGTTTTCATCATGTCCAACAAATTTACAAAAGTTGCAATATAGGTTCTTTGGTGTCTGCACATATTTCTGAAGGAGAGGACATTCCTGAGGTCTGTGTCCTCTAGTTCTACAAATCTCACACCATGGCCCCTGATTCTACATCAACGGGTTAGGAGCTCCACTGGCGATATAGTCAACAAAGACAGGGCAGTTATCCTTACTGTGTCCCTGCGCTTTACACTTAGTACACCAAATTTCATGCTCAACCTCCTTTCCTTTCTTAATTTCATGCAGCTGTAAGGTGAGGTTAGCTAGCTGATTTTGCAGATTAGTCATACCTGCGCTAGTCTCTGCTAGAGGTGAAGCCTCTAGTTTCATTGCCATTTCTAATGCTTCATCTTGTGTATTTAATTTCTGTTGCATTAGTGGAAGTCTGATGTGTGGTAACATTGCTGCGATAAACCACTCTTTATGCTGTTGAGGCGCAAGCTCAAAGCTTACCTGATCAATGAGGGTTTTGAATCTCTGGTCAAAATCCCAAACAGTCTCCGTAGGAAATTGCTTAATGTCTTTAAGTTCTGCTATGCACTATGACTCAGATTTAGGTTTTTTAAACTCTTTGATCATAGCAGTTCTAACCTGTGCAAGTGTTCTGTTATGTCTAGCGGTATACTTCATATACCAAGTTAATGCTCTTTCTCTGAATGTGGTGGCCAGCTGGACAAGCTTGACATTATCATCTTGGATTTGCTTAATGGTCCATATGGCTTCGCATAAGAACCAGTGTTGCTCAGGGTCCTCCGACCATGTTCCTTTAAATGTCGGTAACTTCATATCATCTCCCATTCTGTTTCTAGGTGGTGGGTTTTGGTTTACTGTATTACTACCACTCGGTGGTGTAGATGTAGAGGATGTAGCGGTAGTATGCGCTGTATGGGAGCTACTGGATGGGGTTCCTGCAGGATTACTCTGAGTCTCGACTGGTTTTTGAGGAGTCCTAGGGTTCTGAATCTGTTGTCTAGGATTATCTGAGCTGTCTTCTTCAGAAGAAGATGAATCGTTTACTCTGTATCTTTTACCACTATGTGTATGTCCAATATACTCGTAATCACTCTCAGAGTCTACTGACATTACAATATCATACTACTATTCATCTGAGAGTATATCCAGTACTCCTTTTTCATATAGTAATTGCTTAATGGACAGATTCAGAGAATTTAGGTACTTACCGCGATAACCCTTGAAGAAGTACCATTCTGCTTCGCTGAAACTCTTTCTCTGATCAACCGCGAACTCTGTGATGAAGCCTTCCAGCAAACTCGCAAGCCAGAAGTCTACTGCGCATGAGATAGGATTATCAACACCTTTCAAGGTCTGAATCAGCCCTGCTGTCCAGACAACTTCTCGATTCTTCTTGAAAACGTTGTTGTCAGCAAGCTTCGATAACCAATCATATAACTCAATAGCATAGGTTACAAAGAATATCTCATGGAGATCTGTAAAAATGTGCTTCTGTAGCCAAGCCTCAGTGCTCAGTCTAGGATTCTTGTTTTCTTTTACAGCAAACTCTCTTTCTTTTGACTCAACCCACTGGTTAAGTTCTTCCTTGGTAGGATGCCAACAGAACATCAGCTCAATGTGTTCAAACCGGCAGCAGAACCATTTGTTGGTCTCCTTTGGGGCTAACCCGGGTTAGCTATACTTTTTAGACCAGCAGAACCCTTAGCTCACTGGCCCTTTCGGCAACAGGTCGCAGAAGCAACCTGAAGTCTCACCCAAAGTGATTCTAATGGGGTGGCAGAAGACTCAAGTGTCCTCAGCCGGGTTCTGAGGCATCCAGGGTGCTTAAAACACTCCTTAGTCCTCTCCAAAAGGGCTAACTTCTCTATTCCTATTACTCTGGCTATACCTCTGTCTTATCGCATTACACAGGCAGTGCGATAAGCCTTCTCCTTATATGATCCTGTCTAGCGATACTTAGGATATCGCAGATGCGATATCTCCCTCCTTTCTGTCCCTGCGGTATGTGACACTTAGCCACTTCCTGGTTTAATACGCTGTTTCAAATACCCTTATCCTCTTACTGAGATATCTTAATATCACTTAGTCTCTAAGCATAATCCTCACTAATGTGCTTAACCCTTAATACTTCACAACGATGTAACTGTATAAAATATTACTTTAAGCAATGCTCTAACTGAACCCTTCATGCATTATACTCATTCAATACTCAAGCATTATCCTTTATTGAACAGAGGTCTATTTCGCTAGGATTCAACTATGATTTTCACAATTGTTACGCATCAACCAGAACTAAACTGATGACCATATACATTACTTATAAACTGAAAGAAGCATTCATGTAACAGTAAAGATAAGCGAATAAGAGCAACAATCACACAAACGCAATCACACTACTCAAATATTTACGTGGTCCACTTCCAGGAGGGAAGCTACGCCCACGGGAACTGTGTTTTCTATTAACAACTTGAGAGAGTAAAACACAGTTCCGCCGCAACCCTTTGCAGTAGAGGTCTTCTGGGAAACTCCACTCCTGTGGGAGCCCTTCTCTATAGACCTCTCTTCTTCTCCTTCCTACTCTTCCACTGACTCTTACAATGTACTCTCTCTCTCTCTCAATCCCTGCGGATTGCACAATCTGCTCAATGAGCCGGCCTCTGATCTTTGGAAGATGTTCAAACTCTGTATATTCAAAGACTCGACTACTCTCTACTTAATAACTTTAGTAACTATGTGTCCAACCATTTTACATACAAAAGACTCCTATATATAGATGGCCCGAAGGTCTCATCTCAGTTACAAAACTGTGGGCCTTATCCCAACAGTGACTCAACCCTAACCACTTACAGTCAACTAGCTGTACTTTCATGGCCACCTCCTGTCTCGTCGCCGCTTCCTGCAGTCCTTAGTCTTTAATGCATCGGCCCGTTGCTTCTTCTTTGGTTCCAGCAACGCTGACTGTAGTCCTTCTTCTTAATGAGGGTAGCTGAACCCTCTCTTCATCTTCAGCGCCTTTATTATGGTGGTTGAGCTCTCCCTTCGGCCTCTTCCTTGTACCACACGCTTTGACTTTTCTGTACATATCGCCGCAATTCCTGTCAGAATTTTCGCTACGGCGATATCTTTGCCTTGTCGCCAAAATTGGTACTTTCTCCCCAAAAATGGTTATCTTTTCCAAAATTAGCAGCTTTCTAAATGCTGCGGGAGTTCTCTCCAACAACTGATTACCTCACCAGATGGGCGGAAGCAAAACCAGTAAAGGACTGCAGTGCCGGTATTGTTGTGCAGTTCATTTTTGAAGATATACTTTCACGATTTGGATGCTCGAAGATTTTGATGAGCGATCAAGGCACTCACTTTTTGAACAGAACTATCGAAGCTCTCACAGAGAAATTCTACATCCATCATCAACGCAGTACCCCATATCATCCACAGGCGAATGGAACTGTTGAGGCTTTCAATAAAATACTCGAGAATGCCCTCACTAAGATCTGAATGTGAATAGAGATGACTGGGATCTGCGCATCTCATCTGTGTTATGGGCATACAAGACCACTTGCAAGAAATTTACAGGGCACACACCTTTTCGGTTAGCTTGTGGACAGGAGGCTATAACGCCAATGGAGTATATTGTCTCCAGTTTGAGAATCGCTGCATTTACAGGGATGGCAGATTGCGCAACGCTAAAAGAAAGATTGCTCCACTTGGTTGGATTGGAGGAAGATCGCTTCATCGCAGGCTTTCACCAACAGGTGCAACAAGGATAATTTTAGGGGTGAAATTTAGCCCATGGGGTATTTTTCCATTTTTTTTCCAAAAAAAGATTCAGAAATTTGCATTTTTTGAAGCCCCATTTCACCTAATTTTGATGGGGTAAACTTTTTTCACTCTAAAAATCGCCAAATTATTATATAAACTATATAAAATCCATATAAATTGAAATAATTTTAGAAAAATATCGCCAAATATTTTACAGTTGACATTTTAAGAATTGGTAAGATTCGCCAAGGTTTATACACTTTTAAATAAGCATGGGTCCTTAAAATTATCCCTGAAGTGCAAAAAGACCGTAAGAAAGGATGGCATGATCGCCATATAAAGAACAAGTCCTTTCAGGTAGGTGACTTAGTCCTCTTGTATGATAGAAAATTTATGAAGTTCCCTGGTAAATTTAAGATGCATTAGCTTGGTCCATATACTGTGATACATGTTACTAACACTGGTGCAGTCCAGTTAGCCACCTTAGCTGGCGATACTTTACCAAGTTTGATAAATGGGAGTAGAATAAAGTTGTACCACAATAGTCTTGCTTCGCAGAATCCTGAATGATAAACAGAGGGAGAAATTTCTAAGTGTCAAGTATAGTTGGAATTGGACACTGGAAATGAAAAGGAGTCTGTACATGTATGATAAGTAGGACAATGTATGTCATGCACAACACTGTTGAAGCTAAAAAAAAAAATGGAGCCACGCAGATGAAACATCGACACTGCGAAGTAACTGCGCAGGATCAGATATGGCCTGTCGCCCAGCTCGACGCAGCTCTCACAAAAATAGCCGTTACACTGGCCGTGAGAAAAATAGCCATTATATGACCGTTGCCAACAACCGCTTGAGCATTTAATGCAAAGATAGTCGTTCTGAACACGCTGACGAAGAAAGGGACTAAAGGATCTGCTCAATTTGGCCAACGAACACCACATTTAATGCTCATCTAGTCGTTGGAAGGCATGGGAGGACTCACCTGCGCCTATAAGTAATGCTGCATAAGGACTCGCGGGCATTACCAAACACTTAGAATTCTCATACGCTCAATCATGTGTTAGCAATCATTAGTAACATACCTGAAACATTTGCCTACTCTCGCCACTGAATGTCCGAGTGGTTGTATAGACAAGAAGATCTTACAATCCAAGAAGCGGTCAGAGTCTTTCAGCATGGAGGGATTGAAGAGTTAATGAAAACCCCTGCCAAGAAGGTTACATTAGAACCAGGTCAGGCATCTCGATGGTCACCTAGACACAACCCATACATGTAGGATAGGGGGAAAGATACAGTCAGACCACGAACAAAGAACCTCAGGCCAATTTCAACGGTGCCACAGTCACCGGTATTTCAGAAGGAGATACCTTTAAAGCTTACACCAGAGTACATATCACCATGGGCATGGGATGCCCCAGTTTATAAACTGGTCAAGAATGCCCGCTATGAAATCCCCTTATCGCCAATCTCTAAGCACATAGACGTTGCCCATAAATTGCTAGGAAAGATCCCAGAGTGTAAGTGGGAAGACTATGACCTCCTAGGAGTGCAGAAGGAAGAACCCCATGATCCCAAGTTCCCACACTTCCAGCCTGACCAATACATGTGCTGGAAGAAAAATTCTAAAGGCATACTTAACTTGGTCGCCGAAAGTTGGTTGACACCAGTAGTCCAGTCAGGATTGTTGAACCTGCTGAGATTACCCCATTTTGATCATTTAGTAGAAGTCAATGTGGTGGTTCGCACTTTGATGGCGCGAATCCATCAGGGATACCTGTGGCTAGACAGAAATGTTGATTTGACCATCGACTTAATCCATTGTATCACAGGACTAAGCAAGTGTGACAAGGAACCTAAGCAGTTCTTCCAAGGGAAGAGTAAGGAAAAAGAAGTTGTCACGAAGATGAAGAAAAGCCATGCATTGGTGAAACGAAAAAGAGGTTTTCCGACAGAAGAAATCGACGATAAAGCGACAAATTTTGTTACACAATTACTGGCCGAAAAAATCCTAAGAACAGCCAGGCCTCCGAAAATGCCTACGGGCGCAGTACTACTCGGTGCCGCGGTGGCTAAAGGAACCAAGTTCAATTGGTGTCAATACCTTCTCAATGAGTTCCTGGATGAACTCAATGACACCTAGGAGAATGGAGGTCAATTCCACTTCACATGGTTGATTATCCTGATCGCCTTTGTCAGATGGAAGGAGCCGAAGGACTATGTCGGCATAATTGCAGACACCAATGATCCTAGAGGAGTTCGATATGCCAACCTTTGGGAAAATTTGAACGCGGAGTGGCAACACATGACAGCTGAAGTCTTCTACCAGTATTACACCCAGCTGCGCGAGGCGATCACGCATACATCGCCCATTACAAAGTAGGTAATGTCAAAATACATTCGCATTATCGATTTTCAGGCGGACATGCGTTGTATTTTTATTTCACCCAAAGCAAAGATGAAGAAGCCGAAATGGTACATGGGTAATTACCATATGTATGAGGAAGACATCGATATCCTCATGAGGGACTGGCCGGCAGAGTTTCGTGTCGAGGTCATGGATGTTCCGACCGATTTAGAAGAAGATGAACCAATTCCGTGGCCATGCCCAATCACTGAGGAAAAAAGAAAAAGGAAAGAACCTGAAAGCCCGCTAAAGCCAAGGCGCGGAAGAAGATGAAAGCAACCAAGAGTCAGTCAGAAACAACGCTTAATGAGGAAGATTTCAACATGATTGCCGAAAAAGTCACAGAACAAATGGAAGAGCTGATGACAGACAAAGAGAAAAAGGACAAGGCCATACAGGATGACCTACAAAAGAATTGGTTGTCACTGCAAGGGCTCATGCAGAAGATGGACGATGTCCAACAAAGGCTACCTTTGTCGTATGACACAGAATCGGAAGGGAGGTTGGGAGAAACCTCGCAGCAGACACCACCGCAGCTAGCCATGACGCTGCAAGCAAAGACTCGACTCGTTCATCTGGACCCAATGAGCATAACGATGCCAATGTCAGAACAAGTGATTCTGGATACAAAGGGTGGCAAGCGGGTAGAGCTCGACTTGGCCAAGATTCCGTTACCTGGCTTGCACTTTTTGCACCTACAGGTTGTAGACGAAATGCATGAAAGGACCGTTGATTCGATGAAGTCCCAAGCTGAGCTGCAAGCCACAAATAGGTAGCTCGAGGAGTCTGGCTCGTGCACAGATATGCAACTGCATGATGAACAGGACTGTCGGATGCGATTGGAGGCCACTATTACTTCTGTCGCAGATGACATTGAAGATTTCGAACCCCAGAGCGATCTTGCGGACACCGTTCTGAGAATGGGAGATATGGCGAAATCTATGAAGACAGAAATACTGGATAAGGAGATTGTTCATGAGGCTGATATTACCACCTTGAAGGAAAAAATCAATACGGAGATACCATTAACTAAGAAGCAGTTAAGGGAGTATGCAGTAAAGGCCGCAACGCGGAATATTGCAATGGACGTGGCTAACTGCCAAGATTTATTGACTGCAGCTTCGAAGGAATGCACTGCCCTCGAAGAGAATCCAGGGTTACTGCAAGTAAAGACTGTAGTCAAAGAAAAGCAGGCCGCACTGGTGAAGCTAGATATGGAAGTTAAGGCCCTACCAGCTAGAGACAGGCTTCTGAAATACAGGGAAATAACCAACTTGAAAAAGGAGGTACAAGCATTAAGGGAGAAAGAGACTGCGATGGATGATCAGTCCCAACCACTACTACAGGATGCCATTGCAATATCACAGCAAATTGAAGACAAAATCAGGGACCTGCGCGAGAACCAGGAGAATGTGGAATGACAGATTGGACAAGAAATAACTGTAGAGATGCTCGACACAGTCAGGCGAGTTGAGCACGGTACAAAGGAAACAATGGAGCAGCCGGTCGGCACATTCAATGAATTCGCAGCAAAGCTAGCTCCACAGGTCGCGGAGCAGATAAAAAAGGCTAAAGCTGAAGGTGGCTTGGGGACGAGCCACATGTAAGTGTTAGGGGCATGTTGGGCTTGGCCCAAGTTGGGGCAAATTTTGATAACAAAAGGAGTTTTAGCTGTGGAGCTGAGCGTAGCTCAACAAAAATACAATTTTGTGCAAGTGTTGGGGATGCTACGAAGTTTCATGCAGCAACCAAATTTTGGCAGTACTTCGAAGGGTGCTGCGAAGATCAGTGCTATGAGGAAGCAGTGCTGTGAAGTGACCAGTCCACGTGGAGCCGGCAAAGCAGAGTGTTGGATGGAGGACGGGCATGTGTACCGATTAGACCGTCGACGGTCTAGTTTTAGCAAAGATGCTCCAGGGAGGCTGAGCTGCGGCCATGAGAAAATCAGGAAGGTGGCCAAGTGTATGAGGCTATTAGAGGAAGAACAGTTTGATGAAAGCGACTGGGAGCTGAGCCAGCTGTACGAGGACATTAGAGGAAGAGCGGCTCGAGGAAAGTGACTTGTTGGCGTGTGCACAACAGAAAGGACAATAGTGACAAGATGAAGGCGTGGAGGACCGCCGCGATGGAGCACTCTCTACCAGAGGCCAGCAGTTCGGTTTAGAGAAACCGTAGCAGTTTTGGAAACCTAAGGGTTTCAGCCTTTAGCATTCTAAAGACATGAGCTATGGGTATGATCTATAAAAGGAGGCATTTTTGTATGGGAAAGGGTTAGAAGTTTAGTAGTGAGCATTGTAAAATATTTTCTGAGTAAAGATATTGTAAAGGCTCTGCAGCTGAGTGCGCAGAGACCTATCTGAGAGAGAAGAGAGTCTGTAGCTGATCGTGTAGACTAAGAACTGTTGTGCCCTTCCCAAAAGATATATATAACAATAGTTCTTGTGGACATAGCTTCCCACCCGGGGGAGTGAACCACGTTAAATACTGTGCAGTGTGATTGTGTTGTGTATTGTGCATTTATCTGCTTCCTGTGAATGAATGTCTGAATTTTCCCTTGCATATCATTATGATAGGACTTTTATATGTATTTGCCATTAGGAGAATATGGAAATAATATGTTAAGATCTGCATGAATAGATGAATGGTGAATGTTTGGTCTCTACTTATGAAGCAGTAATGAATCAGTTATTCAGCTAAGTGTTAGATATTGTTTAAGCACTTTCACATTACATAGTAGGAAGAATGCATGGTAGTTGGATTGTCTCCACGGCACATGCTTGAGCAGTGAACACCCTAAGTGAATGAATGAATGATTGAGTGTTAATAACTTTGGTACTCTAGTTAACTGCAAGTATTTCAAGTCTCAGTGTGAACTGCGTTGGCCGCAGTCACAAAGAAATTCCGTGGAAGTAGAATTTAGAGGTGTGGACAGCGGTGTCGTCTATCGCCGCGCAGTCTTGCCCCGCATCACACGTCCCGTATCACGCTGCATAGTAAGTCAGACTAAACAACTCATCACCTACTATGGAAACCGGATTCCGCAGTACCCCATAGATACACCTCGGGTGAGACCTCAACCTGCTCGCAGGTTGTTGCTGAAAGGGCCGGTGCGAAGGGGTTTTGTTGGTCAAGGAGAAACCGTGAATACCCTAGGTCTTTATTGAAAACCCTCTGGGTCAGCATATGATAAGCCAATAGTGGCATGGAGGGCCCAAACTTATTCTATGAGGAATTGGTGCTACACTTGTTAGTAAATTGCTCGGTTACAAAAATGATGTGTCTTTTCATTTTCAGGTTGTGCAATCTTGTTGTGGTCTAGGGAGGTTCTTCTCTATTTAATTTCCTTCTAAATTGGAGAAAATTTGTGAAGGATTTGTTGGAACTCCCATGTTTTATTGTTTGGGAACTTTGGAAGGCCCACAACAGGGCTATCTTTGATGGAATAAATTTCTTTGCAGCGGCTATTGCATATAAAGGAATTACGGCTTTCAACGAATTTTCAAGAGAATCAGATCTCTTCCCTCCTACTCCTCGTGTGCACAGTTCCCATCCAAAATTTGGAAAAGTGCAGAGGTCTTTTTGATGGTGTATCGTAAAGTGGTTCTTCTTTATGCGGAGCGGGAGTGATTTTCTGGTCGTGCAATTCTAGAGTTCATATGGATGAATTGCGGAGAAGGAACAAATACAAAAGGAGAGCTTCTTGCACTATGGATGATTTTGTTTTTCATCCAAAACCTTGGATTCGATGGCATTCAGATTTTTGGCGACTCTCGAATGATTATAGAGTGGGCATCCGGAAAATGTGCAATTAATTTACTTCGTCTCTCCACATGGATGTCTAACATTCAATCTTTGATTCGTGATTTTGGTGATATACCCTTCACTCATGTTTATAGAAAGTACAATCAAGAGGTGGATTTGCTTTCCAACAGGGCGCTCTCAGCACAAGAGGGATTTATCTTTAGCGAGACATAGGAGGATGGTCAGGTATTGTTGTCTCCAACACTTCGTCTATGTATCTACGTATTTCAGATGTATTGTGGTTATGACTTTCTGGTCTATTATGTCTATTATGCTGTGAGTAATGTTTTTATCGACTATGGGGGCACTTACGCCGTCGTTGCTTATGGTCTTTTTCAATACATATACTGTTTTAATTAATGGTGTGGATTTTTTTCATTCGGACAAAAAAAAATGTCATGGCAATCAATTTCTATATGTTTGGTGCATTTCTTTAATAAGATTTATATTTACTTTTGAAAAAAGAGACCAGAATCCTGCTGCTGTGTCTACGGACTTGTAGCTCGGCCGTCCATAGGCGCAAGATGTACCTTGGCTTAGCAGGTCCCCTGGACATAGTCCTTTCAGACAATGGCCAATTAATTATAAAAAAAAGGGAATCTTAGCCGAGTGAATGAGGCGTAGAGGATAGTCTTTCCACAATAAACGGCCTATGAACGGAATATGGTGTAATAATTTAATAGACAAAATCCATAATTGTTAATATAATTTATAACTTCTAATATGCTATAGAGCTCTCACCGTTCCAAGAAAATAAAGCCTTTAGATAGCCATTCTTTATGTGCACATCCAAAACAAATAAAATATGAACGAATCTGCCAATGATTAAACCCTTTGACATAGCCACTTTATTTGACCAAATTATGCAAAACAAAGACGAAGGATTCTGACAATGAATTCTTTGAGATTGTTTTGTATTCAGTGACTGAACCCTTTGACATAGCCACTTTATTTGTCCACATGCAAAACAAAGATGAAGGATTCTGACAATGAATTCTTTGAGATTGTTTTGCATTCAGTGCGGACCACTATTTTCATATCAAAACCTTGAAAGATCTCAGTATATCACGTTGATGACGTCTACGGATTCTCTTTCTTTGCGGATTCTCGCCTCCCCTTGAAACATAAATATTTTAACACCCGCCGACGCCAACACCAGACGCCATGGACTGGATGAGTTGAATGGATTACTATTATATATTGAATGAATTAATATTATTAATACCTGTAGGCTACCATGTCTGCACGAGCAGGAAAACCAAATGGCCCAAATGGCATAAGCTGTCTGCCATTATGGTATCAAAGAATCTGCGAGTATCAAAGAATCTGCACGTTTTCAATGTATTGTGGGAGAAGTCTTCGCTACTATAAATACAAACATAGAGACTGTCCATCTTCAAAACCGCTGGTTTAATGATTTCATCTGCTATAAACTTAAATTGAGTGGTCGTGGCTTCTGTGTTTTGGATACCATAGAAAGCTACTTAGTACTATAGCACCAGCAAATATGCAGAATATTACGTCTGGACACACGCAGAGTGATTGCAAAGTTGTTGAATGCAAATTGTTATGCAATGATACAAGCAAAGTTACATGTAATGTTACAACAGGTGAAAGCGGCCATTGCAGCCTCTGCTTTTCAGAGTATTGTTTCTGTTCTGGGCAAGTCCTCAGGAGGCTCTTCTAATATCCGGACAAAGAGCTCCAATTAAATGGCAATTGGTATTTTGTGGATCTCTATATATTGCGTTTTATGGTACTGAAGATGAAGTAGAAGTCCCCTCTAAACATGCGGTAATACACATGACTGTAATCTATATTTACCTGTATGGAAGTTAAACTTGAGTTCATCTGGTTTACAAAGTTGTCTTCGTCGATTCCATTTGCAGTTGTTATGTTGAATCACTGTTGTGTATTCATTTGTCTCTTCTCTGCACATAGGGTTTACATAGATAAAATTTAAAACTGACCTTTCAAAAATCACAGCTGAGGACCACATTTATCAAGTAAAAAAGTATATATGACCAGTGCTTTGAAGAAGGATGCAGGCTGCAAGGACAATAAAATTCGAAAAACTGTTCCATAAAGTGAAGAATCTGAGACATAGCCATGGAGAGTCAGAAAATTGATTTTCTAGCCTATATCCAAACTGTGACAGATGAAATTCTCAAGATTTACAAAGAGAATAAGCCTAATGAAACCTACCAAACTATAAATATCTCTGGACAAAATCGATGCTAAAGAATATGGTGGAGTCATCACATAATTGTTCCCACGGAGGATCATAGATTGGAAAAACAGTTAGGTCCATGGAAAATTTAATTAGTGAAAATAGTGGTGATCTGTTAAAAGTTCTTCCTTGGAAGAGAATTTCGATACCATGGAGAATCGCATATGCATAGAGGATGTGGGATTCGTAGACATAGTTGATCGCTTTAAAGTAAGGCACCTATGAGAAGCAATTGAGATTCAAAAATTCCCTGTATATCTCAACGTAAAGGATGGATGTGTAACTTAAGCTAACATCTCAATAAATTGCAGTAATAAATATGATTCATTATCTAATCACAACATCAAAGTATATCTATAATCTAGATGCTATGCAATCTGATCATAATTCACATCTTAATGAAGGTTCAAGAAGGGTGATTCCAAATGTTTGGTATGAAAATTTTAACATAGGTATCTTCAAAAACATACACTAACATACAAAGTTTGACATTCACACATCAACCTTCTTAATCTTAATATTGAAATAGAGGATAACTTCGGAGTAAATATAGTTTAACACATTTTATCAATAGAATCTTAATCTCCTTAATATGTGGTTTAACACATTTGATCAATAGAATATTACTCTCCTTAATATGCATTTGGAAATTATGTTGGATAGAAACTTTACTAAACATTTTCTTATAAATTGGAAAGAATATATAAATGATTAACTAAAAAACAACTAGATCATGTTAAGATGCAAATAATTCCGTAAGAAGAGTCCTCCAAAATTGTATGTCAAAAGAAACCAAAAATGGTTAACACAGATTAGCAACTCGACATGGATTTCCATGAGTGAGCACATGTAGAAGAGATCAAGAATGAAAATGAAAAAACCCATTAGAAATTGGAAGAGCAACCATAGCACAAGAATTACACACAAAATAATAATTTGTATTGCATATCACACTTACATACAACACACTTAAATAGGTGTTGTTAGATTTAACTTATTCCAAACGATAGATATGGAGGTTGAGAGAATATCTTAACAATCTCCTACAAAATCTCAAACCAACTCTAAACTAAGCACAGTGCATTAATGGAAGCATAATTATCTCCAACACCCCCTTTAATGCTTACATTGCAAAACTTACAAACAAATCACAAAATTACAATATTGATCTCTTGTCTGATTTGGTCTTCATTACCATTGGCACCCACTGTGAAATCTTACTCTTTACGTTCTTTCTCCCCCAACTTGACTCATTTAAACTGCAACTGCTTCTAAGTAACAATAAAGTTATTGTAGTGACTGACAATATTAAATACTTTAGTTTTCCAAAATACATAGTTCGCTTAGTTTGACAAAGAAGTAGTCAAGTAATTGGACAGGTCTATAGAGGTATTTCCATCTGTCAAACACATAGCTCGTTGAATCCAACAGTGATCTAAAAGATTACTTTAGATACTAAATTATCCTTTTTCCTTTTTTTTTACAAACAAGAATAAATTTAACATACATAGAATAATTCAAAAAAAAATTATCCACCAATAATTACTTGCTAAGATTTGCATTAAAAATGAGTGCAGGAAGAATATAATGCTGAGCATCAATGTCAATAAAACCGACGAAGCATAAATGCAAGAGACGGATGATCTAATGATGATCTCACAACACAACAATCTAGCAATGGAGGTACTTCAACCTTATGGATATCTGCACAACAGTCTCACGATCCTTCGAGAACCAGTGAGAAAGTCAGCATCCAACAGAACACACACAATTTACAGTAATGGAGAATCCACTGGTCATGCTCAGATTCGTTCTGGAAAGTCACACATTAATACCATCTTGCCAAGGATTGGCACAACCATCAATACGAAATAGAATTGTTGGGCACATATGTCTAGATGATCCTTAATTCAACAAATGCATTAACAAGTAACACAACTCTAATTGGAATATGCAATAGATTTTCTTTGACATTACCAACTCAACAGACATTTTAGTTAAAAATGGGCCTCCACTCTTCTCGACTCATATCTGTAATCATGCAATCCCTTTAATTTCATGAAATGGCAGTTGTGACTATCTCTCTTCAGATCAACAGAATTGTCTCTTTGAATCAACGACTTCCTTTCACATTAATGTGCAACAGATCAAAACAAAATTGTTCACTGCCTCCTCCAGCTCACAATGTCACGCCTATGTCCATGAAACATTCTGGAAGTGCAAGGTTGCATTCCCAGCACACTGAGTATGTATTGTTGTATCGTTATGGGGAAAATAGTCAGGATTTAAAATCTAATATGGAACTGTGACTTGAGGGCCTCAAGTCGGATTGACTTCCTCACAATTCGCGAGCAATTCCTTCACCCAGATAATGCCTTGTTCTCCTTTATAATTACTCTAATATAATCTACTCCTACGTTGCATATGATCAGCTCCCAATTTATCTCATCTTCTTGGGAACTTCAGTGAGGAAGCTAACCCCAACGAAGCTTTGGTACCAAAACATAAATTGGAAGAGCAACTATAGCACAAGAATTACACACAATATAATAATTTGTGTTGCATGTCACACTTCCACACAACACACTTGTTAGATCCAACTTATTCCAAACATAGATATGGAGGTTCAGAGAATATCTTAACAGTCTCTTACAAAATCTAAAACCAACTCTAAACTAAACACACTGCATTAATGGAAGCATTATCTCCAACATTAACATTCCAAAGATGTCAAATAATAGTCTAAATATATGACATTAAATATGGCAATGTTGAAGTTGAAAGTGAGTCAATGAAGCTATTGGCCATTGAGAGAATGCTGAAATCAAACTATAAATAATTGTTCCACATAAAGCATGCACAATAAAATGGAATATGTATAATGAAAATAGAATAGGATATCATCATAAATTTCAAGAAAACTAAACATGTTCAATCTAAATATATTTTATCCTAGATCCAAAAATGGTATAAAATCTGGAAATGATCTACATAATTTCTCTTAACATAATATAATATGTTGTTAGCATACCAAAAAAAAATACAAAAGCGCTTCATGAAAAATAAAGAAACGATAAAGCTATTATTATGGTCGTTAAAAGTGAATAAGATTAGATGTACATACACAAAAAGGAAAAATATTATCAATGATCAACATAAATTCTCCACGAGGAGATAAAGCTATTATGAGTAATATTAGATGTTAGTTCCACAAAAAGGAAAAATGTTGTCAATGATCAACATAAATTCTCCACGACTAACTTTCCATAGTACTTTAAATTCTACTAAATGCACAAATGGATAGATGTATATGATACATTAAATTGCGTGTGAAACAATATGTAGTTGACATTTAAGTACCACTAAAGGTGCCATCATTATCATCTATCAATCTAGCCACAAGAGAGATGGATGTAGTACAAAACATCTATGGAAATAGGTATTAAAAGTTGAGCAATATTTGTCAATGTAGGCTTTTAAGATAGTGAGACGCTGGGAACCCATGGCATATATCCCTTGCGATACTCATTATTATGGGGAAAAGGGATGGAAGAAGATGCAAAGAAACATTGGTTTTTTTTTGTGAATCCATTTGACTATAAAAGGGGCTCAGGATGCCTCCATTTTGGTAGATATTTAAACAAAACTCAGAGGTAGAGCTTTAGAATGATATATGAAATTTGTATAATTCCATTCTGGTGTTGTGCCTTTTACTTTATAAAAAGTAAAGTAATTATTTCTTGTTAAATTCTAGTTCCCTAAATTAGAACAAGAAGGAAATAATGAATTAAAGGAGATATGATAGTTCAAAGAGGAATCTACTTGATAGTATGTGAAGAGATTTCAAAACTTGATGGGTAAGGATTTTTTGCCATCAATTATAATAATCATAAAGAATCGTTTATTCAAATATTTCTCCTATTAACAAGAATCTCACTCACCAAACAAAGATTGATATTCCAATAGCTATGTTATAACAAGAAATGAAGATTAAGGCTATGGCCAAGTACCCTAGCAATACATAATATTCCATGCCAATAAAGGGTCCATATCTATCTGTGTCCCATAACTAGATTGCTTCCCTCATAGAAAATATACAATAGTTTATAGTAGTCAAGGTTGGGGGAGATCATGTTTGATGCACAATTTGTATGACTAAGAGCCATCATGCCTCATACTGTCCTAGGTTGAGGGGAGGGACATCATCCAATCCTTCTATGGGGCATTTTCTAGGAATACCATAAGTGGCAGTTGCACAAATGTCTACCTTTGCTCCATTTCATAATCTAGCACAATATGATGCCTTTCTAAATGTTTAGAACTCTACATTTCGGGATTTTTTGAGATATGTAGAACATATGGGAACCTTCTTGGGAATTGTTTAATCTTGAATAAGTATTCTTTCGTTCCCAATACCATATGTTGTGAATTGTATGGCACCTTCCACACATACTACAGATAATTATAGAGCCCTATATGCCCTCACATATATACTAGAAAAAACTACCTTTCAAGTATCTAACAATATACAACTTCAAGGAAGAAGAGGAGGTTGCAAGAGAGGAGGTGGATATCAAAGAGGTAGAAGTAGTGGAAGAAGTGGACCTATACAATGCTACAAGTTTGATCTATCCCAGGACTAGACTCGTGCCATCGACTAGTTCCTAGTCCCAATCGAATCCTTGGACATATCTCAGTCACATTGACTTAGTCAAATTTTTGTATCAAACAATCCATCGACTTAGTTGACCCTTCAGATTAGTCAATCCATCAACTTAGTTGACCTTGTGGACTAGTTGATCCATTAACTCAATCAACCCTATGGATCTGTCAATCCATTAACTCAATCGATGCACACATCCTTCTACAAGATTCATTCATCATACATGCCCTATGACATTTGATGACTTCAACACATGTTAGACAACATTCTTAGTAGTCAAAAGACATCGATAAGAAGCCATATTCAATGTGGCAATGGTGTGTCGTCATCTTCTTCAATTTGATAGATGGGAAGAAGATATTTGGTATCCTTAATCAAATTGTAATTTCTTCTGTATAATGCAAACGCAACGGAAGGCACTCAATCATCCCTTAGATTTTTATATATGCATGTAATCCTGAATATGAAAGGGTTCCTCGTTCTTGATTCCACTCAGATGGGTCCCAAAAAAGAAGGCTCAATTGGTTCCTCATGGTTCCTTCATTTGACCTCCATACATGTAAACAAGTCTTTTGACTTAGTACACCTTCATAAAAGGTTGGATTATAGAATTAAGAGACCAATGTCCCTCAAATGACTTCTCAATAAAACTAAATTTTTCACCCTTGGCAATTCTTGATTATCAATTCCCCACTTGCATTTTCATTTGATTGTTTTTTTCAATTGTTTTCAATCGTTTATGTTTGGTAAGTATCTACATTGGTTTTCTTATTCATTCTAGGTATTGTTTGCTTCTATAATAACAGACCTTGACTCATTTGATTGACTCTTTTTCCCTCCTATAGACTCCTAGGAAACACAAATCATTGGTATCAGAGCACTCTAATATGCTCTAGACCTACTTAAACGCTACTTGCATAGTAAGCAAACTTATCCCTATTCAAACACGCTTAAAGACCCAACTATTTAACTTACCTCTACCTTCGACCTCCAAGTATATATATACTCGAAACCCTAGTCCGAAGATGGAAAGTGAAACAGAGGATGAAACTCCACTCATTATGAAACTAAACAACTCATAGAGAAAGAACTCACTCGATAGCGAACTGAAATGTATGAGCATTTAAATAAGATCCTTTCTTGACTTACTAGTTCATTTGGATTGAATTTGGTTAGAAATGTAACGATATATTCCTTTGATAGGGTTATCCCCTTCAAGGTACAAATGAACTTGGACATACCAAATTTGGAAGAAAATATTGATGTTGAATATGTAGACACCTGGATACAACAATTAGAGTCCTACTTGTCTTTGAATAAACATTTTGAGGTTGCGAAAGTCACCATTGCATCTTTGAAGATGTCAACTTCTGTACATTGGTAGCGGGAAAATATTTTAACTAAACAATAAGAACAAGGTCACCCCATTGACCATGGTAAATTTTTTTTGAACATGTCAAGATAGAATTATATCCACTCAAGTGCATAGAAAAACTACACAAGAAATGGAAGTAGTTAAGACAATGGAAATATCATACTGTATAGAGTTATACTGATGAATTCCACCATTTAATGGCTTGACTTGATGTTAAGGAGGAAGAAAAGTTACTTTTTTGAAGTATATCAGTGGATTATCTCCTTATATCCAAATCTAGAGATGGATTTGCTCACTATTGGAACTCTCGTAGAAGCATTCCATTAATCCATCAATATGGAGGGGAAATTGAAGGTGAAAGGATGATTCTTGACCAAACCGATAGGTCGACCTTTGGACAAGAAAAATTAGTCGACCACTGACTCCAACAATTCAAAGTTGTCTAATTAGACTAATTCATAGAAGCAAGATCAGGGTAAGAATCCTTTCAAGAAATACAAGGGGAATCACAACAAACAACCCCCTACAGGGAAATGGTGTGATTACCATAGTTTAGCTTGGTATGATGAATCTTAATGTAAATCTCCAAAGAAATTTTTGACACAAATGTCTAACAAAATATTTTGGAATATGAACTAGACTCCTTGACTCTATTAGCATCGACTTCGACAACCCTCCTGAACTCGACCATCATCAATGAAGATGAAAGGAATTACTATTCCATACACAAATATTGGTACAGAGTTACCCATTGCATCCTATTGTGGACAATGGTAGTCAAAATAACTTTGTCTCTAAAGCCATTGTAAATAAATTTTGTCTTGTTTCTACTCCACATCTGCAACCTTGCAACATTGATTGGATGAAGGATGGACAAGAACTCAGTATCACCTAACAGTGCAAGATTACCTACTACATTAATCCTTTTTAGGATTAGCTTCTCTATGATATAGCGCCACTCAGTAGTTGATGTACTATTTGGTAATCCATACTTATGGGACATACATGGAAAGTATCATTCTATACCATATAAACTAATTCTCAAAATCTAGAATCAGTGTTATGACATTATTGAATGTCGAACCACATCGATAGTCAAAATGGTTTCAACAAAACATGCCAAAAATATTATTAACCATGCATAGAAATTCATGGTATTGATGATCGAGCCTCAACATTCCAAGAGGATCACAACAACTAGTTGAATCTCCACTTTCCGCAAATCTCAACAGTAGCAACAAGTCAATAGAGTACTTGAAGAATAAAATATGTGTTCAAAGATCTAGGTAGAGTACTACTACATTCCCAGGTAAAACACTCCATTAATATTGTTCCTATTTCTTCATTACACATATGTTTACAAAAGGTGTGTTTTAGAGAATGAAGAAATCTGTATACAAATTCAAGACTTGATTAACAAAGAGAAAATTCAAACCATCTCCTCTCCTTGTGGAAGTCCATTCATCCTAGTCCATAATAAAGATGGGACATGGCACATGTGCATTGAGTATAGGGATCTCAATAAGATTTAAGTAAAGAATTGGCATCCCCTTCCTAGAATAAATGGTTTACTTGATTATATGAAGGATGCTAAATTCCTTACCAAAATCAACCTCAAGTTGGGATATAATCAAATTCCCATAGAGTCCTCAAATTTATGGAAGACTACTTTCAAAACCAGGGAATGTTTATTTGAATGGTTAAGTCATTCCTTTTCATTTAACTAACACACCTGCGATTTTTATGAGATATATGGATCATGTTCTTATACCTTTTGCAAGCAAATATGTCATTGTTTATCTAGATAACATCCCGATTTTTAGAAGATCATGGGATGAGAATTTGTTACAACTTCAACAAGTGCTTAGCACTCTCAGACATCACAAACTCTATTTGAACTCCGAGAAGTGCACTTTTGAAATGAAGAGTATCAAATACTTGGGTTATGTGATTGACTCAGTAGGAATTCGAATTGACCTAGAAAAGATACAAGTCATTAGGGAATGCCCCACTCTAAGAAATTTTTAGGAAATAAGGAGTTTTTACAAATTTCTATTGTGGATTTTTGTTGGGATTCAGCCACATAGTTTGGACAATGAATTAGTTGACCAAGGGAGGTGCAAAGGAATTTTTCAAATGGACCACAACATAAGAATAATATTTTTAACAACTTGAGAAGAAGCTTTGCATAGCTTCAGCGCTCATGCTACATGATGCATTAGCCATTTTAAATTGAGACCGATGCATCAGACTATGGCATGGGTGTTGTTATCACTCAAACATGCCATCCAATGGAGTTCCATTTGGAAAATTTCTATGGTATTGTTCACAAGTATTAAACTTGTGAAAGGGAACTATATGCAAGTGTACATGCACTTAAATAATGGAGACACTACATTCTACGAAAAGAAATGATTCATTCATAGAATCATATGGACCACAATTCTTTGATAGTTCACTCCATCACAACCTTTGTGCATCTGTCTTAGATAAATGAAAACATCCTTTGCATCATCTGTTGTGCTACATTTCTTTTCTTTGCGCGTCTGGATGTTTGCTAAATCATGCTATTCCAGTTCAACAAGCCATTGAAACCCCAATAATTCTAAACTTGCAATATCATAATACTACAACTTTCACATCTTCAAGCTTACTTCAACTCTCCAACTTGGATTCTTATTTATACTTTTCCTGTGTAGACCATGTGTCCAGAAGATGGTCACAGCATCCCCATTTTCCTTTTTGACCAAGCAATCCATGCTTGTATGGATCTGTAGCACATAAATCTCCCACACAGTGTGATTCTATAATATGAAAAAATTGTGGGCTATGCCAAAAATTTATACAAATTTGAATGGCATAATGCAAAACAAAACTATTAGATCTCTTGTTAATTAATGGTCATTTCTTGTCTTTTCATGCGGATATACCATGGAACAACTATTAGGTTCTTAAAACTAAAGAGCTTTACTATGAAATTTTCTTTTTTCTTTATATACCACATTCATCATGCAATGAAAAATTCTCATATATATATATATATATATATATAAACAGTGATATCTTAAATTGATAAGAAATTAAGAGATATATGACCTTGCTCTTGTCATTGTGCGTTCAAATGGATGTAGATCGCACTACTCACAATGAACCTCTCATGGATAACTAACATGGAAGCGTCATGGAATTATCGAGCCCTTAAGACTTAAGGAACTCTGATATTATGTTAAGAAATAGAGCGGACACAAGAACTTGGTAGAAAAGGATTAAGCCATTCTCAACTCTATACTCATCCAATAATATCAATATATGGTACATGGATGTATTCACATCTAAATTTCTATCTCACTAACAACGTATCAATGTATAATAACAACACCTCATCAAGAGATAAGGATGACAAATCATAAAGAGATGATCTTGGACTTTGTGATTGTTTGGGTACTCACAGACTAACATAGACTAGAGTTTTGTAGAGAATTACCTCCTCGATGCCCCTATCTACCAGGGGTGCCTTATAGATAGATCATTAGTAGTATGGCCTTCGAATTTGGATCGATGCGATCTTGGGGGGATACCACCACCATTTAGTGACCCCAACAACATGGTCATTCCAAACCTTGCACTAGAAACTAGGAGAGGCCCCCCTAGGCCTAAACGTGGGGGTAACATTGTCTAGACAATAGCATAGTGCATGGTCATGATTATCTTTTAGTTCCTCTTTTAGACAGTGTTTGATTTGGAGCTTACTCAGTTTGGCCTCGGATGCTAGGAGAGTGGTTACTAGAAGAGCTTGATTGAATCTCAGACTTGTATTCCTTTTTTTGGGTCTATCTCTCCCAAATGCTTTTATCATCCATAGATCTGCTTATATATTAGGTTAGGGAAGCACCTCATTTTATTTCCCTTACTTTTTGCTTCTTGATTTATTTAGGATCTGGTCTATCTCTCCCACTTTGTATTTATATCTATGTACTTAGTAGTCCCATTGGCCTACATCTGTTGTCATTTGTTGGACATTTGTAAAATTATCTTATCTTTATCTCATCGATACCCTTTCACATGTTAAAAATTTCACTTGCTGATAAGTATTCTTATTTATGTTATATCTCGATTGTTAATGCTTGAAATTGTCTAGTTCCAAGGAAACTAAAATTATCTTATCTTTATCTCCTCCATACCATTTCACATGTTAAGAATTTCACTCATTGGTGAGTATTATTGTTTATGTAGTATCTTGGTTGTTAATGCTTTAAATTGTCTGGTTCCAAGGAAACTAGAATAGTGCATAGTCACCATGCACTTTCTCCTGGATCTGCAGGTTAGTGCTTGCTAACCACTGGGGGGTTCTCCGTAGTGACATTAGGTCAACTAATAATCAAACAAAATATTAGTAACTCTTAAACTTAGAGAAAAAATTGTAGTCCTAAAATCTTCATATAAGAAAGAAAAAACAATGAACTAATAAGTGCTTTAAGAGCTGAAAAATGCACATAAATTGATGCAGAGATTTAATATGAATTTGTGCATGAAACCCGATGCAACATAGATGAATTAAACATGGTAATTTTGATATAAAAAACACAAATTAGAGCAGCTAATTATGAATGCATTTACTGTTTTTAATGATTTTTTTTCGATGATTTTCATGATTTTTTGTGCATGTAAACCAAGAAAAACATACAATTTCTCTTTGTTCCCGCGACAAAATGTAAACTAAAACAATCTATTCTTGTTGTAATGTCCCTATAAAATAGAACTAAAGAAACCTAAAATGCCTTAGTATGCCTAAGATGCAAGATTTAATATTGTAGTTGAAAGTTCATTTTTAGTGCAAAATAGGATATGAATCCAATAAACCAGTGCCTCTTTGGAGTCTAAGAAAAGGAAAAATAAAGAGCAAAGTAGACTTAGGTTTAAAAGAAAAGCTAAGTTCTATTCAATCAAGATTTTTTAATACCTGTATTAGTAACACATGAAATCCTAAGACAATAGAACTTTCATATATGAAAAACCTGTAACAGTTGCCAAGGAAAACTATGTTTTTATTATCAAGAGTTGTAAGAAAAAAAAAAGTACTGATAGGTTTAGACAACAACACTCTAAGGTACAAAGCACTCTACTAGATGGGACAATACTATGTACAAACCAACAAAACAAAATCTCCACCATTGATACTCCATGATAACTACCAATCTTGATCTCTCTGGAAAGAACTAACAAGGAAGGGGGGAATAACACTAGCTCAAGAATGTAACATTCCAAAATTGAACCCTCCTTTCCTTATGCTTCACACAATATATAGGAAGAGAATGAGAGAAGATAGAAGAAATAGAAAAGATTAAAATATCCTTCTCCAAAGTAATTTGACCAATTTCTCAATAATAGTTGCATGCAATGAAAACCCTAAATACCTCTCCCATGGAATAGGTCACATCTCCTTGAATTAAAGCATATACATTGTGAAGAATCTTCCAATCCAAGTCAAATTATTTGGAGAAGATTAATTCCCCTAATAAATCCCTTGAATCATGTGACCTCTCAAAAATAGGCTAGGAGATGGGTTTCAAAATACACTCCATAAGAACTCAATGATAGAAAACCTAATTTCTCACTAAGGTGCATGGCTTCAAGATGAGTTAGATTGCAAAAATAAATCAAGGATTAATTTAGAGTCATGAGTTTAGGCTTCTAAATATTAAATTCGGTCAGCTTATTTTTGGGACAAAGATGAGGCATAAATTTTCAATAAAACCAGCAGTGCACCTATATTTTCATATCATTGCACCAAAGATTTGGAGACTTCATCAAATCAAAACTATCATAAAAGATACAAGATGGAAGAAAATAATATTGTATATTGGAAGAAAATTTACATTGAGATCAATGCACATTTTAGCTTAGTCCATCCAACCACCCTAAATTATCGAGATCACTCTCAAAATTTAGTATACAATGGATATGATGACTGATCCGTTCAAACTTAAACATAGATTCAATATTTCTAGAGGAAGAAATGATATGCAATGGTGTAATACAACCTTCACACCATGGACACAACTACAAGAACATGATTAAGTTAAACATTTGCATTTGAATCAATGCATATTGGCTTTCTACTCATGCAGTATAATTAATAATTTACAATAGAATTGTTTTCCTCTATATACCTTTCAATGTTCCTGATATTGCTTCATCTCTAATCATTTTGTTTCTAGTCATTCACCTTACAACTTCTTTCACTTTTAGCTCAATAAAGTTGTTTAGATTGTATATATTTTATGTGTTTTCTATTTTGTCTATAAAATTATCATGTTGATAAACCTATTCATGGATTGTGTCAAATCTCTAATAACACAAAGCATGTACATAGTTTAGTGGTGACCTGATGTTTCATGTTGAGGGGACATACGATAATGGATACAATATTATGTTTTTAGGTTTTCAAGGAAACTTGATTAATTTTTAAGGTTTATGGAGCACTTGTTCATTGATTGTGTCAAATGTGTAATAACATATCATGTATGGCATTTCAATGAGGACCTGATGTTTAATGTTGAGGAAGTGTAAGGAAGAGGAGACACGATTATGTTTTTAGGTTGTATTTATTTAGTTACTAAGTACTTGGTAGTGTAGGGTTTACTCTCACTCTAACGCTCTTTGTCCATAGTTAGTGATGACAATTTGACAGATACATTTTGGAATATATACAGGCTTGTCTAAAGGTAAAGATAAACAAAACATTCATTACATGCATTGCAAAATCAAGCCTTGAAATAGCAAAAATTAAAACTTGAACTAGTGATAACATTGGCTTCCAGCAAATCTCAATCAAGCATTTCAATGATGAGTGATTGTGACTTGATCTATACATTTGTAGGTATTTAGTCATCATACATGGGGCCCACCAAGAGGAGGATTGGTGGACATAATTTTTGCGATTGATTAGAAATTATTCAGATGTGAGCTTGAGTCGCACATTTCCATTTTTCAGTAAATCCACAAGAATGTTGGTTGGATATATAGGTATTTATTGTGAAATTCTATGTCATAGAAGATCTAAAGAATTGAGGATACCTTACAAAGAAAGAATGAGCATAAAACTTGAAGAAGAGTGAAAAATGCAATAAGAAAGAGCAGAAGAATAAGACTGCAATAGAACGCAGATAGGAGAAGAATAATGTCACATTACTCAATTATCAATATAATGAACAATGATAATACAATGGAGAGAATTTGAATCACATAAGAGAATTCGAACTTCAGTTGGTCTAGCATAGGGATTATCACCACTGGAGTGCTCTGGAAGACTCAAAGTCAACTGAACTTAACCTAAACTCAGTTAACTCAAGTCACAATTGATTAACTGACTAAGGAGGGCACAATAGTGAGTCTATCATGCATTCCAATCAAAAAAGTACTCATGGGGCCACAATGAGTGGCATCCAAAGCTCTAACCCCCCACAAGATTCCGATAACTCAGGTGGACTACACTGGAACACTCAGTAGGTTCCTATAAAATAGGGAACTGACTGAAGTGGTCCTAAAATGATGCATGCAGGGCTCAAAAGGTGGTAGATGGATCCTGGATGACATATGCACATCACTAGGGGGAAAATGACATCATCAACAACTAGGAAAAATAAATAATTCTAGGTAGGACAAGAATGGAGTATTGAAATATCCTAACATTTATAAGGTATTTACCCTAATCCCATTTCTAAGGTATTTTCACTAATCCTAGGCTCCAGTTAATAAACTTAACTCTTCTAGTTCTAGACTTCTGTCATGTGTAATATGGCTTCCATTAATCCAATTTGACATTGGTAAGCAAAATATATGTAGCAATGTTACTAAAATCTTGGGTTAATTACTTGGTATATAGTAATATGTATTGTATATTTATGATTTTTAAATCTCTTTATTTTTTTGACAAATGCTTGATTAGCAATGATAGTGCTCACAAAATCATAGGTAAAGGCATGATTCCATAAAAAAATAGAATGATGATGTAAAAATGTAGGTAATGTGCTTTATGCTTTGGTATTAAAGAAAAATATTGATAAATGCAAGCCAAATTGAAAAGTAGGATTACATAATTGAATTTTATGAAGGTATATGTATTATAAAAGACAAATTGGACCATTAGAGGGTAGTTTCCAAAAGGGGTTATGGAAGGTGGCTTATATAAAGTTATAGCAAAAACAATGTGTTGACAAGTACTATTAGAGGTTGATGAATGTAAAAAGAGAATTATGACATCAAATATTTGGTCATTGAAACTATTTCCATATCTCTTTGTTAGAAAGACTTAATATGGAACATGTCACATGGCTTGCCTAGCATTCTACCTTATACCTTCCTTTTTCTTAATCTTAGATTTGACAAGATCCTACAACAACTGAGAGGCCAATCTTAGCTGGCAGGATTTTTGAGATTAACTAGAGTTCCTTGAACTGAAATGTTTTCTAGTGAAATTTTCATTATATGAGAAAATAATTTATTCGTCATCCCCACCTTCTGAGATTTTCCTGTAGAACCTTATGAAGAACCTATAGAGTTCTACTGCAATGTGATACTCTTTATCTGCACAAAAATTGATTAACCCTCCAACTTGTGAAATTTTCCTACTACCTTCATTAATCTCAATATTGACATGACTTCTACAATAAATGAGAGGAAGGCCATCACAGGTAGTAGTATTTGGAGATCAACCAGAGTTCCTAGAACAAAAAAAAATTCTAGTGTAATTTTCATTATATGAAAAAGTATGTTCCTTTTCATCCCCACCTTTTAATTTTTCTGTAGATCGTAATGAAAATCCTATAGAGTACCCATATAGTGTTAGACTACTTATGGAATAGCTTCTATTCATACCGAATACAAGTACTCAAAGATCCCACATAGGAGAATTGTGTGCAACATAGCTAAAAACAACAAAGAATTTAATGGATTTGATTGGACTGTATACTCCTGATTCAAAAAGAAAAACAATTTCTATTAGGTAGAGAAAGAAGAGGATAATGAAGTAGAGGAAACAAGAGGATGAACAAAAGGTACCAAAGGATCAAGGACATCCAATGGAGTGTGAAGGACTTGAAACTCAAGAAATAATGCAGCCAATGCATGTGTGAATATCTTGAAAATACTTCAAACATAAGGATGTTCATCGAAGGTTACCTACCTTTTACCAATGATGCTAATTTACAACATTTCACATGGTCCAAAACAAACTTTGAGGAGGTGATCAGTTTGGAGTTGTTCAAGTTTGATCGAAAAATACATAGGGTTTTCAAAAAGACACACATGATGGATAATATCAATGAAAGCCAAGATTTGGTCATTTCTACTGAGGTAGCAATCATGGATATCAATGAGACTAATCCAATTATGACAAATACTAATGGAGTTTCCTTATCCAAGGCCACTAATTTATATGTCATTCAAAGGTTAAAAATAGAATTGGATGAAATAATGAAGAAATTTAATCTCCTAAATAATCAACTAGCCTATTACAAAATAGACGGGGAGAATCCAATCAAGATTATCTCGTATGAATATGAGTTACAAAATGAATTGCATACTATAGTAAGATATTTTTACAATAAAGCATAGAATTTAAAACATGTTTGTTGTGAACATTTCAATATTTATAACCAGGTTCATCTATGGAAGCTATGCTAACAAGATCTATAAGTCAAATTTGAGGCATTCAATAGACAACATGAGGAACTGCAACACATTACATTAGAAATTCTTATGATACCAATTAATCAAATTCTTCACATGGAGATGGGTTTAAATGTTTGGGAAACTATAGTGGATACATCTAGGACAATGTCATTAGAGAATTTGAAAATAAGCACACTATGGCAAGAAGTTGTTAGTAAATGTAATTTTCCATAATTCGGGACATGGGAACATTCTATAGCAAAGGATGAAGTGAGTAAATAATTGGATGACTAAAATGCAATAAACTGATATATTCTTTCTGTATCCAATGTTAACATCCAAAAATTTAAATATGTGCATGGAAAATCTATCCAATCAAATAGGATAAATCAAAATCCTTGCCTGAAAATTGGATAAAAATATTTTAAAGTCAAAGAAAAACCTTTCCATGCTCAAGATTCCAGTTGAACAACATATATTTCCCTATCTCAATATCATTAATGAAGTTTTTGAAGTATGGAATCATTATAGAGATATTAATATGCAAGAATAAGATATATAAATGCACAACTATAGGAATAAGATCAGAATGAGGTAGAGGAACAAGAGGATGAACAAAAGGTACCAAAGGATAAATGACATACAATGGAATGTGAAGGACCTGAAACTCAAGAAATAATGAAACTGATGCATGTTTGTGAAGATCTTCAAAATCCTTCAAACATAAGGATGCTCATTGGATCTGGTCACGTACCTTTTATCAATGATTCAAATTTACAACATTTCATATGGTCCAAAACAAACTTTGAGGAGGAAGAAAAGGAGAATGCATGCCCACAAATAGGAAGAAAAAAAAATCCTTAGTTGTAGAGTTCTCTAAGAGCATTATTTCTTCATTCTAGAGCTCTCTGAGAGAATTCTATTGAAAACCCCATGTGTGGTCAATCTCTGTGAGAGCATTCTATCTTCATACTATTTGCTTTCAGGTCAAAAACATTGGATGTGTAGAAAAACTGAGGAAGAAAAATGAAAATGGTAAGGGGGGGCTATTGCTTTCTCATTTCCCTGAATCCCATGCGCTTTCAAAAATATGATCCATTTCATATTGGTAATGGAGACCAATACTATGTATACAATGTGGAAAACCATGCAAATACCTATTTTGTGTATCATTGTTATGCCTCTCATATTTTCTGTGAGTGTTTTCAATATCCTTATGAGGCCTGATCCCAACACAGCTGTAATCACTCTTATTTTTATCATCATATATAAAAATATAAAAATATTTAGAAATAATGGAATTTACCTGAGAATCTAGAACAACTGGATGGAGAGTCTCAGATTTGAACTCTAATGTTTTAGTAGCCTTCAGTTGCCTCTTCAAGAACCTCCAAGTTCTATCCAATGAGCCTTTATCCATGGCTACAAATGCAACTATATACCAAATCCATAAACCCCCAAATGACATCACTAAAATTTCCAATTGACACCATTAATTTAGAGGTTTAATGGTTTAAAAAATGGCCCAAAGTTGCATTTCAAAACCCATTTAAAGGTAATGGCCTCTCAAACCCAAAGAGCCCCCCTCTCAGATCCAAAGAACCCTCCTTCCCGCCAAATCCAAAAAAATGGCATCAATTCAAGGTTTGATGGCACTGGTATGAGGGTAAAATCCCGCCAACTCAAGGTTTCACAACACTAGTATGAAGGTAAACTCCATGAAATGGTTCACGAATGTCAACCAGTCGTTAATATTCACCATTTTAGTGGTCGATTGCATATTCTATAGATAGATGGTTCTAGTAGCATATCACCATGATGGAGAAGTACCATTAGTGGACGCATGTAACATGATGGAGCATGGGTTTTAATTTTTAATAGTTTGATATTTTTTGGTTTGATATTCATTTTTATATATTGTTTTTTATATTGGAGCATAGGTATTAGTTTGTAATTGTTTGATATATATTTTTTTGTTTGTTTGATATTGGTTTATATATATATATATATATAGTATGCAAATATGTTTATTGTATATTATATGTTGGGTTAGTATATTATATGTGTAATACCCTTTGGTTTAGCCCCTGGACATATGATGTGGTTATTATTTGTATTGTGATGTGGAATGAGGTGTTGTGACTATGGTTTGCACATTATTTCTATTATGTTAGACATTATTAATTAATTAATTAATTAAATAAAACAACCGGATCTACCGATTCCACATAATAGAGTATGAGGAATCATGATGTTATGAGCAAGGGGTTGTGGGAAAAGTGTTACCTTGTGTTTTGACCTATGTGGATGTGATACACCCTTCTTGTAGACTTGGTGGACCCTCTTGATTTATGCACCCTCATGTGTTATGCTACCCCTTGGTTTTTATATTATTCCGGGATTATTTTTATTTGGAATTAAAGTTTTTCCCTCACCTAGTCCACCCCTCATGAAAATTTCTAACTCCCACCTTGATGAGGAATCTTCCTCTCCCTTCTAATGTGCCCTCTTGAGAAGTGTAACTCCCATTTTTCTAAATTGGGAATTTAACTCCTCCCTTGGTGTCTCCCTCTCTCCCCCCAATTTGAATTGCTCTTGGGAAATGGGATTTGGGTGGATGTGGGATAGTCTCTCTTATTGGTTGTGCATGCTATTGCATCTTGTTTTTGCTATTGTACTGGTGTGATTGGTTTTGGTTTCTCTTGACATGATTTTTTATTGGTTGGTGTGGCCTTGTTGAGCCTGCGCCCAAGTTAAGTTACTATGGAATTTCCATTGTTTTGTCTTGGAATTGCCTCTGGAGATCCTGGATTGGAAGTGATGTGGAATACACTTGCCATTGTATTTGAGGTGTGACTGATATATTTCTAAATCTTTTGTCTTCAAGCCACTGGAATTTCCTTGGAGTGGAAGTCGGGGAATACTTTCCATTGGGTTGTGGTTGGACTGGTTTCTCCTGAAAACTTTGTCCTGGAATTTCCATTGGAGATCCTAGATTGGAAGTGATGCGGAATCCACTTGGCATTGGATTGTGATTGGACCAATGTGAGATGGGTTTCTTGGTTGAGTGCACTCTTTCTTGTGGAATCATGGTTCCGTCTCAGGGGTGACTATTGCAAAGTGATTTTTGGCTTGCATTGTGTCTATGGATGGGTGGAACGTGGTACAGTTGATTTCAATTGCGTATTTTGCAAGACAAGTAATTTATTTCATGTTTATTTGAATTAATTGTCTCCATGATATGATTATTATATAGTTTCACATTAAATTAATGATAAAATATATGAGCTAATTATGGAAGAAATCTCTCATAGATTTTAGTTACATTATGCTACTAGTTTTGGGGGAAAATAGCTAACTAGTTTTTGGTATTTTGTAAGCAAGTGCTTGAGAAAAATGTTTATTTGGAACCTTTGCTATAGATATGATAATTGTGCCTATGTTATTTATATTATGTGTACTTTTATTGTGCAATATATTAGGAATGATTAGAAACATCTATCTACAATGTTTCTAGCCTCTATTCAAAAACTAGTTCACCGGTTGGGTTGTTTTATGTAGTTTCGAGACTTGGCATGTGAAATGTTTGAGAAAATGCCTTAGTGAGATAATTTATATTAGATATGATAATTGTACTTGAAATGCATGAATAAATGTGTGGAAGAGTTCCTATATAGTTCTATATTTTCTTATCGAAATCCTAGTTTTGTTTCCATTCATCAGCTCCTTCGAAAGAATTGTTTTAAATGGATTTATGACTTTGCATGATAAGTGTTTGAAGAAATATTTGAATGAGTTATACCTATTATAATAATTATAATACATGGCATTTATAGTTGGAACGGCTTTTGAATGACTTTGCAGATTGTTTATGCATGTATCTTACTTGATTCCTCAATTTCTAGCCAATTTGGAGAAGTAGATTTAGCTAGTTTGATGAATTATTAAGAGGATTTTTTCTGAGCGGAAATCTACATCCATTTGGATGTAGTGGACCTATGATATTATTTCCATGAGCTACATTTTTCAATACTTTTTTTTTTTTCATTTGGAAACTAGAAACGGAAACTAGCTTCAAATCGGTGGAAATTGGTAACTAGCTTGTAGATTGAATCTATGTTTTCGTAATTTTTGGAATGTACAGCCATATGCTCTGTTTTTGGTACTTTAATTTTGTTGTATAATTCTATTATTCATATCTTTAGCCTCGCCTTTGTGTGCTCTGGAACTCAGTACAATTGGTTGGGTTAAATGCCTAGGAGTGTTTATTAACTAGTTGCACTGATTTAGCTTGAAATAATCATTATTTATGTGAAAGGATCTGACCTGAAAACGAAACTTTATTTGGATTTATGTGCATGCTTAAATATATGTATAATGCATGTAGGTTCACTTTTTGGTTCATTGGAATGGTTGTGTGTTGAATTCATGCAGGACTAGTTGTTTGTGTTAAATACTAGTTAACTAGTCTTGTGGAGTCAATTTCATAATTGTTTTGTTTAATTAATTGGAAAATGATAATTAAGACTTATTTATATGATGTTAGGTGTTAATTAGCCATTGGTATTGATAAATTATTATTAGGTGATAAACAAATGAATTTATGATAAGTGTCTTCAATTAGTGTCGCTAAGTGTCGCAATTAGTACACTAATTACTAGTTAATCACGATTAAGTGAAAATGACCTTTTAGGTGCAAGTAACCTATGTTATGTCTTGGGATGTATGAATAATGATGTTATATAGTGTTGGATAAGATTTTCCAACCTTGGTTCAATTTGCTTGATCAATTATGAATTTCATTTTAATTTATTTAGAATTATTGATATTTTGTCATAATTAAATTCTAGAAAATGAAATTAAATATTTATAAAATTATTATGTTCTGCTAAAATATTCTAATTAGCCCTAGAGAGCTAATGATATGTACGTAAGATCCTTTGATAGCCCCGGGGGACATTACAATATGTGTTATTATATTTTATATTTTTAATATGGTATTATGTAATATTATTATAATATACTATGTTTTGTAACAATAGAAAAAATATATGTTGTAATTTTTTATATATTATAAGTTTTTAATATATATTTTAATGATCAAACAAAATGTCTATGGGGATATTGATCAACATAGAATAGTCAGGATTGAGTTGATGTGAATTGATTTTATAATTTTGAGTGCATATGTTGATGACAATATTCCAGTTACATAAGAGGCTTGAAGCCAACAGACACATCCACCAACATATGGAGATGTAGGGACCTCACTGGATGCCTTGAAAGAAGAAAATGTTTCCGAGTGACATAGGGGGTATCTCATGAATTCATCAAATACGGTGTTACAATTTACTAAATTTTAACATTGTAGATGGATTCAGAGACCCCCTATGGGTTTCTAAATCCATCTACAATGTTAAATTTTAGTAAATTGTACAAATTCATTGCCAAAATTGTAATTTCCATTGACGGGGTGTCACAACTAAAAATGACCAACATAAACGACTAATTCATACTCTCAGTCGTTGTTCGCTAGTCATATTTGCATTCTTGTAACTAAATTAGCCATTTACATTAGTCATTTTTATTTTAGTTAAGTGTTATCTAGTCATATATTTTATCCCGCGACTAACTTAGTCATTTTTAGTTGGATCACTTAAAATTGCTCAATTTGGTCATTTATCCCTTGAAAAAGTTATGGCGACTAATTTTTTTAGTCTCCTAGTCACTTATCTCTCATTTTGTACTAGTGACCAGAGCTACTGGAGTTGAAAATGCAGTTTCAAGAACTACTCGGGAAGAAACACATTAGGCCAAGTGTGTCTCCATGGGGATCACCTGCACTATTTGTAAAGATAAAAGATGGAACCCTTAGGTGTGTATTGACTACAAACAACTGAACAAATCCACAATGAAGAACAAGTATCCTATACCTTGAATTGATGATCTCTTTTATCATATGAAAGGGACAAGAGTGTTTCCAAATATTGACTTGAGGTAAGGTTACCACTAGTTTGCGATTAAAGAGGAAGATCATAAGATAGTTTCCAGAGCATTATATGGCCATTATGAATTTACCGTGGTTCCATTTGGTCTCACCAATGCACCAACTACCTTCGTGTGCCTCATGAATAGCGTGTTCGGTCATTATTTGGACAAGTGTGTGTTGGTATTTTTAGATGACACTCTCATCTACTCCAAGAATGAGAAAGAGCATGAGGAGCATCTAAGAATGGTTTTGAAATTGCTCAAGAAGCATAAACTATATGCAAAGCTCAACAAATATGATTTTTATAAGAAACAAGTTCATTATTTGGGTCACATTGATTTTTATGAAGGGATATCAATAGATCCATAAAAGATTGAAACCATTATGAATTGGGAAACCCCGAGGAACATGACAGACATGAGGTCTTTTATGGGCCTTTTTTATTATTACAGGAGGTTCATTGAGAGATTCTCTAGGGTCGCACATCCAATCACCTCTTTGAAGAAGAAGGGGATTAAATTCAAAAGGATGTAGAGGTGTGAGGAAGGATTCCAACTACCAAAGAAGATCCTCATCAATGCACTGATCTAGAGAATTGAGGACCCTAAAAAAGAGTTCGTGATATGTATAGATGCATGCAAGAAATTGCAATTAGAGGAATTCTCTTGCAAGACAAGCATGTGGTGAGCTATGAATCACAAAATATGAAGGAGCGTGAGAGTAATTAAGCTACCCATGATCTAGAACTCACTATCATAATGCATGCCTTGGAGATGTGGAGACACTATCTTATGGGAAGGAAATTGGAGCTCAGAACAAACAATTGTGGTATGAAATATTTGTTTGAGCATCACATGCTTAGTGACAGACAAGTTAGATGGTTCGAGTTCCTATGTGAATTTGAAGTCGAGATCAAGCATATAAAAGGAAAGGATAATAATGTGGTTGACACACTTAGCAGGAAGATGCACACAATGCATGTGGAATCCATTAGTATTTGTAGTTTAGACCTGAGGAAAAGGATAACTGATTCCCTTGCTGAAGATGAGCATTATCAATAGGTTAGGGATGAATTGCAACAACTAAATGGTAAGAAGAAGTATGAGGTTTATTGACTAGAAGAGGGACTCCTTAACTTTAAGGACAAATTGTATATTCCCAATGTTGGAAATTTTAGAATGATTGGTTTGGAGGAGATTCATGCATTGTCATATTCTAGTCATCTAGGATATTAGAAAACAATTTGTATATCCAGAAAGAAATACTTTTGTCCAGGGATGACAAAAGGAATTGGTGAGTATATTTCCAAGTGCGTGAAATTTCAGTAGGTGAAGGATGATCATCATTACCCAGTAGGGATGTTGTAGCATCCATTACCCATACATGAATGGAAATGGGAAATAATTTCCATGGTACGATTTCCTTACATGTTTTCCAATGATAGTGAGACAACATGATTCCATCATGTTTGTGGTGGACAAATTATCTAAATTAGCATATATCATACATGTTAAGTGCACTTCTAAAATGGATGGAATTGTGGATATTTTTATGAAGGAAATATTTAGATTGCATGGTTTTCCTAAAGCCATAGTTTCAGATAGTGATCCTAAGTTCACCTCAACTTTTTGGAAGGGTTTTCTCTAGGATCTAGGAACTTAGTTTAATTTTAGCATAGCCTACCATCATCAGATAGATGGGAAGATAGAAAGAGTGAATCAAGTGCTAGAATACATGCTTCGCATGTATGTGATGGACAAACCATCCAAGTGGGGAGATTACCTGCATTTGGTTGAATTTGCATCTAACAATGGGTAGAAAGCATCACTAGAAATGATTCCATTTGATTCTTTGTATGGTAGAAGGTGTAGGACACTGGTTACTTGGGATAGTGCAATGAATAAAGTTATTCTTGGGCCATAATTGCTTAAGGAAATGGAGCAAGAGGTTGCAAGAATTAGGAAAAAATTAAAAGTATCCCAAGATAGGAAAAAAAGCTATGCAAAAAAGAACATAATTCATAGGGAATTCAATGTTGGGGATCATGTTTACCTCAAAGTGATGCAAAGGAAGAGTTCCTTGATACTTGGGAATTGTTCCAAGCAAACACCTAGGTATTGTGGTCCATTTGAAGTGCTGGAAAGAATATGACCAGTTGCATATAGATTTGCATTGCTTGCAAACACTAAAACCCGTCATGTTTTCATGTTTCTTTGCTTAATAAATATGTACATGATCATAGCCATGAAATTGATTAGGATGTGATTCAAGTGGAACCCGACGGAGAGTTCCAAATAGAACCACTATGCTTCCTAGACAAGAAGGTAACATTGTCGTAGAACTAATACATCAAATAGGTAAGGGTGCAATGGAAGCACTTTGGTCTCGTTGAGGCTATTTGGGAGTTGGAGGATGACATGAGAGAGACATATCCATTTTTGTTCCAATTTTGAGAAAACACCAAGAATGATGTTATTCCATGGGGGGGGGCCTATAATACTCTATCTTGACCCTTGGAATATATATTGAATCAAAGTATGTAAATGATGTATTTTCTTATTTGGACCATGTGATTGGATTATCAAGCCAATCTGAATTATATATATATATATGTATGTATGTATGATCCAATATGGCTATGTAAGATGCACCAAACGAGCTATGATTCCACTAGAGGGGAATCAGAAGAAAGAAGGCATATGGGTGGGATTGGATCCTTGGTTTCCATGTGTCAGCCATAGAGCCAATCTCATTTCTATCATTAGTTGTAAATGAACCAATTACCACCCTCTCAATTATTAACTCAATCATTGAACGCCAGTGTGAGGTGGGTGAGAAAATCCCCTCATGCATTTATGGAAGCATAGGGGTTGAGGGAGTTAAGGGATAGTTTCAATGGTCCTTTTCCTCCAAGATGGAAGCCATGTTAGTCATGTCCTCCCTTACCCTTTTCCTTTGGGAAACCGACCTTACAATCTCGAGAGACTTACACATCCTCTCAAAAGACACATATTTCATTCACCCAAATTCTCCTGATACTTACGCACCCTTCGCAGCCAGACTTGATGCTCATAGACAAGCTTACCCATCACTAAGACTCCTCCATACACATACCACTAAGACTTGATTTACATGGAGATATCCACCTAGCTCACTTTGTGATTAGGTCGTTATAGCGCATAGTGCCTCGTGGACTTACTGTACATAGACATTATCAATTTACCCTTATGCATCAGACACTCCTACCCTCAATGTTGTCACATAACCCTTTTTCATTTCACTGAACTATTGTTATCCCAAATTGTTACATGAGAGAGTTGGCTATAAGCGAGCCTTGAGTCCTGAAACTGACCCAGTGATTTCTACCACTCATACATGCCGTTGAATCCGTGAATGAAGTTACAAGTAGATCCTCATTGCTATGCAACCTATCGGACTCTTTTTATGCACACACTAGAAGCACTTGGCAAGATGGATTGACCGATGGACCTATACTGGTCAAGGGGATTCCTAAGCCTAGAAGGTGTTGTGTGGGGTAGGTATTATGGATCCAAGGTTATGCTAGCTACTTGAGGCTACTATAGAGAGCTATGTGAGCATTTGGCTTGGCATAGAGAGCATAATGGGTGGTGGGATGATATATAGAAACATGTAGGTGCCTCATTTTCCCTGGTGGACTCATATCCTATCTTACAGGTGAAATCTCAACATAAATAGTATATGTTGGAAAGAGTATCTACGGTTGGGTAGAAAATCACACTTACACGGCCAGTTGCTTGGATCCGTGCTCTATATAACTATTTCTCTATGTCTGAATCTGAAATATTATTATTCAATGAGTATTGAGTTATGAATATGCCTGTGTTATGTTATGTTGGTAAATGCATGTATCAATGTATGTAGAATGACCTTTATTTCCGTTGTGTTTATTATTATGCATCCTGACACTATTATTATTAATATAATTCATATATGGCCTTCAAGATTAATTAAAAACCCATAATCGTTCATATCACCCACTTTTTGGTTCATCCGATGGACGGGGATGTTACAAAACTCATTTGTTTAATCTTCTCCTAGTACACCTTTTTAATTAGAATCCCTCTAATTTTGATTAAATATCCAAAGTATTAAATTTTTTATGATATTTGTCATACCCACTTTTATATATACCCTTATTATGTTTCATGGTTTATTGTCCACTTTTCACATACTAATCTTCATCATACTTTCTCATTCCACTTCCTTAAAAAAACATTACAATTTTCCTTAAGTCATGCCTCACACCAGAATTAAGCTACATGGGCTTCATCCTCCATCTTCCTTCTACAACCCTTATATTTATATCCATAAATAAAATTAAAATATACTCTATAATGCTGACATCCACTTATCCCCTTATTACTAAAGAATATAGTGCTCAACTTTCAAATAATTTGAAAATACCCAATATAAAGATTTGTAAGCCTTTATAATTACTAACCACAAGTATACCATGCATTATTTAATAACCATGGCCTTCACATACTTATAATTCTTGAAAATTCGTGACCCTTTTGTTCCATCTATCTAAATATCACGTGTTATTTGACATGGAGAGATATCTATAACACGTCTCAAATGTTATATAGCTACGGGGTTTCTTAGTCTCAAAAGAAGAGGGTTTTCATATACACATTTGATGTTTAAGTAGATTGCCACTTTAAAACTATATTATTATAATTCTAAAAATTACAATTTATAATGAAATATTAAAGTGGTAAATAATATAAGAATATTATAATAATAAAAGTAACCAGAAGATAATAACAAAATACAATATTATAAGCATACAAGTAATTTCATGACTTACTCGGTAACAACTTACCTGGTAATAACTGTAAGCAACCATGATAAGTAAGAATGTAAATGAATTGGGGATTGAGCCACACGAGAGAGGTCTGAATAGCTGCGGTAATGATGTTTAGGATTTGATGTAATGGTGTTTAGGGTTTGATGTAATGGGGGTTAGGTTAAATGCCTCTATATGATGGAGGTTCGTTTAGATTTTTTTGGGATGATTTATGTGTGGGTTCCTGTGTAAATAGGTGCTGAAATTTTCTGGGGTTTTTGCACTAGCGAGTGAGTTTTTATTAGGGAAAGCCAGTGATTTCCTATGACTAAGATTTAATTCTTTGTCAGTTTCTCCCATGGTGAGAGGCATTTTGGGGTCTGTGGATTTCCTAGTCGGGATTTTTAGGAGGCACCAGGAAATAATGGTGCCCCTGATTCCAGATATAGGGAAAAATAGGAATTCTTCACAAACACATGGGCCAAAATATTCTATTATGAGCGATTCATAGGGGGGACCGATTTCTATGGGAATGCATCAAGGTATTGGAGCTTTCTAGAAATGGGAAGTTGTGGGTTTGGAAATGATGGAACTAGGAGACAGACTGAAAATGGGGGAAATCCCCATATTGGTGGCCCACCTGGAGTTCCATTTGTTCCATGAGAGTCGACGGAAAACCCTGAGACATAGGGTGGGGGTTTGGGGAAAATCCAGTCGAACGCGGCTGTAGGTGCCTTCAAATTTAGAACAAAAGTTAGGAAACAGAAATTACGAAGAAAGGATAATAAGACGGTTCTTTGTAGGGACGATGGACTAGAGCGGGTTGTGGTACTGCCATTGTGGTCTTTCGTAGGGAAATTTATCTATAAAGCTATGAATAGAAAGGACATTGCAGGATGGGCTTCTAGAGTTTGGGGACAATTTATTGGGTATAGACCCACTATTTCTAACCTACCAAAAGGATGGTATGGTTTTGTCTTCAGGTGGGAAGAACATGCAACTCACATACTGCATAGAACTTGGTTAAAGGGTCAAGGTAGTCTAATGCTCAAATTTAAAGATGGCATTTATCTTTTGATTCATAAACTGAAGGCATAAGGTTTAGACATTTGTGGGTGCTATTATCGAGCCTTCCACTAGCAATGTAGAATCTGGAAGCTTTTAGGGCAATCGGAAATCACCTTGGTCGATTTCTGCATGTTGGAGAGGAAGTTCTTCAGGGAATGGATAAGAGGGTTGGTAGAATGCTAGTAGAGATACATAGTTGAATAGATATGAAAGAAGTTATTTACAGGTACTTGATTACTCGAGAATCCCTGTCCGTTGTTCTACATGTAGGGTGGTGGGTCATCTATGGAAAAATTGCATTTTTGTTTTTGTTTTGAATCAGACAATGAAGAGTCCCGGGAGGATATTGCTTCCTATACCTTAGAGGATAACATTGATTGGGAGATGGATGATTTCCTAGGTGAGGGGCGTGACAATTTGGTTCTATCTCTTGATCATTTTATGGTCAAGAAACCCTTTCTAGGTAAGCTATATAACCTTGACCCTGAATTTTATTCCAATAGTATCATTGCTTCATGTATGGAGCTAAATATTGGTGGACACTTGATATGCTTTAGAGAATGAAGACATTTGTATACATATTCAACATCAATCTTTAATTCCTTCGAAATTTTGTATGTCCAAGTTCATTTGTACCTTGAAGGGGCTAACCCTATCGAAGGAAGATATTGTTACATTTATAACCAAAGTCGATCCTAATGAACTAGTAAGTCAAGAAAGGATCTCATTGAAATGCTCATACATTTTAGTTCGCTATCGAGTGAGTTCTTCCTCTATGAGTTGTTCACTTTCATAACGAGCGGATTTTCATCCTTTGTTTCACTTTCCAACTTCAGACTAGGGTTTCGAGTGTATATATACTCGGAGGTCGAAGGTAGAGGTACGTTAAATAGTTGGGTCTTAAAGCATGTCTGAATAGGGATAAGTTTGATCACTATGTAAGTAGCATTTAAGTAGGTCTAGATCATATTAGAGTGCTTTTGATACCAATGATCTTTGTTTCCTAGGAGACCATAGGAGGGAAAAAGAGTCAATAGAATGAGTCAAGATATGCTATGATAGAAGCAAACAATACCTAGATTGAATAAGAAAACCAATGTAGATACTTACCAAACATAAACGATTGAAAGTAATAGAAAAACCAATCAAATGAAAATGCAAGTCGGGAATTGATAATCGAGAAATGCCAAGTGTGAAAACTTTAGTCTTATTGAGAATCCATTTGAGGGACATTGGTCTCTTAAGTCTATAATCCAACCTTTTATGAAGGCATACTGAGTCAAAGACTTTTTTACATGAATCAAGGTCGATTGAAGGAACCATGAGGAACCAATTGAGCCTTCTTTTTTGGGACCCATCTGAGTGCAATCAAGAATGAGGAACCCTTTCATATTCAGGATTACATGCATATATACAAATCTAAGGGATGTTTGGGTGCCTATCGTTGCGTTTGCATTACAAAGAAGCAATTACAATTTGATTAAGGATACCAAATATATTCTCCCCATCTATCAAATTGAAGAAGATGACGAGACACTATTTCCAGATTGAATATGGCATCTTCTCGATGTCTTTTGACTACTAAGAATGTTGTCTAACATGTGTTTGAGTCATGATGAATGAATCTTGCAGAAGGATGTGTGGGTCGATTGAGTTAATGGATTGACAGATCCACAAGGTCGATTGAGTCAATGGATCAACTAATCCACAAGGTCAACAAAGTTGATGGATTGACTAATCTGAAGGGTCAACTGAGTCGATGGATCGATTGATCCAAATATTTGACTAAGTCAATGTGACTGAGATCTGTCCAAGGATTCGATTGGGACTAGGAACTAGTTGATGGCATGAGTCGAGTCTCAAGATAGATCAAACTTGTAACATTGTATAGGTCCACTTTTTCCACTACTTCTACGTCTTTGATATCCACCTCCTCTATTACAACCTCCTCTTCTTGCTTGAGGTTGTATATTGTTAGATACTTGAAAGGTAGCTTTGTTTAGTATATCTGTGAGGGCATATAGGGCTCTATAATTATCCGTAATATGTGTAGAATATGCCACATTATTGACAACATATGGTATTGTGAACTAAATAATACTTATTTAAGATTGAACTGTGAAATTATATGTCACAACAGATCTAAAGAGATGAGGATACCTCACAAAGAAAGAATGAGCAGAAAATTTGAAGAAGAGTGAAAACTGCAGTAAAAAATAGCAGAAGAATAATAATGCAACATAATTCAGATATGAGCAGAATAATTTCACATGTTCCAATAATCAGTATAATAAACAATGATGTTATAATGGAGAGAATTCGAATCATGTAGGATAATTCGAACCTTAGTTGGTCTAGCATAGGGATTATCACCACTGGAGTGCTCCAGAAGACTCAAAGTCAAATGAACTGAACCTAAACTCAGCTAACTGAAGTCACAATCTGTTAACAAACTAAGGATGGCGCAATAGTAAATTTTTCATGAATGCCAGTCAGAAAAGGGTGCGTGAGGCCACAATCAGTGGCATCTGAAGCTCTAACCCCCCACAAGAGTTAGATAACTCAGGCGGACTACACTGGAACACTCAGTAGGTTACTATAAAATAGGGAACTGACTAAAGTGGTCCTAAAATGATGCATGTAGGACTCAGAAGGTGGTAGATGTATTCTGGATGATATTTTCACACCACTAGGGGGAAATGACATCATCAACAACTAGGAAAAATAAATAATTCTAGGTAGGACAAGGATGGTGTATTGAAATATCCTAACACCCCCCCTTAATCCATACTTTGCATCATGGGCCCTGGTTACTAAGACCAAAGGTCACCCATATAATCAAATAAATGATAAAAATTAAAGAACTGTCCATGAACCAAGGAAATGGGGAAAAACCTCATGGGAAAAATACCCCCCCCAAAAAAACAATAGTAGGGAACTCAAAGAACCTTCATGCTAAGCAAAGAAGGAAAAAAAATTCCTCAGTGAAATACTTTACAAAAATATTGGAAAGCTGCTCCTCTGTAGGATAGCAATGTAGGTGCTAGATCAGGATATGCTCCTCTAATGTGCCTCCCACTGTGTAGAAGTTGTATTTTCCAATACAAGTCTTTCAAGAACCCTTCTTTCTATTGGAGCGAATGACTCATTGTGGTCCAAATCATGAACCTTTGAGTACCTTTTGTGAGAAAAACGAGATTGTTTCCTAGTTGTAGATCCCCCATGGAAAGTCTCTCCAAGAGATTGTGGATCAAACCCCACCATCATGCAACACTTCTCTGAGATAAATGGATCTGTATGACATAGTGCAAGTTTTGCATGATACTGAGATCTGGTGTTTCTATGGTCAAATGGATCACCAACTGTGTTCCCCGGCAGCTACAAGGACTTTGTGAGCCCATATTGGCCTCGGCCATGGATTGGGAGCATGTGTTGGATTTGGATCTGAATCTGAATATCCTTGAAATTTATTCTCAACATCATAATCTTCATCCTCATCTTCATTAGAAGAGGTAGCACTCTGATCTTCATCAGTTTTCAATGGGGTAGGAAGAGAGTATGGAAAAAATGTGAGAATTCATATGCCTTGGAGGCATGGTTTGCAAACCCTTTCTCTATAATCCTACTAGTGGAGATCTCTACAATATCAACTGTTTCAGGACCAAAGACCAATTTCTTCGATGAACCTGCTTGAGTCATCTGATATATAGACAAAAAATTTTCCAACAAAGATTACACAAATATAACATTCTTGAACTTGCCATGCTCCATATGCATTGTGCCCTTCCTTCAGCAGAGATCTGAGAGTTGTCTCCCATGTGAATAATAGGACCATCTTTGAGATATAAAGAAGAAAATGATTCTCTGGAGGAAACCATATGGTTGGAGGATCCTAAATCTATGAGGAGGGCTTGTGATTTTGAAAATCCATCCTTTAGTGCATGAAATCTCTCATGACCATCAGACTCACTTCCAGAATCATTCTCTCTTGCATCTTTTGGGAGGGCAATGTTGTGATGTTCAAGAATCTTGGTGAACTGATCTATCTTCTTCTGCATGCAAGATCTCTCTCGGTGGTTTCCTTTCTTACAATTGGAACACTTGGATTTATCAAATACCTTATGTTTGTCATTCTTAGAGCTGGAGGATCCTTCTGATGGACTTGACTTGGCATTCAGCTTGGGTTCAGATGGCCTCTTATCCTTTCCCTTGTGCTTCCCCTTCCCATTCACACTTTTTGCTTCTCTAGCCATAAGAGCTTGATCTTTGGAGGCCTTCAAGGTGCCCATCTAGATCAACTTATCTTGTTCTTGGATGAGAGATTCAGTGAAAACATCTAAGGAGGGAATCTTCCAACCAAGGATTAACATTCTCCCATAATAGAATGTAGAGACAAAGATAGACAACTCGGGACCTAGCTTGCTCAGAATGGACTGTAACACCAGCTACTCATCCTTCTTCTCAATGCCACACTGCTTGCATTGCATAAACAAGCATTTGAATTTTGAAAAGAATTTCTTAATGGTCTCAAAACTGCTCGGTAGTAGAGCAATCAACTCATTTTCCAGAAAATGGCCTCTTAGCTCATCTTGTTTTCCCAAGAGGGTTTCTAACCTCAACCATAACTCTCTTGGATTTTTCAATCCTTCGATGTGAAAGAGTAGATCTCTGGAAATATGAATACACATGAAACCAAATGCTTCATCCAATCTATTCAGATACTTGGTTTTATCCATAGCTGAATGTGGTTCGGGATCCTTTCCCATTGTCACCCTGTCTAGTGATTTGTTGTGCAATACCATCTGCATATCATCCCTCCAATCAAGATAATTGAAGGGTGTCACGATGCTGGGAGAGAGAGGAGAGTTTGAATTGTACATTACAACTGCTGGAGCGAGTACAAGGTGAAATTCCTACTACTACAAAAAAAACTACTACAACTGCAGAAAACTGCTACAACTGTTGTAACTGCTGCAACTACATAAAACTGCTACAACTACTGTAACTGCTGCAACTGCAAAAAACTTTTGTAATTGCTGCAACTTCTACTGCACTCAAAAACTTGAATAACCTACAAAAAAATCTCAATATTGGAGGTAGAATACTACCAAGCACTTCTTTAGGAAAGTAGGCACTTTTATCTGGATCCTTCACACCTGGATAGACCTCATTTGATTTCTCCAATGAATTCAATGCAATGGCACCAAGATTTGTTGTGGAAATCCAGGGGATTCTAGTGCACTACCGAAAGAAGTTGCTCAACCTATTCGCTCAAATGGCTATGATACCATGTGAAATTCTATGTCATAACATATCTAAAGAGCTAAGGATACCTCACAAAGAAAGAATGAGCAAAAAATTTGAAGAAGAGTGAAAATTGCAGTAAAAAAGAGCAGAAGAATAATAATGCAGCATAACTCAGATAGGAGCAGAATAATTTCATGTTTTCCAATAATCAGTATAATAAACAATGATGTTACAATGGAGAGAATTCGAATCATGCAGGAGAATTCGAACCTCGGTTGGTCTAGCATAGGGATTATCACCACTGGACTGCTCCGGAAGACTCAAAGTCAACTGAAATGAACCTAAACTCAGCTAACTGAAGTCACAATCAGTTAACTAACTAAAGATGGAGAAATAGTGAGTCTGTCATGCATGCCAGTTAGAAAAGGGCGCATGAGGCCACAATCAGTGGCATCCGGAGCTCTAAACCCCCATAAGAGTCAGATAACTCAGGTGGATTGCATTGGAACACTCAATAGGTTCCTATAAAATAGGGAACTGACTGAAGTGGTCCTAAAATGATGCATGCAGGGCTCAGAAGGTGGTAGATGGATCCTGTATGACATCTACACACCACTAGGGGGAAAAAGACATCATCAACAACTAGGAAAAATAAATAATGCTAGGTAGGACACTATGAGGCATGATGACCCTTAGGCATACAACTTGTGCATCAAACATGATCTCTCCCAACCTTGACTACTATAAATTATTGTATATTTTCTATGAAGGAAGCAATCTAGTTATGTGACACAGATAAATATGGACCTTTTATTCACATGGAAGCTTAGGTACCGCTAGGGTACTTGGCCATAGCCTTAATCTTCATTTCTTGTTATAACATAGCTCTTGGAGTATCAATCTTTGTTCGGTGAGTGGGATTCTTGTTAATGGGAGAAATATTTGAATAAACCATTCTTTATGATGATTATAATTGATGGCAAAACAAATCCTACCCATCACGTTTCCAAATCTCCTCACATGTTATCAACACATATCATCAAGTAGATTCTTCTTTGAACTATCATATCTCCTTTAATTCATTAATTCCTTGTTGTTCTAATTTAGGTAACTAGAATTTAGCAACAAATAATTAATTTACCTTTTATAAAGTAAGAGTTGCAACACTAGAAGGGAATTATACAAACTTTATATATCATTCTAAAGCTAGGTGCAAGAATGAATAATAGCGAGTGAAGATAATTAAGTGCATTGCATCTTTGATAGTGACACATTTATCTTGGAATCTATGTATGAAGTGAACCGCCCAAAATTTATGCTATTTTATTGTTCTCTTCATAAAATTTCAATGATGAGGAGAGAGCTTTTCATTATATCTATTTCACTATTCTATGTTTTGCTTCATCGCATTTACTTTAATCTTTGTTTGTTTGTTTTTACTTTTGAGACACTTGCTAGTTATATCAAAAAAAAAATGAAAATGACAACCTCACAATAAACCTAAGCAAATGCCAACAAAAGCTATCTATTCATGAAAAATACCCACCAGGATCGCGTAACCTTAATAGCAATCAATCAAAACATGGTTTTTTTTGGTTTAATTATCTTAGAGTGAGATCACTGCTTAGGTCGACTCGCACTATATGTACTTCACAATAAGACAAAATGCTTATGCCAAAACAAATCATGTACCAAAATACCAAGTTGAAGTCCAGGATCACGTAACCTCAACAATCAACCAAAACATGGTTTTTTTTGTTTAACTATCTTAAAGTGAGATCACTGCTTACGTCGCCTCGCACTAGATGTACTTCATAATGGGACAAAATGTTTATGCCAAAACAAATCATGCACCAAATACATGCTTTGTTTTCAAAATTCAACTGATCTAACTTTTCGTTTATAGAGATTTTAACCCGTGGAATGCGCTGGCCACCACTCTTTGAGGATAAGTTTTCAAAATTCAACTGATGTAACTTTTTGTTTATAGAGATTTTAACCCGTGGTAATCTTGTTTTGTCAATGCGCTGGCCACCACTCTTTGAGGTAAGAAGAAATGAGAGCAGTCTCTATAATTGTGAACTCCGTTGAAAGAAGGTGCATAATTTGCAGCTCAAATCCATAGCAGTAAACTCTGGTAGTTTATTGAGGGAAGAGAAACGGTAGAAGTCCGGCAATATTAATTAATATGGATTTCTTCAATCTAAAGGGGAAACATGCTTTGCATGCAGTGATTGTACCAGTTCCTGCACAGGGTCATGTTAATGCCCTCATCAATTTGGCCGAGCTGCTGATTGTAAGGGATGTTTTCGTAACTTTCGTCAATACTGACTGGATCCACAAACGCATGATCGAAGCTTCAAAAGACGCTAAATCTCGTGTTTCCAGAGACGAGACCGAGTTGGAGCAGCCAGGACGGAAAATTCGATTTCTGTCAATTCCGGATGGTTTACCGCCCGACCATGGTCGCACCTCCAACCTGGGCGAGTTAATTCTTTCCTTGCAAAAATTAGGCCCCGCGTTGGAGGACCTCCTTCGCACTGCTGATGAGAAATCACCATCATTTCCACCCATCACGTTCATCGTCACAGACTCCTTCATGTCTTGCACGGAGGAAGTGGCAAGAAATATGAAAGTGCCGAGGGTTATCTTCTGGACTTTCTGTGCTACTGCCTCCATTTCTCAATGCTACGCCAACTTCCTTCTTTCTGAGGGACATATTCCAGTAAATGGTATGCCTCTCCATTTCCAATCTAAATCGAGTTTAGATTTTCTCAATGCTACACAAATTCCTATTGTCTGACGGACATGTTACTGTTTTTTTTTTTCGCCTAACACTTTTACTGTGAGCGGTATGATAGATCCGCTTTAAACATAGGCAAGTAAAAATATATTTCAGGTATTAATTTTAAACTAAAATGAAGTGGGTTATTTTATTCTTGATTTTAGTTTGATTTTTCAGAATTTTGTTTTTATAAAATTGATCAATGGATCATAAATTGAGGTTAGATTCTGCGAAAGTTGTTGGATAAATCATTCCCTAGGCTGTATAGATAAGCGTTAATTATATATTGATATCCGGAAAAAAACTTATATACAAACGTCACTCTTCGTTAATATTCATAAAATTAAAATTAAGGTTTACTTAAAACTAATAAAACTAAGGTTAACATAAAACTATGATTTATATTTTTCTTTTTAACAAGAATGGGTAAGGATCATTTATATTAAGAAAAGATAGAGGTTACATAGAAGTAAAGTAGGACTGCTCCTGAATGTTTGTAGCATCTTGTTCCTTTTTTAAAAAACAAAATTGTTTCTAAAAAGCCCTATTCTCTGGAGACTATAGCTTGTTAGAAATTGCCCAAAGAGTAGGATAACAAAACAAAACATAATGAGCTTAAGGTCTGAAAAAGTTTATTGAGAAAGAGTCTGCTGCTACATGCTTGTGATAAGACTTAACAAAAAGAAATTCTAATCTATAGACTGTTTTGAAAACAAAATGGAGCATTTCCAGCTTTGTGAAAACCATCGAACTGAGAAAATTGTGGAGAGTATGCATAGAAAAACCAGAGGAAGAGTGGGGAGTCTCAGCGACGTCCCTGATGCTGTGTTGGAGGTCCTGGTACACTTTCGACAAAGGGTTCCTGACGCTTGCATTGCTGGAAGGCAACGGCTTACATCTTCTTGAAGCCTGTCGATTTTCCTTTCAACATCTGCTATGTTCCTGTTGTTGTCATCGGTTTTGGAGTCGATATTCGAAATGTTAATTACCACATAGTCAAGAATCTCTAAAATGGTGGTACTTCTTCCACTCATCAGGTTGTTCTTGTTTTTGACTAAGGTATAAGTGGCTTGGGCCAGGGTGTAGAGCCTTCCAATGGCCCTCTTCAATTCCACGTTCTCATCCTCGAGGATGCAAATATGCTCCTCCATGTTTTCCATCCAAGAGTTGTCCTCAGGAGCAGGTGGGGTATGAGAATGGTAGTGGATGGCCTTTTTGGAGTTTTCCAATGAAAGAGCACTAAGATTCTGCAGATGGGAATGGAAGGAATGAGCGATCGTCAATGGTTTTTGGCAGAGAGAGTAGTGAGGAGGAGGAAGACCAGGTTCAGATTTAGCACCCACAGAGGATGCTAGAAATGGAGCAAGAGACAAGTCGCCCATTACACAGTGATCCCAATTCCGCACCCTTGCAAACCAGGCCGGAGCCATGAAGAAGACAAGTCGAAGATAGCGTGAGAATGAGAGGGTTTGGGTGAAGTCCAGAATTATAAGATACATGCCATCCCATTGCCAAGGTCGAGGAGGGCAAGCTGGATTCCACCAAGCCATAAATGTTTGCTCACAATGGTTAGGATGTGGCAGGAGAGCTGCGCCACACATTAGATGAAATAAATGGACCAGATGAAGGGGAGATGGATGGAGGGACGAATGCTTACGGTGCTAGTCCACAGTAGAATTCTTAAGTAGCTCATGGTATCCAACTTTTTTCAATTGCTCTATCATTAATAACAATATGACCATAATCTATATGGACTCCTTTATTAGCCATGAGATCAGCTGATTGTGCGGAGTATATGAAGGAATTTGATGGCTTTGAAATCGGTTACAAGATTCTTGAAGATGTGGTGTTATTTAGAGATAGGTTTGTTGAGATTCATGGTTAGCTTTCTAGCCTCCCTTATGACTAGAAGGGAATCGCCGAAGATCACTAGTTCTTTCATACACAAGCTAGCTGCTAACTCAAGCCCCTTGATTAACGCAAGCCATTTTGCCTTGTTATTCTTAGCTTTCCCAAGCCCCCAAGCAAAATCTGTCTTCTGTTTCCACCAGGGTCAAAGATACCCCTCCCGCACCTGCCGGGAAAACTATGATTTATATTAATAAAACTTAATTTGTTTAATACTATTATTGCCAGTTATTACAATTCTTTTGTTTAGATATGGTAATACGCTTACCTCTCCATCCTGTTTATAGAACACGAGTTATTTCATTCCATCCTGTTTTTAAAACACTAGTTAGCTTCAGGGAATTAAATGATTAGTTGACTTCTCTGTTTACAACTAAGTAATTAATGAGAAGCATAATCTTCGTCTGTAAAAGTTTTAAGTTTGTATAAGTAGAGGTCTCATGTGTATGCCTTCAGATATTAGACTCAACTTTAATAACGATTTATAAACAGAATCAGAAATAAAAAAGTGTTGGATCAAGAGCTTTCACATGTGTTAATTTGTGTCTATTTTCTCAATGCAATAGGCCTACAAAAACGTGATAAAGCAAAAGTAACAGGGAACTTACATTCACGCCTACAGAGCCTGCTAAACAAATAAGCCTTGGAAACCTGCATTGCCCGTTGAATTTGGAGAAAATTATGTAACAACCAAAATGCCCTGAAATTTCAGGTAACCAAAGCTGGAGTTCGGCGAACATAACAGATTTGGGATTGGAGTAAAATCCCACCTGAAAACATAGTCCTAAATGAAACTGAAAATAAGACCTTTTATGTAGATAAGACTCTGTTGAATTTTACCAATGAACAAATAGGTAGTTAATAGGAAATTATAAATTAATACGTTATTTATATTTATGAAAAACATATAATCCCCGAATTGTCCGTCAGAGAGCATAGAAGAGTTCAGGGTCGTGTGTCCCTTCAGTCATCATGGTTTGGCTCCCAACTTAAACTTTGATCGGCAGACATGGTTCGCAATGGCAGTGAGGGAACCTGTTATTGAGGCTTTGATGAATAACTGTGATAAGTGAATGGGCTTTCAAAGGTGGAGGTGGTTTGTATCATTGTGGTATTTTATTTTATAGTTTTTTACTTACATGTTTATTATAACTATAAGTGTTTATATCTGAGAATTGGGGTGGACTAGTATTTATGCTTTTCTTAGATTACAAAAGTATGAAATAAGTATACTATATAGATTGATTTTATGGCAGTAGTTCCACATTTAAAGTAAATAATTATTAAAAAAGAATATAAAAAATAACATGTAATTGATGCATGGATAACTCTTAACTAATGTATTTATCACTGATAGTTTTTGGCAGTAAACGGTTTAACTAAAAATAAGGTAAGAACACTTAACAGGTAACTTATTAATGACTTTTAAATTGCGATAAATTGTGGCCTATCAATGTTACCAGCTACAAGTTAAATAGCTATGCTAGTTATTCTGTTGAGTTGAGAAGATGTGATGAGATCTGGTGGTTGGAATTTTTTTGGCAAAGCTCTGCTCAGTGAACTCCATGCGCTCTTCATCTAAGGGTTCTTTGTTTGAAAGGGATAGCGAACAACAAAGAAGTAAGGGGCAGCGAAAAAAAGCCAAGGAATGCTCAGGGGACACCTAGAAAATCTAAGTCTGCCTCAGTTCCTAGTCCGAAACCTTTGGAAAACCGGTCTCAAATATTCGAGATCCTAGTTATCGAAGCTTGTAATAGAAGGTTCTTCCCAGAGATCATGAAAGAAAGAAGTGAAAGAAATTGAAAACAGGGTAAAAGAAGAGGGGCCTGACTTCCAGCCACAAAATAGATGAGGGCAGGATTCTTTGGATCCTTGTACAGGATTTTCAAGAAGCGGACAGTAAATTATTTCTGAAAGACAGTGGACTTGTGTTGGCACACAGATTTTCATATTGCTCTGACTTTATGAGATAACAGCACTCCAGCGCTCTCAAATCATTAACAACTGCTAGATGGAGTCCCATGAAGGAAGTGAGAAGTTAGTCGAAGAGTAGGGAAGAATTACAGAGGAATCTCCTAGGGCTAGGATCTCTCGTGCCCTAGGAGGGTTCCCACCTATATCAATCAATGTTGATTTCACCTTTGAAATTTTGAATCCGTGGATTAGCCTCAGTCATTTGAAGTTATGATTTGTATCTGTGTTAAGTCCTTAGATGGGAAAGGGATAAACGTTGGGAAGGAGTCTACACTTAATCGATTGTACTATTTTTTGTGTTATCAAAAAGTCCTATAGTTAAATATACAATATATTTTATTCAAATTTGAGATGTTTTAAGACGGGAAAGTGGAAAACTTTGAAATATAAACATGGTTTTAAAATTCTAAAAATACAATAAATTTATATGAATTTATTTAGTAATTATGTTTATAGGTTTTTAGATATTATTTCAGATTTTGGAGTGTTTTGAGTGGATCAACAAGATTAACCTAAGTATAACTAGTAGCTGATGCATAAATAACTTGTAATTAATGTATGCATAACTCTTAGCTCAACCAGCAATTTACAGCACACAACCCTTTTAACTAAAAGAAGACGAACCCCTTAAACTAAAAGAAAGCTGGAACAAATAACATATAACTTATTAATGACACTTAACTTGTAACTTATCCATATTAACCTGCCACAAATCAAGTACCTGTACTAATAGCAATTATTATGAACAAATATTTTACCTAATTTTTATATATTAAAATAAACATTTATTATAATTTTTTGGTTTTTTTTATATATTCCTAGTTTTTTTTTTCAAATTATATATATATATATATATGTCAACCAAATCTACTTAAGAGTAAATGCCCCGATCTTATGTGTCCACCTATTATAACTGCAAGATAAACGCTCCTGATTACTTTAGCTACAATTATACAATTATGCATGAGAGAATTGAAATGAAAGATAAAACGCTCATTCGTATCATTTTCTCTTTTAAACTCTTCATAGATAATAACTATTCTTGTGTTTGTAACTTCTTCAGTAAGGGAAGACAAAAATCCAGAAAAACTGATCACTTGTCTTCCCGGCAACATCCCACCATTGAAGCCAACCGACCTGTTATCAGCGTACCGTGATCCTCTTGACACTAGATTCAATGTTTATCTCTATGAATCGCAGAAGCAAAGTAAAGGCGACTACGTATTAGTGAACACATTCGAGGAGCTCGAAGGGAGGGAGGCAATAACAGCACTCTCTTTGAATGGCTGTCCTGCTCTGGCCATAGGACCTCTTTTTCTTCCCAATTTTTTACAAGGGACGGATTTGTCCAGCAGTCTATGGGAGCAGGAGGAAAGCTGCCTGAAATGGCTGGATATGCAACAACCGGGATCAGTTATATACGTATCCTTTGGAAGCATTGCTGTGAAATCTGAGCAACAACTGAAGCAGCTGGCGCTTGGGTTAGAGGGCAGCGGACAACCTTTTTTGTGGGTTCTCAGGTTGGATATTGCAGAACAAGGCAAGGCTGTGATTTTACCTGAAGGCTTTGAGGAACGAACAAGGGAGAGGGCACTGTTTGTGAGGTGGGCGCCACAGTCGAAAGTCCTTGCCCATGCTTCTGTGGGATTGTTCCTCACACACGGCGGATGGAACTCTACCTTGGAGACCATGAGTATGGGAGTTCCCGTAGTAGGATTCCCATATTCTGGGGATCAGTTTCTGAACTGCAGATTCGCCAAGGACGTTTGGAAAATCGGTCTGGATTTTGAGGATGTGGAGGTAGATATAAAGAAGGTAGTGATGAAAGAAGAGGTAGAGGATGTTGTGAGGAGAATGATGAGAACACCGGAAGGAAAGAAGTTGAGGGACAACGTTCTTGATATCAAGGAGTCCGCAAGGAAGGCCGTCCTTCCCGGAGGATCTTCTTTTGTTAACCTAAATACTTTCGTAAAAGACATGACGATGGGTAAAGGAGTTGAATCCAAAACTGAAACCATGTGACTAGGTTTTCAGAAGACGTACTAAAGAATCCGGGAAATTTCAGAGTCAGCTGCTGATCCGTATTATTACATACTACTTGATGTAGTGTTTTATTTTATTTTTCCAATTAGCTTTTATGAGATGTCAATTTCATGATTTTTTATTTTCAAAGAATTGAAACCAGATTGACAACCCCGACCAACTTGAATGGCAGCAGCTAAAATATTTTTTGTCTTCTGCCATAAATATTTGATATGCTTCACACAATTAATATTTGTTTAAGTATCCACTTCTTTTAGATCTCCCGACATAGTAAACTCTGTTGCCGGATGGTTTTATTTTCTATGTAAAATTATCCCAGGAAATAATCCAAGATTTTCTAATACTTTGGTTTTTTAAAGTGATTAAAATCAACTAATAATCATAATCTTTATTTAGTAATTTAAATCATCTAATAATCATAGCTGTTTTCTTACAGGATTACGTAATGGCCTTAATTCTTTCTAATAATTTATTTGCTATCACAATTATTTTTTTAAACTTATTTTTTTTCATACTTCCTTTATTTTTGTGATGTAAAATTCCTATATTTTCTTTATTTTTCCGACATAAAATTCCTATGAAATCTTTATAAATTAGTGTAATTGATTAAATTATTAACTTTAAGTGTATTTCCAAATAAATTAGAAATTCAAATTATTTTTATAATTAATGATTGTATTATAAATATTAAAAAAATAAAATATTTTCCAAATACTTATAATATTTAAATTGTTTTATGGGAAAGATGTCATCATATGATAGTCAAATATAAATATAAACAAAAATACAAATCTTACTATATGTAAGAGGTTTTAAATATTTTCCTATTACTTAGGAAATTTAGTTTTTTTAATTTAATAATAAAAAGTTAGTAAGTTTTTTTTAATTTAATAATAAAAAGTTAGTATGTTACAAGTACATGTACGAGTAAAATATATAGTTATAAATAAAAAAATTATTGAAAATGAGATTTGAGTTGTATATTAAAAATCATAAAAATTGATATAAAATAATTATAGTTTTTTTAATTTAATAATAAAAAGCTAATAGTTTACAAGTACATTTAAGAGTAGATTATATAGATATAAATAAAAAAATATTAAAAAGAGATTTGATTTGTATATTAAAAGTAATAAAAATTAATATAAAAAATAATTAAAAGAGATTTGACATATATATTAAGTATAAAAATTGATATAGAAATAAATAAAATTTTAAAAGAGATGTGATATCTATCTAAGATATATAAAGAGACAAAATGAGATATCTATATTCATGTAAAGATATAAATATGATATTTATATGAATAATATTGTTATTGGTTCACGCACGAAGTTGAGGGACCTTTTAGATGCGATCTTAGTTTTGTGAAACCCTATAACCGTCCAACGTTATAGAAACATATAACGCTAGAGCATTGGCTACATGGCTATACTAGATTCACAAAATATGTTTGGCATTGGGCTTAAAGTACATACAAGATATTGTTATGTTTGTTATTTAAAAGGAAATGGGCACTTGGTATTGTAAAGTCCATATTGTTGACAATAATAACTTCTTTTATGATCTTTAAGTTGCAACAATCCAACTAAAGTTTGAATCTATGAGCATGATCATTTATATGAAAATCAAATAAAAAATTAAATAATTCTCAAGTAATTGTTCACCCAAGAACTAAAATTGCATGTTTGGAATACTTGTTAAGACATTTTTTGCCCACAAAGTTCAAGCATAAGTAGTGTTAGATAGTATGTTAGAGTGAGGGAAAATATATCTCACATATATTCATAGGATACTAATTTTCTCACAAGGGGCTTGCTAGGTCTATGAAAACGGGGTGTTGTTATTGCCCCCATGAGGGTTCAAGTCCTTCGAGCATCGTGTGTCCATTAAGTAATGTTTAATGCATTCTAGTAGAATTATTACATAATAGACTTGATTGAAGGTAGCAATTGGGTGGAGAATCCCAAGAAAAAAGAAAGAAAACTCGAAAGACATAAAAAAAGAACTAAAACTTGTCAACTTGGAGGGCATGGTGACCTTTTATTGCCCTCAAGTGCATTAAAAGTTGTGAAAGAAGGTTAGGTCACTTATTTGATTCCATCCTTATCTTCTAGGGTTTTGGGCTTCATGCTGTATGGGTTAGGCGGTTAACTAGGGATTTAGTGTTAGGGGTTAAGGGCTTAGAGTTAAAGGGATAAAGGGGTTTAGGTATTTAGCAATTATGGGAGTGGAGGGATAAGGAGCTAATAGGTTATGGGGTTTAAACTCGAGGTTAGTGGTTGAGGCATTAGATATAAACATGTAAATGGGTCAAGGTGCTAGGGGTCAAGGAGCTTAGGGGTTAAGGGAATTAGTTCTTAAAATAGATTTATAGGGCTCTAGGTTTAGGGGGTTAGGGATTTAGAGGTTAGACATTAAGGGCTTAAGTGTTTGTGTATATAGTAGGGATTAGGTGTCAGGTGTTAGGTGCTTAAAGATAAATGGAATTAGGGGTTAGGTGCTTTAGGGGTTAAGGGATTGAGGGCACCAATGTTAGGGGATTAGGGTTCAAGAGGTTAAGCGTTAAAGGTGAAGGGTTTAAGTGTTAAGGGCTTAGGAGATTAGTGGTTAAAGACATAAGGGTTAGGGGATTGGTGGTTATTTAAGAGGTGGGGCCTTTATGGGTTAGCAGATTTATGGGCTAAGGGATTTATGGCTCTAGGGTTAGGATGTTAGGGTTGATTTGGTTAAGGGTTAAGTGTCAAGGGGTTAAAAGATCAAAAGATTTGGGGTTAAGGGATTAATGAATTCTAGGAGATGAGGTATTAGGAGTTTCCAGGGATTTATGGGCTTTGGGATTTAGGGATTTATGGGTTTTGGGATTTAGGGATTATGGGCTAGGGGTTTTAGGGTTAGCAGGTTAACTAGGACTTAGTGGTTATGGGTTAAGAGTTTAGAGGTAAAGGAATAAAGTGGTTAGCACGTTTAAATATGTATGGGTCAGGGAGTTAAGCATACAGGGGGTTAAGGGGTTTTATGGGTTATGGGATTTAGGGGTTAAGGAATTTAGAGATCAATGGTTAGGGTGATAGGGTTTAAAGGGTTAGGGGTTAAGGACCAACCAGTTAAAGGTTTAATTGTTTCTAGGGGTTAAGGGATTAAGGATTTAGGACTTTAGAGATTTGGGCTTTAAGTATTATGGGTTAGGTTGTTTAAGGGTTAGGGGTGGCATAGGTCTTACGGGTTAGGGGTTGTGGGATTAGAGGTAAAGTGGTTAAGGGTTTCAAGGGTTAGGGGATTTAGGGGTCAAGGTATTTAGTTCTCTAGGGTTAGGATCTTAGGTTTTATGAGGTTAGGAAATAATGGTGAAGGGTTTAAAGGGTTAAAGGATTATACGGGGTAAAATAGAGCTTAGAGGCTAATGCACAAGCCAAAGCAAGAATTCCGAATTCAAGAGAGGAGAGATCATTCCCAAGCGAGAGAGAGCAAGAAAACGTAGAGCTCTCATGCAAACAAAGAGCTCACATGCAAACGTAGAGCGCACAAGCAAATGCAGGTTGCACTTGCACAAGGGAGGTCACACATGCAAATGCAGTGTAGAGGTAAACAATTATTTTACCTCTATAGTGTAAACTAGAGCTTAGAGGCCAATGGTTAAAGGATTAGAGGTAAATAATTAAAGGACTTAAGGGGTTTAGGGGTTAGGGATTTTAGGGGTAAAGGGACTTAGGGCTCTCGGGTTAAGGTGTTAGGTTTTAAGTAGTTAGGCATTAAGGGCTTAGGTGCTATAGTGTTAAGGGCTTATAATGGGTTAAGGTCTTAGGGTGTTAGAGGATAAGGACTACGGGTATGAGAGATAAGGGGTTAATTAAGGGACTAGGGCTTTAAGGATTATGATATTTATAAGTTAATCGATTTAGGGATTGACTATTAGTGGCGTAAGGTATAAAATGTTAGGATTAAGTGTAAAGGGGTTAAAGTGTTAAGGGATTATGTGTTAAGCGCTTAGGTGCTTAGGGGTTTAGGGATTTAGGTTGTTTGGGCCTTAGGACTTATGTGTTTGGGCATTAAATTTTTTCCTCCTCACTCCTCTCTCCATCTCGATAAATTTATGCTCCTTGCTCCACCCCTCGCATCCCCTCTCTGTCTCTCTCACCCCTTATCTCCATTAAACACTTAACAAATAGTTTCTGTGGTTTATAACGCTAGATCCTTTTGTAACTCCAAAATTCTCTAGGGTTTTGTTTCTCCAAAACACTAGAAACAAAATGCTAGAGCGTTTTGGTTGACACTAAGTGCGGGAATACAAATTTTAATTTAAACAAAATGCGCGAGCATTCCTTAGCTCCTAAAACACACCTCCTCACGCGCCCAAGTGTCATCCACAGTCCTATGTGGTTGGATCGGACTTACCAAACTTGTGCTATGGATTGTGCTAAAACATAGCTAATTGGGCATTTCCACCATTTTTCCTAATATGCCTATCTTTCACCACTCTTTACAACATGACATACATAACCATTTTTGACGAAATTTTAGGCATAGATAGCATTTTTTATGCAGATTCCAAATATGTATTTTTTTTATAAAAAATATTATTATTTCTATTTGTTTCCTAATTTTATTGCATCATCACTCCTTAAGTAAAAAAAGATGTTGTTAATGTTTCTTCCGTAATTGTTTCATTTCAAAACCATTTAAAAAAAACTTTGTATGCTGCACTAGTAGACACCGACCTCTACGCTCTATAAAAAATCCAAGTCGAAATGATTGCATTTAGACCCTGAAATGTTGCACCCAAATTTGTCGTACCATTCTCATGGTTTGGTCACTTAGATAATTAAAACATAAACAAAAATTAAACATTTAATTTTGGAAAAATAGTGTTTCACTAGTGTTACGTGTTCTCTACATGTATACCAAATTTTGTAGCCTGAAACCATCATTTAGGCACTCAAAGGTTGCACCCACAAAAACATATACCTTATCATTTGGCAAAAAAACAAAATTGACTGTTAGAAAAGATGAAATTTGACATAGTTATGTAAATTTACAATACATAAAACTTATATATTCAAAAACATGATTTAATTTCCTACATTTGATCTTTTTTACTCAATGCAATATATCTTGTGTAAGTATCTCAAAAAATCCAAGTAAGTTGAGGGATGTTGATTTTTCAGTTTTCTATTGCATCTAATACGCCAAAAGTGACGCTCATTAGCTTGCACTCACCCTTATCTTCTTTATATTTATAGATATGTTTAAATATGTTTTAAATAGTTTAAATAATTACACACGACTACATATGAGGTCAAAATTAAAAAATATGGATAAAATATTTGTTGTCATCCAAAAATACTTCAAAGTCATGATTTTGTTTCACCATGTCTCGACGTTCGTCTTAAGTTTGATGCAATAAACATATAGTCGCATTTACATCTATATTTAGTAGCACTTTCGATGCACTATTCCACATGTGTTAAAGGGTGTATACCCATTTGGTAGGTAGCAGGGGTCGTTGAGCCTCTATTTTTGTCTGGTTAACCATGCTTAACAGTCGTCGAAAGTCCAACGATATAAAATTCATTAATAATTTTATTCAAAACAAGTTTGGACAAATTTGTGATAGTTGTGACACTTTTTCTCTTTATTGTTGAATGCACGAAATAGTAATTTTTATATCAAACCCTTATTTAACACAACCAATTCTTGATCTGCATAACTCGGTTTTTACAATTTCAAGATAAATATTTTTAATTTTTTTGTTTCCTTTAAGATTTTTTAGTCCTATACTTCTGGTATAACAAGATCAATTGTACTTATAATGCTTCAATGGATTTTTTTGTAATAGATAATTACAATTCCAACTCTAGAAGAATCTGCAGCACTTGGTAATTTAAAGAGGCGAATGGTGACTATGGGTGATGGGAAATGTTATTTCCCTTGCCGTGAATGTAGGGGATTTAATGGAAAAAGTCTTTTTATCAAGAACAGTTGAAAAAAATTGTAGGAGTATAGGCACGTTGAAGGGGGGGGTATGAATATCGTCCCATGGTAAGTTTTTCATTAAAGCTCTTTGTATATATTATTGATTGTTCTAATAAATTATTTTCTTTATTTTTAATATTTGTTATGTACTCTAATCTTATTTTATTTCTTGTATTATTTGTAAAGAGAAATCATCCTATGTATGTGACACCGCTTAGTATGCCAATTCAATATAATTTTGTACAAGCTAAGGAAGCTGGCTATATGGATAATGAAGATCATGTTAATCCTATGGAAGAAGGTGACACTAATAATTCAGTTGAGGAGGATGGGATATATAAATTGATCCAAGACTTCTTGAATGCTCCTATGGATGAGGCCGAAAAATTGGATGAGGAGGCCAATGGTGTTTTTGATGTTCCTGTGCTCAACACTACCACAAAACCCCTTCATGAAGGCACCTCAAATAATGTTTTATCTGTTGTATTGTTGTTGGTGAAATTGAAGGTATTAAATGGTTTATCCAACACGTGTCTCACACATATCTTAAGGTATGTAATATAATTCATCACATATATGTAAATGTTGACTTCTTTTTATCTGTTTTTTGTGTCAATTGATGTGTATCTTAAGGATGCAATTTATTTATATTGATTACTATTATTTACATTAACCAATTAGTTTTTATATTTTCATAGACTAATAGGTGAATTTTTATTACCATCACCAAATAAGTTACCTTGCACCTACAGAGAATTATCTAGCATTATGAAATCTATTGGAATGGATTATCAGGCTATTGATGCATGTCCCAATGATCATATAATATATTATGGAAAATATTCATCGGAAATGAAATTCCTGTAATGTCAAATCAGTAGATATCAAATTGATCAAGTAGCAAATAAGGTGCCTCACAAGGTTTTTCGTTATATACCCATAATTCGATGTTTGCAGTGATTGTTCAGGTACAAAAGCATAGCATAGTTGTTGAATGTTGTAATTTCTAAGAATATTATATTTGTCCTTTATTATTCCGGAAATGTTTCATCCCTCCGAGGTGATCCTATTATGTATCCGGAGATGTTTATTCCTCCGATGAATTGTGGTAACTAGGGTTATTAGGTCCTCCATGTGGGGGTCGGCCCTGAGTTAATTAATTAGGGGTTATTAGACTTCATTGGGAGAGGTCGGACCCATAAGGGAATTAGTCAGTCGGGAACTAGTATAAGTAGAGGAGATTGCTCCTCACTTATCTCACACTTGATCAGCTCAAAAAGTAGCGCACTTGTGTTTGAGAGGTCTGCATAGGAGGTAGAGAAGGAGGTCAAGTCTTGGAGCACATCTTGTATTTTGGTTGATCATCTTATTGAGGAAAGCTTTGCTGGGTTTTCTACCCCATGAGGGTTTCCCAGGGTAATATCTTTGTCTATCTTGTGATTATGTTTCTTTCAGTGATCTTGTTAGTCAAATTAGTTTAAACTTAACATGGTATCAGAGCTAGCCTGAATAGAACATCTTTCACGAGGTGAAATTATATTTCTTTCTCTCTCTCCCAAAATTAGGGTTTCTGCAAAAGTTAGTATTTTTGGATTCTGGTTGCATGGTTGAATAGCCCTTCTAAAGATCTATCTTTTGAGCCCTGGATCGAGGTTTTTGGTTAAGTAGAACTTCGAGAAAGTCAAACCCTAGTTTTACCAAAAGTGCAATAAACGAGAAATTCTGTTGAAAATCCAGAAAAGTGAAAAGGCAAAGTTTCCTGGTAAGTACTACTCTATTTCTTATCTCTTGGACTCCCCCAAGAGAAGATGGCTCCAAGCACTAAGCTTGAAGACAAGCTTGAATGTATAGAGAATTTCCGGGCATGGAAATATAGAATTGGTCTCATTCTTGAAGAGAATGATCTTGCTCAATATATCAAGGATGAAGTTGCAGAACCTAAAGAAGATGAAGCCAAAGAGAAGCATAGGAAGGATTTGATTAGGGAAAAGAAAATCATTGCGGATTCTATTAAATACCACTTGATTCCCCAAGTGGCATCCAATAAGACTCCAAAGGAAATGTATGATGCCCTAGGAAGAATGTATGAAGGAAATAATATCAATAGGAAGATGAACCTAAGAACTCAGTTGAAGAGTACCAAGATGCACAAAGGAGAATCCATTCAAGACTACTTCTCAAGGGTCTCCCAAATCAAGGAACAACTAGATTCCATTGGTGATACTCTTGATGAAGATGAACTTGTAATGACTGCTCTAAATGGTCTCACTAGACTTTGGGAGTCATTTATACAAACTATGTGTGCCAGAAAAGAAAGTATGAAGTTTGATGTAGTATGGGAGGATCATTAGAGAGATTTTGAGGTCAAAAAAGGGCATCCTAAGAGATGTACTACAAAAATATGAGATATATTAAAATATTATGAATTGGGGGTTTTATGGGGTAGGTATATATGACAAGTCACCTCCCACACTATTTTCTATGCACAATATAAATAACCATGGTTGAGTTACTTTTCAAAATTCACTAGAAATAAAATTAATAAAATAAGTCTACATTGATGTGACTAAGATTCATTGTAAATTCCCAAAAATGTATTGTCCTTTAACATTTATTTGTCTTGAACTTGCAAATGAAATTAAATAATAAAAAACATTTTTAAGAGTTTTTTTTTAAATTTTATGTTGACTTTTTATATTTAGTACTTTTCTCATGAATTTAATAATGTAATTTAATTGAGAATTTATTTACATATAAAATGTCAATAATATTATTATAATCCACATTGCATTATTATTATTATTATTATTATTTATTAGTTTGACATTATGTTATTAAACAGAATGGAGTGAATATATAATTTAAAATTAAAAACATAAAAATAATAATATATTATTTTATAAAAAAATGTGAAAGGACTTTCTTTATGAATTAAGAGTACTTCACTTGAAAATAACAATAATATTATTTTATGTGAAAGTGTGAAAATACATTCATTATGAGTACTTTACTTGAAAATGACAATAATATTATTTTATGAAAAGACTATCATTATGAGTACTATACTTTATGACTTAAAAGTACTTACACCACTACCTTGGTTAACTATGTGTTTTCATCCACCATAGAAAATTTGACAAATAAGCATTCTTAACTCATGCAATACCACCTCACCAAGGGGGATGATGTCATCTACTAGAATGTGATTGGTTGTATTTTATAGTACATTTTCTTTGTTTTGAGGCCCTTTTTTGACCTCAAAATTTCTCTAATGTGTGTTCAAGAAGAAGCTAGGGTAGCCAATAGAGAAGCCCTTATCAAGGAGGATGACCAAGCCTTGGCTACACACACTAAGAGAAGGAGGAATCAATCTTACTTCAAGAAGAATAATCACAAAGAGTCTCAATCTCCACAAAGATTTCAGAAGAAAGGAAGTAGAAAATTCTCTTCTTTCTAATGTTTCAATTGTCATAAAGAAGGACACATTGCTAGATTTTGTCCTTCAAGGAAGAAGAAAAATATTCACTACAAAAGACATCAAGCACATCTTGTAGAAGATGATAGTGAAGAAGAAGAAGAAGAAGAGGAAGTAAGGCCTAATAGGAAAAGATCCAAAAGAGATGAAAAAGAAGAAGAAAGGCCCCTTCCTAGGAAAAGATCTAGAAGGAATGAAGAAGAAGATGCAGAAGAGTATGTTCTATTTTCTGCACTCTCTGGATCTGTGTCTCCTGGAGAAGATACATGGCTCATTAATAGTGGTGATTCAAAGCACATGACAGGTCAAAAGAAAACTCTCTCAAGACTTGAAGAAAATTCTTCTCCACAAAAGGTATCTCTAGGAGATGATTATCAATATCCCATCAAGGGAATTGGTGAAGCAAGCTACAAGCTTGATTCTGGAACACCTTTAAAGATGAAAGAAATTTTATATGTACTAGGTTTGAAGAAGAACCTACTTTCTATCTCAGCACTAGATAATAAAGGTTTTATAATTGCATTTATTGATGGATAAGTACTTATGTGGCCCAAAGGAAAATCAATTGAGGATGCAATTGTTATTGGTGAAGAAGAAGGAGGTCTTTACAAACTCAAGGGTCACCCAGAAGCTTCCCTTGTCCATGAAACCACTAGCCCCAGTGACCTATGGCATACAAGGCTTGCTCACATTAACTACAAGGACCTACCATATGTGAGCAAGGTGGTCATAGGATTACCAGACTTAAAGATTGACCATAATGGCTCATGCAAAGGATGTGAAAAGGGAAAGAATGTCAAGAACCCTTTTTACAAAGAGTGAAACAAAGACTAAGAACATTCTAGAGTTAATACACTCAGATGTATGTGGACCAATGGCCACCACATCCTTAAGTGGGTTTGAATACTATCTCACATTCATTGATGACTATTCAAGGAAGACATGGATATACTTTCTAAAAGGAAAGAATGAAGTCTTTGGAAAATTCAAAGAGTTCAAGGCCTTAATAGAAAATCTCTCATAAAAGAAAATCAAGATTCTCAGAATAGATAATGGCAGAGAATATACTTCAAAGGACTTTGAATACTTTTGTAAGGAAGCTGGAATCAAGAGGGAACTAACCACTCCCTACAATCCCCAACAAAATGGAGTTGCTGAAAGAAAGAATAGAACTATCATGGAAGCTGTAAAGACTATGATACATGACCAAGATCTACCCATGTATCTATGGGTTGAAGCAGCTAGGACAACAGTCTATGTACAAAATATACTATCCCATAGTGGTATTGAATTCAAGACTCCAGAAGAAGTGTTCACAGGAAAGAAGCCTAAGGTAATTCATCTCAAAATATTTGGATGTCCTGTGTACATTCACATTCCAAAAGAAAAGAGAACCAAGTTGGATCCTTTTGGTAAGAAGGGAATATTTGTTGGATATTGTGAATCATCCAAAGCTTTTAGAATTTACATACCTGGTTTTCATCATATGTAAATAAGTAGAGATGTAACATTTGATGAAGAAGCAGCCCTCAAGAAATCTAGGAAACGCCAACTTGAAGAAATCTATGAAGAAGATACATCTCCTAGAATCACAGAAGCTGTACCCATCCCCGAAGATGATGCACCAGAGGACCATGACATGTTAGAACCATAAGAACCCCCATTACAAATTTATCTAGAAAAAGAAGGCCAACATGGGCTAGAGACATTATTCAAGGAGCTGAAAAATATGGAGCTCCTGAAGGCTCCACTAGAGAATGAAAGAAACCAAAGCTAGTATCAAACTATGTGGCCTTGATGTGTGATCTTGTGGATCAACAACCTACTAGCTATGAAGAGGTAGCTCAAAAGAAAGAGTGGGTAGAAGCAATGACAGAAGAATACCAGTAAATAATGAAAAATGATGTTTGGGATATAGTTCCCAAACCAAAAGATAAAAGTGTGGTTTCTTCCAAATGGATATTCAAGATAAAACATGCTGCAGATGGTAGCATTGAAAAATATAAGGCAAGATTTGTAGCTAGAGGATTCTCTCAGAAAGAGGGAATTGACTATGAAGAAACATTTGCACCAGTTGCTAGGTACACTTCAATTAGAACTATCATGGCACTTGCATCTATGATGAAGTGAAAATTACATCAGATGGATGTTAAGATAGCCTTCCTGAATGGTGTGATTGAAGAAGAAGTGTACATAGAACAACCACAAGGATTTGAGGTTAAAGATGGAAGAACACATGTATGCAAGATGAAAAAGGATTTGTATGGATTAAAGCAAGATCCTAGAGCTTGGTACAGAAGGATTGACAGTTTCTTAACAAGCATGGGCTTTACCAAAAGTAAAGCTGATCCTAATCTTAACCTCAAAGTTATGGATGATGAACTGTTATATTACTGTTGTATGTAGATGATCTATTTCTAACAGGAAATGAGAATCAAATTATTGAATGCAAGAAGAAGCTTTCTTCAGAATTCGAGATGAAAGATCTTGGATTAATGCACTACTTCTTATGTCTAGAAGTATGGCAAGAACCAAAAAGGAATCTTTCTAAATCAAGGTAAGTATGCTGTGCGGATTCTAAAAAGATTCGATATGTTGGAGTGTAAAGCCATGGCCACTCCCATGGACTCCAACTTGAATTTATTAGTTAATGACTCATTAGAATTAGTGGATGTAACTTTATATAGACAAATCATTGGGTCATTGATGTATTTAACAAATACCGGACCAGATATATGCTTTGTTGTAAATACCTTGAGTCAGTATCTAGTAGAACTTAGAAAGGTTCACTTAATAGCTGCAAAGCATGTAATGAGGTATATAAAGGGTACATTAGATTTTGGTCTATATTATCTTGGAAGTCATGAACTCAGATTACATGGTTACTCAGATTCTGATTGGGCAGGAAGTGTTTCAGACAGAAAGAGTACATCAGGTGGATGTTATGGTCTTGGATCTACCATGATCTCATGGTTCAGCAAGAAACAATCTAGTGTGGCTCTCAGTACTGCTGAAGCAGAATATATAGCTGCCTGCTCTGCTAGTTGTGAAGCAGTATGCATTCGGAAACTATTATCTGGAGTGTTTGACTTAGAAATGGATCCCACTGTGATCATGTGTGACAATCAAAGTTGTATTAAGATGACAGAAAATCCAGTATTCCATGATAAGTCAAAACACATAGAAATCCATTATTTCTACATACGAGATATGGTGCAGAGAGGAGCTATTAGACTCGAGTATGTGAGCACTGAGGAACAAATTTCTGATATATTGACCAAACCTCTGTCTCAAGTGAAATTTGAATATTTCCAAGACAAGCTTGGTGTAGTTCAAAAGGACCCTCCTCGAAAGGGGGAGTGATATAATCACTGGTGATGAGATTGCCCTCATCGACAACAAGGTCGATGATGAGGATACTTGTTTATTACACCTAGATATTTATATATGCTTAGATTACTTAGATTTAGGATACTTATACTTAGAATTCTTATATTACTTGTTTTTATGATATGTACACATATATTGATGAGGATATTCGTTTTTATATTGATGTATTGATGAGGATACATGTTTTGATATATGTATACATGTATTGATGATGATACTTGTTTTTATATTGATGTATTGATGAGGATACTTGTTTTTATATTGATGTATTGATGAGGATACATGTTTTGATGATATGTATACATATATTGATGATGATACTTGATGTATTGATGAAGATACATGTTTTTATGATATGTATACATATATTGATGAGGATACTTGATGTATTGATGAGTATACATGTTTTGATGATATGTATACATGGATTGATGAGGATACTTGTATGTACTTGTACTAGTGATGTACTAATGATATTTGTATTGATGAGGATACAGGTGGGGATTGTATCGTCCCCAGACTTCGGTCCCTTGAATTGATCTGTAGACCTATGTCTTCGAGAATGAAGTCCTTAGTGGATAGGTGGGGATTGTATCGTCCCCGGACTTCGGTCCCTTGAATTGATCCGTAGACATATGTCTCCGAGAAAGAAGTCCCTAGTGGATGAAAGGGATTGCATCATCCCTAGACTTCGGTCCCCTGAATTGACTCGTAGATATCTGTCTCCGAAAATTGGTGATAGGATTGCATCGTCCCTGAACATTGAGTTCAAAATGTACGTGATAGGACTGCATTGTCCATAGACATGAGAGGTGTCTTAAATAGATCAGGATTGATAATCTTTAGACAGTGATCCCGTAATTTCGAAAGGAAGGATAGTCTTAAATATTGATCCTTAGACTAGAATCCCATAATTCCGAAAGGAAGGATTGTCTAACATGTGAGTAGTGGAAAAGGATCCCATAATTCCGAAAGGAAGGATCGCCCAAGTGTGGTAGATCTATAAAGAATGGGTCCCGTAATTCCGAAAGGAAGGATTGTCTGAGCACCACCAATGTTGATGGACTAGAATCCCGTAATTCCGAAAGGAAGGATTGTCCATGATCCCGTAATTCCGAAAGGAAGAATTGTCCATGATCCCGTAATTCTGAAAGGAAGGATCACCAGTGTTGATGGACTAGAATCCCGTAACTTCGAAAGGAAGGATTGTCCATGATCCCATAATTTCGAAAGGAAGGATTTTCCATGATCCCGTAATTTCGAAAGGAAGGATCACCAGTGTTGATGGACTAGAATATCATAATTCCGAAAGGAAGGATTGTCCATGATCCTGTAATTCCGAAAGGAAGGATCACCAGAGTTGATGGATTAGAATCCCGTAATTTTGAAAGGAAGGATTCTCCATGATCCCGTAATTCCGGAAGAAAGGATCATGTGTATTGCAAAGTATGCTGTGATGATGATACTGTTGATCGAGATGATCCAGATGCTGATGATCGTATGATGACGATGCTGATGATCATGTGATGACGATGCTGATGATCGTGTGATGACGATGCTGATCATCGTGAGATGATGATGATGATGATGTTGATGTTCCAGTAAGTGGTTGAGTTACTGATGATGATGTATTGAAGAAAGCTTCCGATGATTTATAGATGTATCATGTATAATGTAGTCGATGAATCCTTGCTCCTACAGATGTTGTTATAATATCCCTCTCGTTAAGGGGGAGTGTTGAATATTGTAACTTCTAAGAATATTATATTTGTACTTTATTATTCCAGAGATGTTTCATCCCTCCGAGGTGATCCTATTATGTAGCCATAGATGTTTATTCCTCCGATGAATTGTGGTAACTGGGGTTATTAGATCCTCTATGTGAGGGTCGGCCCTGAGTTAATTAATTAGGGGTTATTAGACTTCATTGGGAGAGGTCATCCCCATAAGGGAATTAGTCAGTCGGGAACTAGTCTAAGTAGAGGAGATTGCTCCTCACTTATCTCACACTTGCTCAGCTCAGAATGTAGCGCACTTATGTTTGAGAGGTCTGCATAGGAGGTAGAGAAGGAGGTCAAGTCTTGGAGCACATCTTGTATTTTGGTTGATCATCTTATTGAGGAAAGCTTTGCTGGGTTTTCTACCCCATGAGGGATTCCCAGGGTAATATCTTTGTCTATCTTGTGATTATGTTTCTTTCAATGATCTTGCTAGTCAAATTAGTTTAAACTTAACAATAGTTTATGGATTACCATGCATGGAGCATAAGTGAATATGGTATTATTCGAATTCTTGCAGATGGTTTTTTATTTAGTAACATCGAATAAATATGGTTGATTTTTAAAGAAGAACCTTGTAGTCTTATGTTTTCACTAGCAGCTGATGGTGTCAATCCATTTGGTGAGATGAGGTCTACTTACTTATTGTGGCCTATTTTTGTTAAAGATAATAACCTTCCTCACTGGATGTTAATAAAGAGGGAGCACACATTGTTGGCAATGATTGTTCCATTTATTTTTATAATGATATTTGTGTTTAAATGTAGCATTTCATTTTTCTTTGTCATTGCTTAATTATGCACACACACACAAGGTAGTAATTATGTGTACTTTCAACTAATTAGGAAAGTACCAAGTGAAAGATATGAATGCATATATTGATCCTCTTGTTGACGATCTACTAAAGTTATGGCTTGGCATCACTATGTATGAAATCTCTACACCAATAGGTAAAAGAAGATTTCAATTCCATGCAATGCTTATATGGACAATTCATGATGCCATAGGGATAACACATTTTGGTGGTATGTAACCACTACTGCACTTCAATAATATATAATTTTATGATAATATAATCATGCATTTTTTTAAATAATTCATTGTTATATAACTAATACTGCCATTAAGCCATATCTTGCACGTATTCAAACAAAGGGTAAATTTGCATGTTCAGTTTGTGGTCCTCAGATGAAATATCATCGTTCAAGAAGTTTAGGAAAGGAGGTGTTTCATGAATATAATGCCTATTTCATTAAACTTGGACATATTCTAGTCCAAGTCACTTTGAAGACAAGTCAAAACAACCTTTATAAACCCCAAAATCAAGGTTTCTAAAGTGCAAAATATGGTTTCAAAAGTGTTAAATCCGGTTCCAAAAGTGCCAAATCCGGTTCCAAAAGTGCCCAATCGAGGTTCCAAAAGCATACTTTTGCTTTTGATATCCCCACTTCTGAAATTGGTTTTTGTGCTTTTTTGATATGATAAATATGATAATGGCACTTTTAGAACCAGATTTTTCCGTTTGGGAAGGCTACTTTTGACACATACAATACTTAAATTTGCAATTTTGATAAACGATTTTGGCACTTTCAAGCTCTAATTTTGCATTTTCGAAAACCAAACTTGACACTTTACAAGTATTATAATCACAGTGAAATTGAACATACTATTACAAACAAACGTTATTGAGTGTATTATTTAACAAAATACTTTCATTTTCATTTTATTCACAATTGGCCTCACATAACTTGCGCCATTCAGGTGCAGCAAGCAAGGCCATAATCGATTTAACAAGAATGTGTCATTGACATCTTGGCAAGTATACGTTTTGTTATCATGCAGTTCCCTTTCTCATTACAAACATGTTTTTCTTTCAAGTCATCTACAATCACTGTATTTGTAGCATCCCAACCATGGTAAAAATGTCCCAAAATTTGTTTAAAGGATTGAGAAATACATAAGGATTTCCATCACCCTAATAACCCTCTCTGGCTATGCAAGAATAATATTCTAGTGTTAAAATTACTCTAAATTGTTCCCTTTGCAATCACGTTCTTTGTAATAATGTTGGCAAAAACGTGTAAACATTTTTTGTTGTGCAGATGTCCATACCCCAACTTCAAATATACTAAAGCATTTTTTAAAAAATTCCCTAAATACTGGCGTATAAAATAATACTTTTTGATTGATTCGATCTCTGGTTTTCGTAGCAATCTATTTTTTTTTTTTTTATGAATTGCATGTAACAAAACTGCATTGAAATTGAAATAATTAATGGTTTACTAGTAACAGATCTTCTAGTATTTGCAAACAAAAAAGACACACACACAACCCATTCAATAAATATTATGTTGCAATGTTTCTAAGTATATTGCTTTCATGTTCTGCAATTTTTGAAACACATCACCAGATTCATGATACAATGTCCATAAATAATATGAGAATTGTCCAATAAAATTTACATCAATTAAATATATAAGTTGTCAAAAATATAGAAATCACTAAATGAATTGTTGTCTTTATAATATGACGGTCATTCGAAGTTGAATGTATTTTACCAACGCCCCATTTTTGAACGAGGCCCGAGATAATTCAATAGAGAACACAACATTCTTTTTATAGTTATTTCTCTATCTTATGAATCGTCAAATGCCCAACTAGTTGGCATTTTCAAGCAGTTTTCCTTGCTATTATATGATGAATGATATTTACCTTCATCTATAAACAACATGTCCATTTTTTTTATATATCTCCATATTAGATAAGTACATCTATAATGCCCCTTCTTAAGAATTTATCAAAATGGCAAAATTTTAACTTTTTCCCTAGTTTGACCTTTGACTAGTTTTGATGTCTAGGTCTCCAAACTGATCCAAATGCTCCCAAATATTCTGAGGAGGAGTGTGAATGATATTAATACTTGATTATTATTTTCAAGGATTATTTAATACCATTAAAACACTTCTACAAACTCCTTCAAGATTCTGGTCAATGTATGGTATTTTACTAGCAATTTCTCTTTGACTAGTATTGGTCCCTTGGTCTCCAAATGACTCCAAATGACTCCAAATTATACCAAATTTCTATAGAAGGAAATTGGATGATATTAAGACATATTTATAATGTTTATGGATTCTCTGGATTTTTCATATGAATTCTTCAACTCCACTTTCAAATCTGGTCAAGATAGGGATTTTACTAGTAAATTGTGGTTCAAATCCCCTAGGGGCAGATGATGAAAATGGATTTCCAAATGCACTCAATCCAACTCTAATTTATGAATGGAAGTAGGGAAAATATAAATAAAATCAACATGAACTCATATGCATAACCATTCAACTTTTAATGTCTGCTATAACTCCCTTAAATCAGATGCAAAAAGGCTAGTTTCAACCTTGGGGGACATGATAGGCAGTATTCTCCAAATGCTATGAAACTCAACCAAATGACTCCAAGTTATTATGTACTAAAAATTAAACTCATATAATACAACAATAACAGTAATTCATAAATAAACCATCATTATTTTATTTATCCATTTGAATCCATGAACATCACATTGGTTCACAACAAGGTAGTGGGTAAATGGCACTGTTTGTCCATTAATGAGCAATTTAACATAGTTTTTATTGGAATACTGACTTGTGAATCTTCTGATATGGTCATTACAGAGATATATATCATATTACATGTACATGAAGTCTAAATGGCATTCCTTCACTAACTATATGCAACCACAAGAGCGCTATGCAAGAGCTATGGGGAAAATGACACCATTTCTTCATTAAAAATTAGATTTATACATTTCCAACTGGAATTTCGACCTGAAACTTTTTGGAGATGAAGAACAAAGTATTTAATTCATGTTACAAAATAAATGGGGCATTAGAAGCTCCCCCAAAGAGTACAATAGCTCATCAAAAATTCCCTCCCTCAAGGATCAAGAATATGCAATGAAAGCAAGAAATGGTTGAAGGAATGAGCTGCACTAGAAGAAAACATGATCTTCCCTATATCTTACACCTGAAACAAATGAATCCATTAAACCTCCAAATGAAAGGTCTGAATGGAATTTCCAATTACCAACTTGGATGAGAATCTTTCACCCTCGAAATTGGCTAAGGCAAGAAACTAGTCATCCACTAGCTCCTCTCTCACAAATAATTTTGCAAATTCTAAAAATAATCAAAATATCCTTTCCTTCTTTGTTATTGACATTTATAAATTTTCCAAGCTCTCTATGGGTCGAATTCCTTCCAAGAGATGCATTCCAACTCAACTTGGGAAGCGATTCCAAAGGATGCCACTTGTACAACAATTCCTAGTGTCCCACTTCCACCAAATCACATGTGGAAGCATCTTAGCTGCCCTAAATCCCTTGAGCACCCTCTTGGAGGATATTTTTATCCCTGACGTGTCATATCTATCATATTTCAACCTTTAGGCCTGATTTTTGTCATAGGTGTCATAGAATCTTCATCATTGTTGTCATAGAGCTAGGGAATCTAGTCCAAGTGTCTCACTAGCTCCAAAATGCCTCTTCCTCTTCCATGGGAGTTACTCTTCCACTCCAATTCAAAATTAATTGATTCATTCCAAGTATATTGACCTTCCAACTCTTCCCAAGACCCTTGGTCTTGTTATGGATTTGAAATGACAAGAGGAGGATGCCATGTGGCATAGAAAATCTAACTTGTGTGGGTCCCACTTCCTCCATGTGTCTTCATGGTCAAATGCCACTTTAATTTTCCCTTGTATATATTTATTTATCTGCTTTATTAAATATTTATGCTATTCTAATTTCCACACATAATTTATTATCCTTCTTATTTCAAATCCCAATGCTTCCACCCACAACCTAGGAAACTAGTAATTTTCCTCCTTGGCAATTATTTGACCCTTAACATTAATTTGACAAACTCTCATGAATATGGCCAATGGGCTTAGGAGATTGTGACCCAATGAAAAATTTGGGACATGAAAAATCCTCCCTTCCCAATATTGCTTGTCCTCAAGCAATTTCAAACATGGGTGTTGAAGAACCTGCTTTCTGTATAATTCTTTGAAGTTGCCATTGAGTTGCCCAACTTTGAGTCTTCGAGCTTCCATGAAGATTTTAGAGAGGAAAAACCATGCTCGTTGCTGCACTACTCTGATTAAAATCACTTTATTAAGTGGGGAATCTATCCCCCATACTACTTGTTTCCACAAAAAATTGAAACCAATGGGACTAAGAATTATCGTAGGGTCCCATTGCTTGTAGTGCACTCCAACAATTAGAAGTGCTCTCCAATTCATAGTTCCTGGATCCCATTTTCTTGTATGCATTCTTCCAAACATCATGAACAAAAAATATGTATCATCAAAGTACATAACAACATAATGAAAATGAACATCAAGAAGATGCTTCATCAAAGAATCGTGAAAGTGCTTATACCTCAAAGAAAGTAGACCACCATTTTCCAAGTGCATACAAGCATCAAGTAACCAATCAAATCTGCTCCAATGACATAGGTGAGGATCCCATGTCCTTTCATGCTGCTCCAAAGGATGTGATATGCATCAAAATATTCAACCATGTATTCTTTCATCCAAGAAGTGAATGAAGAATCTCCACTAAAATTTGAACCGAATAATGAGCAAGAAAAACAAGGAGATTTCAAATGACTCAAAGAAGTCTCACCCATACATGCATGAATGTGAGAATCATAAATATGTAACAAGGTATGTGGCTGCCAACAAAAATGTTCTCCAATCATAAATCTATTCACCCGAGTGTTGGATGAAGTTCTTCCAACATCAAATGAACCAAGTGTTGAGCAAGAAAAACCATGAGTCCTCAAGTGATTCCATTGCATATCATAGGTGCATCCATGTAGATGTGCATTATCATGAAGTAACAAAGGATGCCACTACAAATGTGAATAAGAATGTGCTCCAACCATGTCATCATAAAAGGTAAATCTAGGAGTTCCATACTCCTCATGTGGCACCAAAAAAAAGAACGCTTTCACCCATACTTCATCGAGACTAATGCTGCAAAACATGGAATTGTAGGATGTAGGAGAATGAACTAAGTTACCCAAATGAAAAAAAAGTGTAGAAGTTTCATCATGGGAAGGATCCATGATCCGGATTTATGTGGGAACGAAACAAAAGATAGCATATACAGAATCATATACAGAGATATATTGCAAATAACACAGTGATACAGTAAACACATATTCTATTAAATAGCGGAAATAGAACAGACTGTAAAATACAATAGCTAGAATGGTGGTAGCTATCTCTGAGAAGAGATGTGGACGCTATGCTCATTCGTGCCAAGATGATTACAAAGAGAGGCCGAAAGGGCCTATTTATCATAAGCATGAGGGAAAGAATCCCAATCATCCAAAAACCTAACCCTAGAAGATGAACCGTCATAAAGTTTGCGGCCCCAAGGTGGTTAGTTGAACAGTCAACTTCCCGGGGTCATAACTTTTGCATACGATCTCCGTTTAGGGCGCTCGGTAGCCCGTTGGAAAGGTCTAACCGAGATTTACAACTTTCGATTGGGCCCAAATGTGTTCCGTTGGCAACCATTTGGTCCCCCAAATCACCAAAAAATGTCGTTTAGGGCCTCAAAATGGCTCCGGAAGTTCAGGACCCGAAAAACTGCTAAAAATAGTAATTTACCAAAATTGCCAGAAGACTGTTTTGAGCCAGTTGGAAGAGGTGGTCTGCCACCGATATCCACTTGGATCAATCCATATGGGTAGTATCACACAGCTCCTTCAAAAGTGTGAAGCCTTTGTCATAGATTGGTTCCAATGTAGAGGAATCATGCTCATCTTTAAAAATTGCACAACCTTCATTAAGAGATAATTAAAGTTCCTCTTCCACCACATCAAGTGTTTGGATCTCTTCAAGCTCATCTTCAAACACATCAAGCACATTTAAATTTCTAGATTTATCATGATCCACCATGTCATGAGAATCCTCCAAACAATCTACCATTTGACAATCTGAAACATAGGAGGAAAAATAAGTGTCTTGTAACTTTCCAAGAAGTTGCTCATTTTCAATTGTGAGCTTATGATTATCCTCATTATTCTTCAAGTATGCATCATGTAACAATTCATTAAGCTCAAACAAATGGTTTCTATAAAAAAAAAAGACACGAAATTACCTTTGATGTGGCACATTGCTCTTTGAATCTTCTCCATGTCTTCAAGGAAGGATGTTTCCTCCAATGAAGTAGCTCTCCAACAAGAATTTGACACCAATGCTTGAGTGTCATGGAGAAGGCTGAGGGATTCTTGGATCTTCTTTTCATTAATCTTTAAGGACCCTTCAAGAAAATGAGGCTCTTGCAAATGAACTTCCTCATCTTGTTTCTTCTTCAACTGCTATAAGGTCTGCATTTTCATGCTTAGGGGAATTTTTTCTTGTAGCAATACTGTCAAAAGTGATCTCTATGTCACCAACATAAAGGTGTGAGCACCCATCAGTAGGTACTCCTCCATAGTTCAAGCATCCATCAGTAGATGTTCTTTGCTTCATTTCCAAGGTAGAATGTGTCTCAAAATGATATTGAATATTTTCAATAGGACCTTCTTCATGCTCATGTGATGTCTCTTCATCTTTTTTAGAGTCACTTGGGAGTGACTTTCAATCTTCTTCATGTACTGCTTCTTCTACTTCACCTATTTCAAAACTAGGTGGTTCATAGGTCTCCTTTTTCTCCTTCAAGCAAGCTGATGCATTTTTCCCCTTGATTTTATTAAGATCAATATATTTTCTCCAAATATGGATATCCAACAATTCAAATCCTTTCATAATCTACTTGGTCATGTCTTCAAAGATTAGTTTCATGATTTTTATTTGATCCTCACCTTCATATGAGGTTCCTTTTTCATCCCTAGTCATAGTTCCCTAAAAAACAATTTCTCTTTTGGTTTCAATATCTAATTGTGGTCCCTGAATTGTTATCCTCATGAATATTAGACCACATCAGGTTCAAAGATCATGCTCTGATACCATTGTAATGTCCCTTCTTAAGAATTTATTAAAATGGCAAAATTTTCACTTTTTCCCTAGTTTGACCTTTGACTAGTTTTGATGTCTAGGTCTCCAAACTGATCCAAATGCTCCCAAATATTCTCAGGAGGTGTATGAATGATATTAATACTTGATTATGATGTTGAGGTATGATTTAATACCATTAAAACACTTCTACAAACTCCTTCAAAATTCTGGTCAATGTATGGTATTTTACTAGCAATTTCTCTTTGATTAGTATTGGTCCCTTGGTCTCCAAATGACTCCAAATTCTCCCAAATTGCTACAGAAGGCACTTGGATGATATTAAGACATATTTATAATTTTTATGGATTATATGGAGTGTTCATATGACTTATGCAACTCCACTTTCAAATTTGGTCAAGATAGGGATTTTACTAGTAAATTGTGGTTCAAATCCCCTAGGGGTAGATGATGAAAGTGGCTTTCCAAATGCACTCAATACAACTCAAATTTCCGAATGGAAGTAGGGGAAATATAAATAAAATCAAAATTAAATCATATGAATCACCATTCAACTTTTAATGTCTGCTATAAATTCCTTAAATCAGATGCAAAAAAGACTAGTTTCAACCTTAGGGGAAATGATAGGCAATCTTCTCCAAATGTTATGAATCTCAACCAAATGACTCCAAATGCTTATGTACTTAACATTAAAATAATATAATAAATCAATAACATTCCATTCATAAATAAACCATCATTATTTTACTTATCCATTCGAATCCATCAAGATTACATTGGTTCACAACAAGGTAGTGGGGAAATGGCACTGTTTGTCCATTAATGAGCAATTTAACATAGGTTTTCTTGGAATATCGACTTGTGGATCTTATAATATGGTTATGACTAATATATATAGAATATTAAATGTACATGAAGTCTAAATGGAATTCCTTCACTAACTATATGCAACCACAAGAGCGTTATGCAAGAGCTATGGGGAATATGACACCATTTCTTCATTAAAAATTAGATTTATACATTTCCACTTGGAATTTAGACTTGAAACTTTCTGGAGATGAATAATAGAGTATTTAATTCATATTATAAAATAAATGGGGCATTAGAATCTCCCCCAAAGAGTACAATAGCTCACCACAAAATCCCTCCCTCAAGGATCAAGAATATGCAATGAAAACTGGAAATGGTTGAAGGAATGAGCTGCACTAGAAGAAACCATGATCTTCCCTGTAGCTTACACCTGCAACAAATGACTCCATTAAATCTTCAAATTAAATTTCTGAATGGCTTTTCCAATTACCAACTTGGATGGGAATCTTTCACCCTTGAAATTGGCTAAGGAAAGAAACTAGTAATCCACTAGCTCTTCTCTCACAAATGCAATTGCAAATTCTAAAAATGATCAAAATATCCTTTCATTCTTTGTTATTGACATTTATAAATTTTCCAAGCTATCTATGGGTCGAATTCCTTTCAAGAGATGCATTCCAACTCAAGTTGGGAAGAGATTCCAAAGGATGCCACTAGTACAACAATTCCTAGTGTCCCACTTCCACCAAATCACATGTGGAAGCATCTTCCCTAACTCCTTTGACCACCATCTTGGAGGCTATTGTTAGCCTTGACATGTCATATATGTCATATTTTAGCCTTCAGGTCTGATTTGTGTCATAGGTGTCATAGCATCTTCATCATTGTTGTCATAGAGCTAGGGAATCTAGTCCAAGTGTCTCACTAGCTCCAAAATGCCTCTTCCTTTTCCATGGGAGTTACTCTTCCACTCCAATTCGACATTAATTGATTCATTCCAAGTGTATTGACCTTACAACTCATCCCAAGACCCTTGGGGTTCTTATGGATTCGAAATGACAAGAGGAGGATGCCTGGTGGCATAGAAAATCTAGCTTGTGTGGGTCCCACTTCCTCCATGTGTCTTCATGGTCAAATGCCACTTTGATTTTCCCTTGTATATATTTATTTAGATCCTTTATTAAATATTTATGCTATTCTAATTTCCACACATCATTTATTATCCTTCTTATTTCAAATCCCAATGCTTCCACCCACAACCTAGGAAACTAGTAATTTTCCTCCTTGGCAATTATTTGACCCTTAACATTAATTTGACAAAATATCATGAATATGGCGAATGGGCTTAGGACATTGTGACCCAATGCAAAATTTGGGACATGACAACACCCTTGAATGAATTTTTGTATATGTGCAGTACTTCACCAACATTATAATATGCATACATTGAGTAATTATAAATAGTACTATGTTTACATTGCTCTCGACCCCAAATAAATACAAAGTCTTCATTCTTCAACCATTCAAATATACCAAGGAATTTTTTAATTTGCATGTTTTCAAGCATGGAAAACCACATAGCAACGCCATAATGTTCTCAAGCAACATTGATAATATAGGGGTTAAACATCCATGCATAATAATGATAGCAATTATGGACAAAATGAGGTTGTTTGGAAAAATTTTCTATGTTGGATAACATCCGAACTCCAGAGAGCAATCCCTCTACTCCCAGGACCAATAGTTTATTTTGCGGTGATATCCGTATTGCATACAAAAACCGTGACTATATATATAACCACAACAACAACACTTTGCTCATGAATTTAATGATCACAAAGATGTAACTATGAATGAATATTTTTATTTCCTAATATTAATACAAAAATCACCCAAAATTTCACAGATTTAAATGATGTAATAAAAGTACCACACTGAACAAAGAATATGTTAGATTCAAACAAAAATAGCAACGTCATCGAAAAAAACAGAAAACACATTGAATGATTTAAAATCTCCATAGGTTACATCTAGTGTTTCCCACTCTTGAAAGAGGTAATGATATGTCACATTTGATGGCTGTCACTCAAATAGAAGAAGGTAGTGAATGTTCTGATATCAGTTGATTCATGCATTTTACTAAGACACTTCCAGATTCAATGTACCAATTCACTATTTGTCCTAGCGGACGATGCAATAAAGGGATTACTCAAAATATAGTTTTCACATGGATTTGATTTCACATCATCACCCTCCAAAAAAATCCTTGGTGTATTACTTTGCGGAGATTTCATTGGGAGCTCCTCCCCAACACTCTCGATATTTTTTTGTGTATTTCCTTATTTATCATTGGTACATTTTCTTGAAACCATAAAAGTAAAATTTGTTCCCAATATGTTTTTTCTACACTACATGCCCTCAAATTTTTTGTAAACAATGACTTCCCCTCATTGACCACATATTTAGATGACCAAATCCCAACATTGAATTTGGAAAGACATAATCCCAAAAATTGTATGGCATATGTCCATGACTCATATAAAGTTTCTTTGTGTTTAAATTCAAATTCACCAACCGTTCTTTCTTCCCCCATTTTTACTCTTTTCCCTCCAACAATATTTTTTTGATTTCCCTTTTTTTCTCTTTTGGAGTCATTTTCTTTGACAATCTTGCGAAATAGAAAACCTTCCATTTCTAATATCAATAACATATTTGTATGGGGAGCTGCACAGAAATATTTATGATCATTATATATTTTAGGATAAATTTGTTTTATCAATTTAAGTAGAAAATAATCTTTGTCTTTTACTTGTCAATTCCAAGCCATCATTTGAGTGGCAAGTAACATTGCTAGAGATACTGCGTTTTGACACCAATCCCTTGCCTGGTCCATTATTATCCAAGCTCTCTCCTGGTTCATTATTATGTAAGCTCTCACATGCTTCATTATTATCCAAGTTGATTTGTTGGCTAATATCCACGGGCATCGTCGATCCCAACTCTAGTTGTGGATGATCCACATATAGCAATACAATCATCTTGACCTGAAAAATTGCAGGTATACATTTTATATAAATTTTTGTAAGTATTCAAGGTCGCTATCCCCGTTCATAATTTAGTTAATTTAACCAAGATATTTGAAAAATAAATTTTTACCTTCTTGTCCATCTTGTTCTCCAGTTTGGTAGTTCTTTGTTGATTCTCCATCACATTCAATGTCGTCATCAGATAATATAATTTTATTGGACGATAACTAAGTGTGCACTTTATTTGAAGCTATAGTAGAATAGGAATTTGGAGAATTTATTGAACATAACCGACCGAGAAAAGTAAAATACAATGAATTAAGACATCTGAAAATGTTGATACAAATACCTTGGTTTAGACCCAATTCATGATAGAAACTGTTCATAAACAACTCTTGTTGTACTGTCTCTACAAACCAAATAATTATTCTATCTGGCGAGCCAATCAACGAATGAAGAACTCTACCTCCTGCGTACAACGAAAGAACTGTACCTCAAGAAGAGACCAGCCTGGAAAAAATGTGGTCCCAGAATTCCTATGTCCTTTGTTTTTAAAAAACATGGCTTCTCGAACTATCATTGTTAACCTTGGGAAAAGGTAAATCAATCATTGGTAGGCCCTCATCCTTCCAATCCATATCTATTTGAAAAGTAGACAAATTATGCTCATCCCTTCGAATTCTCCAACACTATATAATAGAGAATCCTATAAATAATTGCTTGGAGAAATATTTATAAATTCCCTTGGCAGGATTCTCTATTACCTTTTTTTTATTTCTTGCTAAAAAGTGTGAATGTTTTAGAAATCAAACAAGAGTTTTCCATATCAGCTAAAAAAATACAAGTACATTCACTTCATTTGATTCTAAGTAGTACAGCAACGAATGCATATCTTCTTTTGTCCAGGGACTATCACAATTACACATATCAACAACAACAAATTCACAGTTGATTGACGTACCAAAAAATGCAATGGATCTTAGTGTGTTGACCAAAGTTGTAGGATAAGAACATTGACAAGCAAACTGTGAACTATCTTTGACGGAGTCAATGGACATGCCCATCTCCTCTTTATTGATATATATGTTCAATATTTTCTCAGCATCATTTGGTAATTTAGTACCATTATCCACTTCAGATTCTTTCTTTCTCATTTTACCCGGAGATTTTTCTTTCTTTTTGGAGCATAGAATACTCCATGGTTGCTGGAGATGATTTGGTGCAATTTTATAGATTTCAATGACATTATCGTCAGTGACAGTCTATGATCGAAAAGTTTGAACATCATGAAATTTGAAATATTCAAAGATTGAATGCTTGGTTTACCTCTCGTCCTTGATTCGCTTGCAATATTGATATAAAGTCTCTGCTCAAAAATTTTTGTCGACTGATGCGCTCAGCCAAACTGATCCGTTGATTATATTGTCCGCCACAGCAGTCAATTCATCTTCATCAAGATCAGGCAATGGTCTAAAAAAATTAGATCTATGATTCTTTATTTTATTTTGAACAAAATCAACCTAAGTGATGCTCTTGGGTGAGCATGGAAAGGAACCACTTTTGTAAAGCTCGAATACAGACATCCATTTGCTCCACAGTTGATCCGATATCAAAAAAATAATGAGCTTGTATTTAAGGATGTCATTTGTTTGAACAACAAAGATATCCATACATTCACCTTGGAAATACTGCAAACATATTAAATTAAAGATACTATTAAATTTGTTAATTTCATAACGTAGGAAGCAATCTAAAGACTTTGATTGACAAGAAGAAAAATTCTATACCTCCCAATCATCACTAGAAGTGTTTCCCTTTCCTGGGAGGGATAGCCTACCGCATGATATCCATTTATCCCTTGCTTTTACAACTTGAGAAATGAATGGAGTGTCTGTAAATTCTTTGTTTGATAAATTTTGTTGTTTGCATACTTTGCTGATAATGTGCTGAGGAACATATTTATGTATAAGACATGTTCGATGCCGAGACCTTGAATGGACCGATTGATATTTATCAGTTTCAATGATTTTTTTTTTATTTTTCTTTTTTTTCTTTTTTCTGTGAAAAAATAGAATGTTGCCCATCCAATATATAAAAATTTATTGAAGGAAAATTAATTTCGTCTTCATTTCCAGGAAGAAATCCCAATGTGGTCTCCTTATCGAAAGGCAATAGAATAACATATCTCAATTTGTTGTAAAAGTTGAGAGAAGATGACACAAGGCTCCTTATACAAGTAAGGTTCTTTCTTAACAATTACATGCCAAACATGTCATTCACATAGCCAAGATGCAACCAATATGCTATAAGTTGGCTTATATTACTTCTCCGAATCGGTTACAATGCAAACTATAAAGAAATGAAATAACTAACTAACTATCGGCCTGAGCCGTTACAATACAGAATTAATTGTGTTCTATCTCAGTGTGTTGACCATCACCCTCTCCTGGTTCGTTGCGGAACTCTGAGCTATGGCTTGATCTTCTATGGTTCGGAAGCCATGTGACTGTTCTCTCCAATCTACCTATCTTCTCCCCGAACTCTACTTTGTGGAATCTGATCCAACTGATTTCCCCCTCGGAATTCTACTCTGCTGCTGTTGTTGCCGAGATCACTCTGATCCCTGAGACACGCATCCTCTATCTGTTGATATCCTTAGATCCTGCTGACCTGCAACTATCAACACCCCATCCGTGCTGCACAATCCCTGCATGTGTTGACATCTGTGACGATCCCAACTACCTTCAATAACTGCCATTAACTTCCTTATGAACCCCGAATTGTTTCCAAGTACTCTCCTTGACTTCTACGCATGCTTCTGACAAGATACAGTAATTCGTCACATCAGTCATACTGTCTGTCAGCTTCCTTTCATAACCCAAGGATTCACAAGTCTGCCCCTTCCTCCTCGCTTGGCTCATGCCCAAACCTGTCAGAGTCGTGGTTTGACGCATGTCGACCATTGACATCCCTACTCAATCTGTCGTCTGTCGACCCCAACATGTCGACTCCCGAATTTCGCTGGACCTGTCAGTCACATACCCAACTGCTCCTTCTCGACTTATTGACTTAGACAAGCCAATCTGCTCTTCCGCACGAGTGGTCATCGGCACCTCCTCTGGTCGGCCTTCTTCATGTCAATCAACTTCGACAACTCTGCCTAAGCCCCGATGCCCCTGCATCAGACTCCCTAGGTGAAAAGAACTTGGCTGCTCTGTTAGTCTTTTGAACTCTTCTCCAGAAATCCATGTCGCCTCCTACAACTCATCATTCTCCCATCGCACTAAGTATTCCTTCTTTTGCGAATTGCGCGTACGCCCGATTTCACGTTCCTCTATTACTTCTGCGATTTCTTCTTTTTGTCAATTTGGAATCTGCTAGGTCCAGTCAATCTTTGACACTTCCGTGCTTCCACTACTTGAACCTTCTTCAAACTTGTACATATCTGAGACATTGAACATTGGTGAAATGCTCAAGTCATTCGGTAGCTCCAACACATAAGCGTTGTCCGAAATTTTCTTCTGAATCTTACACGGTCTAATCTTCTTCAGCTTCATCTTGTTATATGTCCCTGTCAGAAATATTTCCTTCCACAAATGTGCATAGACCAAGTCTCCTTCATTGAATGACTGTAGTCTCTTCTTCATATCGGCTCTCAACCTGTATGTTGTGTTACTCTTTTCTATGCGCTTTCGCACATCTTGATGCACTTCTTTCATATGCTCTTCAAATGATTCTGCATCTGCACTTTTCCTGATTTCTATCAGTAACTCGACCAAATCTACCACTCCATGTGGGATTTTTCCCTGAACTATCTGGAATGGGCTCAAACTTGTCGACCGATTCACAAAATTGTTGTATGCAAACTCTTCTTGCGCCAACACGTTCTCCCACTGCTTGGGTCTATCGGCTAGAAAACATCTCAGAAGGTTTCCCAAACTTCTGTTCACCACCTCGGCCTGTCCGTCTGTCTGCGGATGATATGCCGAGCTAAACTATAGCCTCGTGTCCAGTTTCATCCATAGGGTTCTCCATAAATGTCTGATAAACTTGGTATCTCTATTCGACATGATACTCTTCGGAAACCCATGCAATCTAACTACTTCCTTGAAGAATAGTATAGCAATTCTCGTGGCGTCACTTGTCTTCGACATGGAATAAAGTGTGCCATTTTCGAAAATCTATCGACTACAACAAAGATTGAGTCATTTCCCTGCTGCGTATTCGAAAATCCTAGCACAAAATCCATGCTTAGGTGATCCCATGAGGTATCTGGTATAAGTAATGGTGTATACAACCCCGTGTTCTGACTTCTTCCTTTGCCAACTGGCAAACTCTACATTGTCAAACCCACTTTCTGACATCTCTTGTCATTCCTAGCCAATAATAATTCTTCTCAACCAATGCCCTGGTCTTGTCGATGCCAAAATGACCTACTAATCCGCTGCTATGAAACTATCGGATTAGGTTCTCCCTCATGGATCCTCTGGGAATACACAACTGTTTTCCCTTGAGCAAGTATCCCTCTTGGATAAAATAATCCAAGTATGGAGTCCCGTTGACACTTCATGTTTCATGACAAGCTCCCCATGCTTTTGCAAAATCCTCGTCGGTTTCATACTCTATCTTCACTGAATCTATTCCTGTTGCCTGAACTATTGTTGTGTTCAACAATGTAGCTCTTCGAATCAGCGCGTCGACAACCTTGTTCGACTTGCCTGACTTATGTCGCAACATGAATGTATATCCCTGTAGGAATTCAACCCATTTCATGTGACGCTAATTCAACTTCAACTGATTATTCAGATATCTCAGTGCTTGGTGATCTGTGTATGACACAAATTCCTTGGGAAACAAATAATGGATCCACTTATTTAATGCTTGGACAATAGCATAAAATTCCTGGTCATAGACCGAATATTTCTGCTTCGCGTCATCCAACTTCTCACTGAAGAATGCAATTGGTTGGCCCTCCTAGCTTAACACTGCTCCAATTGTCATTCCACTCGCATCGTAATCGACTTGGAAAACTTTGTCAAAATATGGGAGCGCTAACATTGGGCTCTCAGTGACCTTTTCCTTCAACTTGTCGAAAGCTCACTGGGCTGCTTTCATCCACTTGAACTCGCCCTCTTTCATGCACTCTGTCAAAGGTCCACAAATCCGACTGAATCCCCGAATGAACTTCCTTTAGAAATTGGCAAGATGGAAACTCCTTACTCTAGTCGTACTTGTCGGTTCTGGCCAATCCAATATTGCCTTCACCTTTTTTGGGTCCATCACCATCCCTTTACCCGAGATTACAAATCCCAAGTATACCAGTTCTTCCTTCATGAAGAAACACTTTTGCAGGTTCACCATTAGCTTTTCTTCCTACAACTTCTGCAATACCTATCGAATGTGCTCCAAGTGCTATGTCTTGGTTCGACTGAAAATTAGAATGTCATCTAGATAGACTACGATAAAACATTCCCAAGAATGGTTTTAGTACCTCATCCATCAATCGCATGAATGTACTGGGTGCATTAGTCAATCTGAATGGCATGACTAACCACTCATACAACCATTCCTTTGTCTTGAATGTTGTCTTCCATTCATCTCCTTCTCTAACCCGAATCTGGTGATAACCACTCTTCAGGTCTATCTTCGTGAAGTACTTTGCTCCACTCAAGAAATCCATCAAGTCATCCATCTTTGGAAATGGAAAATGGTACTTGATCATGATCTTGTTGATGGCTCTGGAGTCTGTACACATTCTCCATTCTCTGCCCTTCTTTGGCGCTAATACTACTGGTACCGCGCACAGATTCAGACTTTCTCTGATCAATCCCATGTCCACAAATTCCTGGACTTGTCTATTGAGTTCTTGACCTTCTGTCAGACTCATTCTATGCGGTGCCTTATTTGGAAGACTTGACCATGGAATCAAGTCAATCTGATGGGATATGATCCTTGTCGGCGACAATCCCATCAGTGTCTCATCGACCACTATGCTCCGAAACGTGTCAAGCATCTTTCTGACTTCGATTGGAATATTCTCCATTGTCGACCTCTCGACACATGGTCCTTTTGGAATGATAACATAACACCCCAAATGCTTTTCCTCCTCCATAAGGAATTATTTCACTGAGCACATCAACACTCGCTTCTCCCAAAATTTTCTCTCGCCGTGCTTATAGTCGGCTCGCTCTCCGACCTCGGCCTAAGAGTCCTCTACACGTCATTTTTCCAGACTGTGATTGTGTTGGCTTGACCATCATAGATCATTTTTCGATCATATTTCCATGGCGTTCCTAACAATAGATGACATGCGTCCATTGGGATATCGTCGCACAGTACACTATCTTCAAATCCTTCAACTCTAAAGTTAATCAGGCAATGTTTGGTCACCTTCACATGATGTTCTTTCTGCAACCATGAGATCTTGTAAGGGTGTGGATGTTCCCGGCATTTCAACTTTTCCTTTTCAATCACCTCTATCGACACAAGATTCTCAGTGCTTCCACCATCAACTGTGGTCTTGCAATGCCATTGGCTGATTCGCACCTTGGTTTGAAAGATCGCCTTCCACTGTGCCGACTCTTGCTCGTTGTGTCTGTCCTCCAAAACCAGTGTCTTCCTGGCTGTCATGGCTTGACTTTTCTTCTTACCATCCTCACTACTGTCGGATGTCGATTCTTCCCTCTCATCGACTTTCTCATCTCTCCAAAGTCTGGGATTCGACTCCTCTGCAACAGGTAGGTTCTCTGGGAATTCATATGCCTTGTGTCCCGCTCAACGACACTTGTAACAAATTATGGCCGGTCGGTTAGCTCCTTTTCTGTCGGATGGACCACTTCAACCATATGCGCCTTGACCATGAGTCTCATGACCATCGCGTTGGTTTTCTTTCATTTTCTCCCTTGTCGATGTCCCTTTCGTCATTCGATTTTCTTCGACAAATTCATTCCTGTAACAGCTACTCTGGCCTTTCACGGAAACAGTTTTCACATCCCGACCAGTCATCCTACCTCTGGTCACTGTGGATTTCCTCGACAGTTTCTCTTCTTCCTTTAGAGCTAACTAGTAGGCTTCACCCACTACTCTGAATCTTGACATGCTCAATTAATCCTGAATGGCATATTTCAAGCCGTTTATGTACCTAGCGACAACTTCTTCTCCTTCGTCGGTCTGACCCGACCTTATCGACAATCTGTAGAACTCTTTCGTGTACTCCTTCACGATCATCTCTTTTTGTCGAAAGTTCTGCAATTTCCAGAACAAGGAAATCACATAGTCGTTTGGAAAGAACTTCCCCTTTAGCTTGGTGACCATCCTATCCCAAGACTTGATTTTCTCCTTTCCCTTCTTGACTCTATCAGCCTTCACATTGTCCCAGCATAATGAGGCATGACCCTTCAATCTCAGACATGCAGTCTTAACTCATTTATGATCCTCAATCTACTCTATGTCAAAGTATTTCTCAATCTCTCTGAACCAGTCGATCAAGTCTTCTCGATCCTGACTTCCTGAGTAGGTACGTACATCTATCTTTGTCCAACCTCTCATATCCGTCAGAATTTTGATCAGTTTGTCTTCTGGTTCTTCTCCTGCTGCTTCCCGTGCTTCCACTTCTTTAACCTCTCCATTGTTGTGGTCTAACGCATCAGGAATACAACCACGCCTTTGGATTTCTTTGATCGATGTGACTTCTTTTGTAAAAGTTCGCATTGCTTGGACGCAGTTGTCGAACATCTAACGATCAACTATGACTGCTGCACCACGCGCTCTCCATCCTCGGACATTAACGCCTCTATGGGCCATTTTCAACCTCGGCTGAAATTCCAACTTCGTCCAATCACAACCGAACTTCAACAAGTCATGTAAAACTCTACCCAACCTCAGCTGGATCTGTTCAATGCACTTGCAGGCTTAATACCACTTGACATTCTTCTGCTCGCAGGATTTCTCCCACTCAACTCGACCGAACTCACTTCTGAGCTTTAATACCAACTGATGCAAGGCAGGTTGGTATCATCACCTTTATCCTCGATAGGATTCTCCTCCTGCTCTGATACCAACTACCTTCAATAACTGCCATTAACTTCCTTAGCAACCCCAAACTATTGCCAAGTACTCTTCTTGACTTCTATGCATCCTTCTGATAGGCTACAGTAATCTGTCACATTGGCCATACTGTCTATCAGCTTCCTTTCACAACCCAAGGCTTCGCCAGTCCACCCCTTCGTCCTCTCTTGGCTCATGCCCAAACTTGTCGGAGTTGTGGTTCGACACATGTTGACCATCGACGTCCCCACTCAATCTATCGTCTGTCAACCCCAACATGTTGACTCTCGACTTTCGCTGCACCTGTCGGTCACATACCTGACTGCTCTTGCTCAACTTATTGACTTAGACAAGCCAATCTACTCTTCTGCACCAATGGTCGTCGGTAGCTCCTCTAGTCGGCCTTCTTCATGTCGATCAACTTCGACAACTCTGTCTAGGCCCCGATGCCCCTGCATCAGAAGAGATAAAACCATCTTTGCCACCACCTCCTCATAAAATTTTTGATATTGAAAATGCAGAGGTGCAACAACACATCTTGTTACGTTAATATAAATTTTTTTATCATTGAACAAAAAGTATTTGATCTATTCTTGTTGAACTTCTTTTGAACTTTCGAAGCTCTTAGTCACTTTCTGCATCATTGCTACAAAAGGACTTAATTTGAGTGCTTTGAAGGAAGATTTCGTCACATATTTTTCAATATGATTGAGAAATGTTCTTTTAAGGTAGAAAAGAATATTTTCATGGTCTACATATGTCAACTTCTTTTCAATATTCATGTAACGCAATACAGACGAATTTTTTATAGCCAAGATTATTTTCTTCCATATCGAGAAAATTCTTTTCTTCAAAGATGATGCCGTATTAATTCTAGACTAATTAGAAACATCATACGAGGGAGAAACCCACCCTTGCTTTGCATAGGAAACTAGACTTGAATCGGGACCACTTTCCATTAGATCTGGTCGAAAATTAAAAACCATAAGGTCAACCTGTAGAAGGAAACACCGGTTTCTTTCGACCACTTCAACTTGAACACGCAATAAATTGTCAGAAATGGGATCTACAGATGTCAATATTCCAGCTCAAGTTGGAGCTCCTTCTTGATCCAAGAATAATAGATATAAATCCGAGTACAAATTATCTGGTTCATCCATCTCCACATACCATCCATGCTTGAATAAACCAATGTTGTGATCTTTTAATAAATCAAGGAACGAGATTTCCTGGTATTGACTAAGGCTCAACAACGTAGACATGTTTTATCTGCAAAATAGTGAATATTGTGTAGTTAATATAAGAATGCATACAATGTTTATAATTATCAATTATTGTTTTAATAATAGATGTATACTTGCATATGTTTAGGCTAATGATAGATGGAGAAGGAATGACCGCTCATTTCCAAAATCCATTGATTGATTAAGAACAAATCTGCTAGCATTATCCATGAGAGATAGAAGGGGCAGATGATCATTCTTGTCGGAATTCAGAAGTCGGGATAAATATTGTTTATATGTTGTAACTTAGCCAATGTCCCAATCCCTACTATTTACTATGGAAGTCGAAAGTTTGGAATTGTCAGCCCAACCTTCGTAGATTAAATATTTTTACATTTCTCTCGTAAATGAAGGTTCGGTCAAACCTTCTTGTGCTCAGTATTCTTCTAGTGTTCACTATTCCGGAAATACATGAATCGATGGCCTAGCCTTTGCAGGTTGAATATTTTTACAATTCCCTCATAAATGAAGGGGTGCCCAACCCTTCTTCACAGTATTATTTTCATAATAGTTCTAGACTGCAAGAAGCGTCGAGAAATCCTTCTTGTGTTCACCATTCTGGATACAGGTGAATTGTTGGATATAGGTGTTCACAATTATCTACTAAATGAAGGGGCGGTTGATCCTTCTTGTTGGAATTTGGAACGTAGAAGTGGGAATAATTATTGTTTATATGTTATATCTTAGCCAATGTATTGATCCCTACTATTTACTGCGAAAGTCAGAAGTCAAGAATTGTCAGCCTAGCCTTCATAGATTAAATGTTTTTACATTTCTCTCGTAAATAAAGGGTCGTCCGACCCTTCTTATGATCACTATTATTCCAGTGTTCACCATTTTTCATATACATGAATTGAAGGCCTAGCCTTTGTAGGTGGAATATTTTTACAATTCCCTCATAAATGAAGGGGCGGCCGACCCTTCCTGTGCCCAGTATTCAGTTCATAATAGTTCTATACTATAGGAAGGGTTAGTCGATCCTTCTTGTGTTCACCATTCTGGATACAAGTGAGTTGTTGGATATAGGTGTTCACAATTATCTACTAAATGAAGGGGCGGCCAATCCTTCTTGTTGGAAGTCGAAAGTTGTTATAAATATTGTTTATATGTTATAACTTAACCAATGTCCTGATCCCTACTATATACTGCGGAAGTCGGAATTCAGGAATTGTCTACCGAGATTTCACATATTAAATATTTTTATATTTCTCTCGTAAATGAAGAGTCAACCGACCCTTCTTGTGAGCAGTATTCTTCTATTTTTCACCATTTTGCATATACATGAATTGATGGCCTAGCCTTCGTAGGTAGAATATTTTTACAATTCCCTCATAAATGAAAGGGAGGACAACCCTTCTTGTGCCCAATATTTTGTTTATAATAGTTCTCAACTGGAGGAAGGGTCATTCGATCCTTCTTGTGTTCACCATTCTGGATATAGGTGAATTGTTGGATATAGGTGTTCACAATTATCTATTAAACGAAGGGGCGACCGTTCCTTCTTGTCGAAAGTCGGAGGTCGAAAATAGAAATAAATATTGTTTATATGTTATAACTTAGCCAATGTACCAATCCCTACTATTTACTGCAGAAGTCAGAATTTGGGAATTGTCGGCCTAGCCTTCGTATATTAAATATATTTACATTTATCTCATAAATGAAGGGTTGGCCGAACCTCCTTGTGATCAGTATTCTTCCAGTGTTCACCATCGTGCATATACATGAATTGACGGTGTAGCATTCTTAGGTAGAATATTTTTACAATTCCCTCATAAATGAAGGGACAACCAACCCTTCTTGTGCCGAGTATTCTTTTCATAATAGTTCTAGACTCCAAGAAGGTTCAGTCGACCCTTCTTGTGTTCACCATTCAGGATATAGGTGAATTGTTGGATATAGGTGTTCAGAATTATCTACTAAAGGAATGGGTGGATGATCCTTCTTGTCGGAAGTCGCAAGTCGGAAGTCAGAATAAATATTGTTTATATGTCATAACTTAGCCAATGTCCAGATCCCTAATATTTACTATAGAAGCCAAGAATCGGGAATTGTCGTCCCAACCTTTGTAGATTAAATAGTTTTTACATTTCTCTCTTAAATGAAGGGTTGAACGACCCTTCTCGTGCTCCGTATTTTTCTAGTGTTCTCCATTATGGATATACATGAATTTACTTCCTAGCCTTCGTAGGTTGAATATTTGTACAATTCCCTCATAAATAAAGGGGCAGTCGACCCTTCTTCTTCCCAGTATTATTTTCATAATATTTATAGACTGCAAGAAGGGTTGGTCGATCCTTCTTGTGTTCACCATTCTGGATACAGGAGAAGAGAAAGAACAACAATAGGTTGGCCATCCTCCAATAGGAGAAAAGAGAAAGAACCCCAACACAGATGTGCTGGAGGCGGCGAGAAGAAATAAAAAAAAATCGAATAAGACTCTTCTTTATGCGAAGTTACAAGATGATGAGTGTGACTACATCGCAGGAAGATTTCATGCACATATAGAAGAAACACTTGCAAAAAAAGACAAAAATCAAGAATAGCTTCACGCAAGCATGGCAGAATGTGTTGTCAAGTTGAGAAGTATGATGGAAAGGGTAGATAAAGTAAAAATATATATAATGAAAGAATCAGACTCTGAAGATAGATCATAGGAGTCAAGACAAAGAAAAAGGAAAGCATCTGCACTAACGATGTGACCTCGGCTGGTGCACATACAGACAACAAATTTCATATTCCCATCCGATGAAGTCACTGAAGATGTGAAGCAGCTTGCACACTTAGACATTAATGTGGGAATATTTCCTATAGAGGGACTGCATGATCTACATTTGTAGGTTATAGAAGAAATCAAAGATAGGGACATAATAACATACAACCAACAATTGGAGTTGGAAGAAAGCTACAATGAATTGAGGAATGAATGATGACAAAAGACAGATGAGATAACATACGCTCTAGAAAGGCAGAAGAAGCTACATAAGGAAGTCAAAGAAGTTTGTGCAAAGAACTTGAACTTCAACGAAGAACCTGAAGTTGAAGCGACTATAGTCAATATAGACACTACTGTCGAAAATATTAAAGCAAAGATGGAGGACATGGAAATTGGATACAAAGAGAAGATTGCATACTTGGAGGCTAGGTAGAAACCTGGTACTCCCCCAGAAGTAAAGACAGCAAGAGATGAAGAGTTAATAAATTCTATAGAAATCATCTCCGTAGAAGTTGCGAGGTGCCAAGATTTATTAGATGAAGTCACCAAGTTATGGTCCACATGGCAAGCACAAGAATTGTAGAAGATTCAGGGTGAAGTACAAAGGAAGCAGAAGGACCTCGACTCAGTGAACGTAGCTATTAGCACTAGGATTGTGCTAAGTATTCAGGGAAGGTCTTTCAGTTAAAGGATGGAGCCACCGGACTAGGGATATTTTCAAAGGGAGCCCATATCTTAAACTGTGCCAATTAGACAATGAAACTCCACACCATGCATAGGAAATCTGGCCCAAAGAAGAAACATTTGGAAAGAATCAAGGTTTGATGGTGGTCGAAAGACAAAGTTTAAAGGAATGTGCCCGCATCTACGATTGACTGGGATGGACGGCCTGGATTAGATACAATGAAAATACAAGGCCGTAATCGTATATCACAAAATAAGGTGACGGGGGTTTTAAGTGCGGGCGGGGTGCTAGTATGCAGGTATGTGAGAGCTAGATCAACGGCATCGATAAAGATCAATGGTCAGCATTTAGTTCACAATTTGAACTTGCATGGAAAGGGTCACGATGCAAATCTGTGAAGTTGTGTTAACATGCCACACTTTTCAACGGCGCAGATTCATTCCGATGCAGAGCTACGGCTTAGATTCTGTTCACAAATTTAACTCATGCACCAGACTGATGCGACTCTTATTTGCGAAGATGGTAGAGACCACATCTATGGACGGCCCAGATCTAAGAAAGGGGCCGATCAATGGTTGGGAAGGCTTCGCAGAATAAGGGTGCTTCCGAAGTAGCGCATAGTAGAGTTGGAGGGCACAGAGGTGACAGAAAGAAAAAGGGTGGGAGGATCCGCAGCTAAGGATTGCCAGCGCGGATGGATGGCTTGCATGTCTCTATCACCGGCATACCTTTAAGGAGGATATTAGCCGGTTTATATTATAAAAAATTGGCTAGCACGGGGATCCACACCATATTTGTTCTGCGTGCATTGGATAGTGAAGGAAGCTGACTGTGCAGAGCCAACCAGCTAACCAGAAGCCCATAAAACCCTCCCAATTGTCAGGCGACCAGGTAGGCCATTTTTTCACTGAAAGCTATTTCATGGCAGAAGCTGTAGAACCTCTAGGTTTTGAATCTCCCAAATTAACCGACCTGGTAGAGGATAAATATTATGACGTTTTTGAGACCATGTTGATTAGTTTCCCTCCGAACACCATTAAAGAAAAACTAGAATCTCTAAGAACCAGCCACACAGATACCTACCAAATTTACCAGTTTTTTTTCCATTTATTTGCTACGATTCAAACCCCTGGCTGCCTCGAGTTCATAGATTGGTGTGCCGGTCGTTACTCCCCTGAGTAGAGAGCTGTCATGGATGCATCAGGATCCAAAATCCTATGCTATGTAAACGCCCCTGCTGTTAGTAAATCCTTGGCCATCCCCCCAGAATTTTGTCAAAAATCCCAAGATTACAAAATGTAATCCCTCATCCAGTACTTTCGTCAGGCCCCCTAGGAGCTTAAGAGGATTTTTTACCAAGCGACCTTGCTACCCAGTGTTTTCCCTCCAAAGACCCCTTTCCCTAGTGAAACCGAGTTGTTCAAAGAATAATCTAAGTATGTTATCTCCATACTAGCCCAGTTCCTAGGGATGGATAGCGACAGGTACACAACTGAACCCCTAATAAGACTCATGTTCGTCCTGAGGACTTGCCCCATTGAACCCACAAACCCCAATTCGCTCGCTCAATGCTCCTTCCTGAAGTTCGACGAAGCCCTAGTAGATAGCATTCATACTCAACTCATTGAGTTCCCCAAAACTAGGTCTTTTAGATTCCAATCCTCTCTACTGAAGATGTTCTTGGCAGCACAGGAAGAAAACCTACAGGGACCAGAGCTACAGATCACTGAAGAAATGTACTCCAATTTCCAAGTTTTCATGAATGATCTCATGGCAGAGGTTTGTTTTGTGTTTTTGTAGGAGAGATTTCCAAGAGTCCTTCCTGAAATGAAATATTTGTTGCAACCCTCTATGGAAAAGAGGGTTGGGGATTGGTTCCTTTTAAAGAGTGGGACTATAATAAGGGTATACGGTTATTCTTATGCCCCATACGTATTTCCAGCTTTCCTAACTCCCAAGATACTCACCCTGGAGTTCATAAGACAGAGGCTGAAAGTGGACTGTGAACATTTCTTAAATGACAAGAAATCTGTTGATATCAACTTCCCATGGGAGGTGGGCCCTTTCGTTATAAAAGATAAAGCAGCCCTTCCTAACATTGAGTTGATGATGAGAGATTTGGGTTTCTCCTCTAGAGCAACAATAAACTACGACCCCGCCACATAGTCTCAGAGAGGAGGAAGGGAACAAATAGAAAAGGATACGAGCATTTTGAGCTCCCTCGCCTAGTAGAAAGAGATAATTGGTTGGAGTACATGGACAAGGGTCAGATCGACATTGCCTCACTTGGAGGCTCCCTCTCTTTGATATTTGGAAGCACAACCTCAGTCCCCAGTTCACCTGGAAGAGACTCAGAAATAGCAGCAGCCATGGCTCTCACTAGTATTCCAGGGAATCTCGCACAGCAGCAGGGTGGTGAACCTATGGACATGGACAGTGGGTGTGAAAGAACACTTAAGAGACAGAAGGTAGAAGATCTAGAACAACAAGTAATAAAGGTGAAGGAAAGCAGCCAAAGAAGAAACAGGTTAAGTTCTTGGTTCCATCCTTTGAGATTAAGGAACATGTGTTCAACAAGACACTTGCTGGAGCTCCAGTAGAAAGCATGAGCAGGACTGCGCTGCTGGAAGAATATGAAGATGATCCTGAGACACTGTCAAAGGAAGCAAAATTGTATGATGATGTTAGGAAAATATCCTATAAGGAGGTAACCTTGGTGGCAAGCAGAAAACTGGTGCAGAATACCTTGAGCCTTGCCTTAGCTACCAAGAGTAAGGGAACAGAGCTAAAGATGAACCTAGAGGACATTCAAGTGACAGACATGATCAACCTGCAGAAAGAGACAGGGGAAGTTATTTACAACAAGCCACTCAAGTATTCCCTCGACCTATCAAAAGCACAAACCAACAAAGCCAAAGTGCAAAATCAATTAAGGATAGAGAAGATAGAGAACAAAAGTTTGAAGGAACAGGTGAAGAAATTCCAAGCCTCTTTGTTGGCCACGGAAACCATTGAAGACAGAAGAAAAAGAATCAAGAACCTGTTAGCAGAGAGGCATCAGGAGATCCTGAAATTAAAAAAGAGATTAAAGATTCCATCTTCCCAATTGGTAGATGCAACAGAGATTGCAGAGATGGAGGAAGAAAAGGAAAAGTTGCAAGGTGAATTGACAGACTGCAAGGCCAAATTGATAGAGTTTGATGAAAAAGGGAAAAACTGGCATGAAGACTTGAAAACGGTGATGGAAAGTGAGGAAGCTTTGAAGGTTTAGGTCAAAAATCTTGAGAAGGAGCTCAGGGATAAAGAACAGGAGATAGAATTCATGGTCACACCCACAGTAGAAGTTGGAGATTTCTCTATAGTGGGGAAAATAGCCAAGACCAGTCTGGACATTGCAGAAGTGATAAGATTAAAGAAGAAAAATACCAACCTTAAGGCTATGAGGGATACTGCTGAGAAAGAGAAAGAAGATGCAGAGAAAGAAAAAAGGGCCATGAAACCAAATATCAGGCTATGCAAAAGGAATATGACCAATTAAAATAGCAGGTCGAAGGGAAAGAGGCTTTACAAGAAGCTAATAAACTCATCTGGGGTGATATCATTCTTCAAGAAGATCAGCTAATACCATATCTGGACTTCATATTAGATAAAGAGACTATAGTCAAGCTAGAAAAGCCAATGGTCATAGTAGCAAATGAGAAACTGAATAAAAAACCCCTGGAATACGCCCAGAATGCAGTAGGATTTTTTGGCGGTCTGTCTGAAGACCAAATGCAAGCGACAAGCATTAAAGACAGAATGACCATCATCATCTCAGCCAACAAGGTGATGCTCAAGCATCAACAAGTGAAGACCATCCAGTAAGGGATAGAAATCTTGGCTAGCAAAGTGAATATGTTCAGAGAAGCCTTTGACCCACTGTTTAAGAGGGGTTTTCCTCTATTTCGGGAGGAGGACAGAACCATGAGGACCAAGGAAGAGTACCGAGAAGACTTGGAGGAATGCAGGGTGGACCATGAATGTTTTGCAGGCATGGAATAGACCCTAGAAAGTAAAGTGGTAGTGGAGAAGCTGACCAAGGATTTGGATCTCCTCGCAACATTCAAAGAGGCCCATACACTCCTCGAAGTTTATTCCTATGTAGAACACACTTAAATGAGAATTATCCTCAGAGAGCTCGCCTACTCTGACTTGCCAACAACAAAACAGTGGAAATTGATTGAGAAATATGGAAAAGAAAAGTTAAAATTGGGCGCGTGAATGTCAGAGAAAGTGGGAGCGGCTAGCTGGAGCAGTTACCAAACCATTTTTGTCTTTTTGTTTGAATCAACTGTCATTTACTAAAATTGTCCAGTGAATGTAAAAGGAAGTTAAGCCAATTTTTGCTAGCTCGGTATTAGGGTAGTAGTGGCAAATATGCCCAGGTTAGGTGTCATCCAAAGTTGTAACTATTTTCTGTTCAGACTAGCTCGAGCCTAAGAGCTCATGGAGATCTATAAATCCAATGTAATCAAAGGGAGAAGGGTTGAAAATTTTGGGAACTTGTGTGTTGCTTTGTACTGAATATTTTGAAGTTCTGTTAATAAAATTGGCAAAGCCTTGTTTGCAGTTGTTTCATAGATTCATGTGTTATCATATTTACAGTCTATTTACTTCTTTCCAATGTGAATGTGTTTTCTTTCATCGTTAATTCACTCTATCATGCTATTCGTACTTGGACCAGTGTAGCATTTTGTTGGTTGTGGATCCCGATCTCCAGATTCAGAGATATTATTATTCAGTCGTGTCCATACCCTAGGTTTGGTTATGATCCCGGCATGATCCCCAGGGGGTTCGGGGGCTAGCGCCCCCAAGGAGGGTTTAAGGGAAGATCCCCCGAGAAGGGGGTTCGGGGGAAACGCCCCCGAGAAAATGGGGGTTCTGGGGCTTAGCCCCCGAGGAAAATATTTGGGGCAGTTTTCGCCACCATTTTTTGGGCCCATGGTTTTGGGTAACCCGTGGTATTTTCCCATTCTATTTCCCTTATAAAAGAAAGACATTGTAACACGGCTAGGGTAGAGGTATTCGGTATTATGCATTGTAAAGATCTCTGAGATCAGAAGAGAGATTGTGAGACAGTGAAGATGAAGTGCAGCGGTTGTTCTGCAGGTTGTATCCCTTCACTTTGCTGGACGGTATAATAATAAGGACTGGCAACTTCAGTGTGGATGTAGCCCAAGTTGGGTGAACCATGATATATCTGTGTTTCTCTTGTAATGTGTATGTGTGATTATATTTTCATTTTTGTTTATTGTTATTGCTCTGCAATCTTGTTTTTCTAACAATTGGTATCAGAGCCAAAGGTCTATTTGGTAGATAAACCCAGACGAAGCTAGGGTTTCTGGTTCGAGTGGGAGCAATGGCAGAAGAAGGAAAGTTTAAGGTCGTGAAGTTTAACGGCCAAAACTTCTAGTTATGGAAGATGCAAATGGAGCACTATCTGTACCAGGAGGATCTATTCCTACCGTTGGGAGGAAGAGCAAAGCAGCCGGCGGCTATGAAGGATGAAGAATGGGAGGTTCTAGATAGAAAGGCTCTGGGAACAATATAGCTGAGCTTGGCTTCGTTGGTGGCGTTCAATATCTCAAAAGAAATGACAACGGAGGGGTTGATGAGCGCATTGGGTAAGCTATATGAAAAGCCCTCGGCCTCCAACAAGGTATTTCTAATGAAGCATTTATTTAACATGAAGATGTCTGAAGGTGGATTTGTTATTGATCATTTAACTTATTTTAAAATGGTTACAAATCAACTAAGTTCTGTAAGTGTGAACTTCGATGATGAGGTTAGGGCTCTTCTAATATTGTGTTTATTGCCAGAAAGATGGAATAGCTTGGTCATGGCTATAAGTAACTCTTTATCTGGTTCAAACACCTTGAAATTTGATGATGTTATTGGTGTTATTCTTAGCGAAGAAATGCGAAGAAAAAGCACAGGTGAGACATCAGGTAATGCATTGACCATGGAGAATAGGGGAAGACAAAAGGAGAGAGGATAGAGCCAAGGTAACCGCAGCAACTCTAAAAAGGGCAGATCCAAGTCCAGACTGGGAAAAATAGAGTGTTGAAACTGTGGAAAGAAAGGACATCTGAAGAAAGACTGCAGATCTCTAAAGAAGAAAGGAGATGCATAGAAGGAAACTACCCAGGAAGCAAATGTAGCAGGTGATGTGTTACAAGATGCTTTGATTCTTGCATTAGATAATACTAGTGATTATTGGGTAGTAGATTCAGGGTTTTCATGTCATGCTACACCCCATAGGAAATATTTTCATGATTATGTTCCAGGCGATTTTGGACATGTTTTATTGGGTGATGATGAGCCATGTAAAATTGTTGGAATGGGTAAGGTATGGATAAAAGTTAAGAATGGAATTGACTGGATATTAAAATATGTTAGGCATATTCCTACTATGAAAAGAAATCTGATCTCAACAGGGCAGTTGGGAGATGGCGGCTGTCTATCTACGTTCGGATAAAAGTGGTGGAAGATCACTAAAGGATCAATGGTGATAGCGGAAGGAGACAGGGTAGGTACGTTGTATTTATGTCCTCATAATACTGACCATTCTATCTCTTTAGATTCCACAAGAACAGATACAGCATTGTGGCAGCATAGGCTTGGCCACATGGGTGAGAAGGGGATGCATATTCTCCACTCAAAGAAGTTGCTTCCAGATTTGAAGCAGGTAAGTTTGGAATTCTGTGAGAACTGTGTTTATGGAAAACATAAGAGAGTAAGATTTCTCAGGGTTGGGAAACAAAAGAAGAATGAAAAGTTAGAGCTTGTGCATACAGATGTATGGGGGACCGGTTCAGGTACAATCTCTTGGTGGCTGTCATTATTATGTTACATTTATTGATGATGCAACTAGGAAAACTTGGGTTTATTGCATTAGACAGAAATCTGATGTGTTTGCTACTTTTAAGAAGTGGAAAGCTTTGGTTGAGAATGAGACAGGAAAAAGGTTGAAGTGTCTCAGATCTGATAATAGAGGTGAGTATTGCGGCAAGGAGTTTGATAGTTACTGTTCATACCATGGGATTCGTAGAGAGGAGACAGTCCCAGGAACACCACAAGAAAATGGTGTGTCTGAAAGGATGAACATAACGATCATGGAGCGTGCAAGGTGTATGAGATTGCATGTAGGGTTTCCTTTACAGTTTTGGGCAAATGCTATAAATACTATTGTTTATTTAATAAACAAAGGACCTTCAAGTGCTTTGGATGGTGGTATTCCATAGGAGGCATGGACAGGTAAAAAGGTAAACTACTCATTTCTGAGAACATTTGGTTGTGAAGCATTTGTCAATATTGATAAAGAAAATAGAACAAAGCTTGAAGCTAAATCCAAGAAATGTACCTTTATCTAATATGGTGTTGATGAATTTGTTTATCGTTTATGGGATTATGAAAATAACAAAATCATCAGGAGTAGAGATGTAATATTCAATGAAAAAGGTCATGTATAAAGATCAGTTGCAGGGAAAGAAATAGGAAAAGCAAACCACAGAGTACACAGTACTTGATGAAATTCAAGAAAATGAAGTTACAAAGGTGCCAGAAAATCAAGAACAACAACAAGTACCTGAAACTCCTGCAACTGCAAGAAGATCTACCAGGTTAAGTAGACTCCCTGAACAATACTCTCCCTCAATGTATTATTTGTTGATGACTGATGTTGGTGAACCAGAATGTTATGAAGAAGCAATGCAGGTGGAAACTAGAAAGAAGTAGGAGCAAGGCATGAATGAGGAGAAGGACTCATTGGAAGGAAACTAGACTTGGGATTTGGTTCAGTTTCCTGCTGGTAAAAGAGCATTGTAGAACAAATGGATTTACAAGTTGAAGGAAGAAGAATGAGGCAAGAAGCGATACGAGGCTAGACTTGTTGTAAAGGGGTTTGCACAGAAGAAAGGTATAGATTTTGATGAAATATTTTCTCCTGTTGTTAAGATGACTTCAATTAGGACTATTTTAAGTCTAGTGGCAATAGAAGATTTGCATCTTGAACAGTTAGATGTAAAAACATCCTTTCTCCATGGGGATTTGGAGGAACAGATATGTATGCAGCAACCACAAGGGTATGAGTTCAAAGGTAAGGAGAACTTGTTATGCAGGTTGAAAAATAGCTTGTATGGCTTGAAGCAAGCCCCAAGGTAGTGGTATTTAAAATTTGACAGGTTTATGGCAGAACAAGGTTATAGTAGATGTCATTCTGACCACTGTGTTTATTTCAAGAATCTAGACAATGAAAGATATATTATCTTGTTATTGTATGTGAATGACATGCTTGTTGTAGGGTATAACATGCAGGATATAAATGTACTCAAAAGGAAGCTAGCTAATTCATTTGCGATGAAGGATTTGGGCGCTGCAAAGCAAATCCTTGGTATGAGAATAACGAGAGATAGGAAAAATCGCAAATTGACATTGTCTCAGAGTGAGTACATACAAAAGGTGTTGGAGAGGTTCAGAATGCAGAATGGAAAACCAGTAAGTACACCTTTAGCCATCCATTTCAATCTAAGTAAGGAAATGTGTCCCAAGACACAGGAAGAGATAGATTACATGTCCAAGATTCCCTATCAATCAATAGTTGACATCTTGATGTATGCCATGGTGTGCACAAGACCAGATATTGCACAAGCAGTGGGAGTTGTGAGCAGATATATGAACAATCTAGGTAAAGAACATTAGAAGGCAATACAGTGGATTCTCAGGTATTTGAGAGGTACCACCACTCAGGCATTATGTTTTGGAGGTTCAGACATTGTTCTACAGGGATATGTTGATGCAGATATGGCAAGTGATAAGGATAGCACGAGGAGCACCACAGGGTATGTGTTTACTGTAGGTGGAACAACAGTAAGTTGGATTTCGAAACTACAGAAGGTTGTTGCATTTTCAACAACAGAAGCAAAGTATGTTGCTGTTACAGAGGCTAGTAAAGAGATGATTTGGTTGCAGAGGTTTATGGAGGAATTTGGTAAGAAGCAGGAGCATAGAAGGTTGTATAGTGACAACCAGAGTGCCATTCATCTTGCAAAGAACTCAGCATTCCATTCCAGGACTAAACATATACAACCCAAGTACCATTTCATATGCTCTGTTCTGGAAGATGAACTGTTGAAGCTGGAAAAGATACATACTAGCCAGAATCCTGCAGACATGTTCACAAAGGTAGTGACCAGAGAGAAACTGAGTTCCTGCTCGGTTTCAGTTGGCCTTCTAGCATGAAGGTGAAGAGGAGAAATTTTATGAGTCCAAGTACAATAAGTACAGCAGCAGTGGAGTTGTTGTGATCAATCTCCAAGTGGGAGATTGTTGGTTGTGGATCCTGATCTCCAGATTCAGAGATATTATTATTCAGCCGTGTTTATACCCGAGGTTTGGTTATGAGCCCGACACGATCCCCAGGGGGTCCGGGGGAGTGCTCTGCACTCCCCCGGTGGGCGCGGGGGGGGGGGTCAGGGGCCAGCGCCCTCGAGAAAGGGGGTTTGGGGGTAGAGCTCTCGAGAAGGGGGTTTAGGGGAAATGCCCTCGAGAAAATGGGGGTTCGGGGGTGTAGGCTTAGAAGAAAATATTTGGGGTTGTTTTCGCCACCAGTTTTCGGGCCCATGGTTTTGGGTAATCCGTGGTATTTTCCCATTGTATTTCCCTTATAAAAGAAATGCATTGTAACACGCCTATGGTAGAGGTATTAGGTATTATGCATTGTAAAGATCTCTGAGATCAGAAGAGAGACTATGAGACAGTGAAGAGGAAGTGCAGCAGTTGTATCCCTTCACTTTTCTGGATGGTATAATAATAAGGACTGACAACTTCAGTGTGGACGTAGCCCAAGTTGGGTGAACCACGATATATCTGTTTTTATCTTGTAATGTGTATGTGTGATTATATTTGCATTTTTGTTTATTGTTATTGCTCTGTGATCCTATTTTTCTAACACATTTGAATAAGATTTATAGTGATTGTGCCTTTCTCTTATTGTTCCAAGTATTCCACTATCATTCTCTACTAAAATCGACATGGAATTCATATCTTTATGCTCCATATTGATGGTTTGTTTATCCTTCTTCTAAATTGCCTGATTAAGAGCACTTTGACTGTAGATTGGTTGCTTCCTTGCCTCTGAATAGATGTGTTTGTAAAGCAGTGTCACAATACTCGTCTGCTGTATGCTCTGACTCCAATGCCCAATGGTGATCCATGCTACTTTCAACCAAACAACGATTTAAAAAATTATTTGTCCTAACAGAAATCTGACCTTCTGAGTTTGCTTTGAATGATTTATCTTAAGTAATAAGAAGTCTGTGTGTTTTTCACTACTGAATCTGTGACTATTTTTTAGTTTTCTTGAGTTTAAGAGAGATCCCTCTCTGAATTTGCTGGGTTAGTAGCACAAGTCTAAAGTGGTTTTGTGGTTACACCATTTTGGCCTCTCTGCAACCTAGACGTACGATTTGGGTTCTAGCATATTGGAGCCATTGTCGGGGAGCGAGTTGTCTTATCATCCCTGGGAGAACGACAAAATATTTCCGATTGTCAAGAGGAAGTTTCTGTGGGAAGACAGAGGTTTCCAAAATTTGAAGAAAGGTTGTATTTATTCCCTGGTGACTCAACTCATTTTTATTTCCACTGGGGAATTCAGCAAGCTCAAGTTTCGCTTCTGAAGAAGTCTGAGAAAACAACTCGGCCCCTAAAAAGATCCATACCAGAGGTAACCCTTTCTCTGAGATTCTACTAGGTGTGGATAATCCAGAAATATTTCTTTGACATAGAGGTGAAACAAGTAAGGCTAGTGCTGCCAATGTTGGCAATTTTGTGTCTAAAGAGTTATATGAGTTTCATGAACTAAATCTAGAAGTGGATATTGGAAGAACCCTGTCAAAATCAAAATCAGAGTCTGATCTAAATTTAGATGAGAAATGTTTGAATAACCTCGACTCCTATCTGTTAGATCCTGTGTGGTATAGCCTACAAAATACTGTAAAAACTGGGGAACCTAAGGCTCATTTCCAAAATATCCAACCTCATATCACAAACCCTACTCAGAACATCCCCCCTACAGCTCAAAATCCACCTAGGCTGATGGCTGCTAGGTTTACTACTTTAGTTCTACCAGCTTCCCTACATGACCTCCCTCAGAATTACTCACAAAGGATTATCACATACGATGGAGAGGGTGATATATCGATGAGGAAGCATGTAGATAATTTTGAAGATTTCATTGACCGAGAAGAGGTGGACTATGAAGATGCGAAGATGAGGCTATTCACACAAAGCCTAGTGGGAGAAGCTAGGAAATGGTTCAGATATTTACCAAATGCATCCATCCCCAACTTTGCAGCTTTTAGGACACTATTCCTAGATAGATGGGAAGCGACGAGGAGTCCTTAACAAATCTTGTCCCAATATAACCATCTGAAGAAAGGGAACTTTGAATTTGTACATAAGTTTTCTAGTAGGTTCATGAAGGTATACAATTCTATCCCTGATGATATAAGACCCCTGGTAGGTGCTGCAAAGATTCATTATGCAGATGCATTTGATGGAGGTTTCTCTTGTTTGTTGAGGGAAAGAAAGTCACCTTCCCTGCCTGCTATGCTAAAGGATGCTATAGAAGTAGAGGCAAACATGATGGCTTTAGGAAAGTTGAAAGGAAAAGCATAAGTGGAAAAGAAGAAAATAGAGATCCATACCTCTACCTCTACTTCCTCCTCTACCAACGATGTGAAGTTTTAAGTGATGATGAAAACCATGGAAAAATTGATGGATAGGTTGGCCCTAGATAACAAGCCTCCTAATAGAGAGAAGCCTAAAAATCAAGTGAGGAATCCCAACTTTAGAAGACCTCCTCCCTAAAGAAATCAAAGGAACCCTAATGACCAACAAATAAGGCCCCCTTTCCCTGAAAATATGGTCGATGAGGAAGGCCCGAAGGACCCAATGAATGAGCAGATTCATCTCTTTGACACTCTCAATCATGAAATATACATGACTGAAAGGGAGCATGATTTTTTCACCAAAGAGGGTTCTAGTTCCATTCCAGAGTTGGACTTGGAGCAGTATCAATTAGGCTACCAGAAAGTTGTAGATGATTTTCAAAGAAAGCTCAGGCTATGGAATAGGGAGGTGAATGTGAACAATGGAAAACCTAGTCTGAACCAGTCCTCTAATGCTCAACAAAACACTGATAAATAGAAGGAGAAGTAGCAAGAAACTGTTGCACAAAAGGGGCCAGAGAAGCCAAAGGAAAAGCAACAGGAGACCGTTGCACATAAAAATCCAGAAAATAAAGAGCAACAGTCCAAAGAGGCTAGACAGTCAGAGCCTATAGACATGGGAAAACTAGTTTCATCTTTCAGTCTGAAAACCGAGCTGTCGAAAGTAAAGATATCCATCCCCTTTGATGAATTGCTAAGGAACAATGAATACAGGGAGAAAATCACCAAAATGATCAGTGGCCAGGGTGACTGCCAGCAAGATATTCTGGAGGTAGATGATGATGCTCCTACAATTGTTTTTTGGACCAAGCTTGGAGAAGAAGATGGCGAAGATGTTCCCCATTTCTATTTGAGTTTAAATATCCATGACATGAATTTACACAATGCACTAATATATTTTGGTGCCTCTCACAACTTAATGCCAAAATAGGTGGTGGAAGAACTGGGTCTGGAAATTAGAAGGCCTTACAAAGATCTGTACTCCTTCAACTCCATGAAGGTTAAGTGCTTGGGGTTGATAAAATATAAGGTGGTAAAACTGACATAGCTTCCATCCAAAATAATTATGATGGACATAGTAGTGGCTGATATCCCTGCAAAATTTAGCATGCTATTGTCTAGATCTTGGCGTCGAAGCTGAGAGGGAACATGCAGCTAGATTTATCTTATGCCACCATCCCTCTATTTGGAGGAAACATGAGACTATACAGGGATAAAATATTGGATTATATGGTCAGCAGTCCAACTAAGTCGGAAAACCATCCCATTTATTCAGTTGATATTGATTTAGGGTCATCTATATTTTTTAATGATGGGCCTCGGGTTGATCCCAAGGTCCCTATACACTTGGAAGTAGTGGAAGACAAGGAGTTTGCAACAAGGCATGAAGCTCTAGTGAAGAAGCAGAACGAAGAGTGCTTGTGGAAGATGTATTTTGATGGGTCCCTGAGCAAGAATGGAGCGGGGGGCAGGAGTTTGGATCATCCCTCCCGATCTGGAATTTAAGGCCCTGTCATACAAATTGACTTTTGAATGCATAGACAATGTGGCAGAATATGAAGCCTTATTGTTGGGTATGCATGCTTTGAAGGACATGGGAGCAAAAAGAATACAGGCATATGGAGATTCAGAGCTGGTAATAAACCAAGTGAATGATAGTTATCAGACGAAGAATCCCAGGATGAGAGCCTACATGTATGAGGTGTGGGATATGTTTGGTAACTACTTTTCAGAGCATAAGATCAACATGATTCCCAGGATTGAAAACCAGGTGGAAGACTTGTTAGCCACTACAGCTGGAGGTTTTAAGACCCCAATTTACTCTCAGACAAAGTATGAGGTGGAAGTAGTAAACAAGATGTCCATCCCAGATAATTCCGAATGTTAGCAAGTGTTTGACGATGACTTGCAGATAAAAATATTTATGGAGTTGTTTGACGATTTTGTCAATACCCAGATTGATACTGAGAATGACAACGTGGAGTGTCTCCAAGATGGTGAGTCAGCTGGGGATGAAGGAGTTGAAGGAAAGGGGTGGAAAAGTATGCTAGGTGGGAAAGATGTCATCCAGCTAAAGAGCAACTATATCCCCAAGGGTTTAATAGCCCTGGAGAAGCTATTCGACCAGAATGACATGGCTAAGAATCCTAAGGTAGAACTTGCCAATGATGCTATGGAGGACCAAAACCTGGGCACCGAAGAGGGGCCTCAGATTCTAAAGCTGTCCAAGAATCTCCTTGCTAAAGGGAAAAATGAATATGTGAAATTGATGAAGAAGTATATAGATGTTTTTTTCTGGAGTTACGAGGACCTAAAAGAGTATGACACTTCCATTATTCAGCACTCCATCCCAATCAAGCTGGGAGAGAAACCTTTCAAGCAGAAGCTGAGGAGGATAAATCCGAAACTGTTGCCTGTGATAGAGAAAGAGATCAGGAAGTTATTTAATGCCAATATCATTGTCACCATGAGGTTTTCAAAATGGATAGCCAATTTGGTGCCTGTCAGGACAAAGAATGGAGAAATCAGGATTTGCATAGACTTCAAAAACCTTAACAGAGTGTCATTAAAGGATAACTATCCCCTGCCAAAAATGGAGCATATCCCGCAAAAAGTAGTAGGAGCTGACATAATCTCAACAATGGATGGGTTCTCAGGATATAATCAAGTCAAGGTGTGCCCAGAAGATCAGGAAAAGACCACTTTCACCACTCCCTGGGGAACATTTATGTATGCTCAAATGCCTTTTGGGCTAATGAATGCAGGGGCTACATTCCAGAGAGCTATGGACATAGCCTTTGCTGAAGAGAAGGACAAGTTCATGGTGGTTTATATGGATGGCATAATAGTATATTCTAGGTCTGACAGAGAACACCTTAAGCATCTAGAGAGGGTCTTCATCAAATGCATGAAGTATGGTATTTCTCTTAACCCAAAGAAGTCAAATTTTGCGCTGGAAGAAGCTAAAATCCCGTGCCATATTATTTCGAAAGATGGTATCAAGATTGACCCAGAAAGGGTGAGAGCAATTTAGAAGGTTGGGGAGCCAAGAAGTAAGAAAGAGGTGCAGTCTTTCATTGGGCAAGTAGGTTTCCTAAGAATGTTCATCCCTAGTTTTGTTGAAATAATGAGGAGCATTACTAATATGCTAAAAAGGGAAAGTCAGATAAAGTGGACAGAAGAAGCTAGGGAGTCATTCAGGGGTATCAAGAAAGCCATCACTGAAGCCCTAGTGCTTGCAAGCCCATATTTTTCTAGATATTTTCTGATCTTTTCCTATGCATTTGAACATACAATAGTAGGAGTCCTATTGCAAAAGAATGCCCAGAACGCTGAACAACCCATTGCGTTTTTCAGCAGTGTTAAGAGATAGAGAGCTCAAGTGTGACATAATGGAGAAGTAGGCGTATGCTTTAATAAAAGCATTAAAGGATTTCGGGGTTTACATATTTCACTCACATATTATTTCCCATGTCCCAAATAATGTTGTGAAGAGCATCCTCACCTAGCCAGATCCTGAAGGGAGAAGAGCCAAATGGATTGTTGTTCTGTTAGAATACGAGTTGGAGATAAAGCCTACCAAACTGATCAAAGGGCAAGGTTTGGCTAAGCTAATGATTGAGGAAAATTGTGAACCCTTGGAGCTAAATTTCTTATCCAGCCACTCAAATCAGCTAGATGCAGGTGTGCATGTAATGCCTGAATTTTCTATGTCTCCTTGGTATGCTGATATTGTGTACGTGCTGCAAAATTTGCAAGCTCTTGCAGGTTTGAGCAAGACGAGGGCTAGGTCTGTAAGTTGAAAGCTACAAAATTTCGTGTTATAAACCAGTACCTGTACTGGAAAGATCCTGGAGGTATATTGTTGAATTTCTTGCTAGAGAATGAAGCCCAGCAAACCATGAAATATTTTCATAAGGGGGACTGTGGGGGCCACCATTCATGGAAGGTGACCGCCAACAAGATTTTGAGGGATGGATTCTATTGGCCTTCTCTGTTTGCTGATGTATACAAAGAAACTGTTACTTGCCATAAATGCCAGATATTTCACTACTACATATGGTCTAATTTGCCATGAAATTTCATTGTAATAGCCATGAATTTTCGTCCCTGTTGCAACGATTGGGTTTTTTTTTTTTTTTTTTTCGTGGAAAGTGATTCGTGGATATAGGGACGAAAATTCCACGTCATGGAAATATCAATGCTTCGTTGTTTCTACGTGTCAATAACACAACAGTTCTCATATCTATAGAAAATGAATCCTGCCACGCAATTTCGTCGCTATATCAACGCACAACTCTTATAAATTTCCACGCAGGTGCTGAACCTTCCACGAATGTTCGTCGCAGTATCCACGCATCCATTCACAATCTTTCATGGCAGATTCAACACCTACATGGATGATACTTTTATAGTTCCATGAATCATCGTCTCAGTATCCTTGCATGGATTCCCAAACTTTCGTGGCAGGTTCAACACCTGCATGGAAGATATTTTATAGTTCCACGAATCATCGTCGCAGTAGCCATGCATGGATTCCCAAAATTTCGTGGCAGGTTCAGCACTTGCGTGGAAGATATTTTATAGTTCCACGAATCATCATCGCAGTATCCACGTAGGAATTCACAAAATTTCATGCCAGGTTCAGCAACTGCGTGGAAACATTTTCTATAGCCTACATTGATGTTTGTCGATATAGAGACGAAACCTGGAAGTGCTAATTTTTTTTTTTTGAATGCGATGATACGGTCATAGATTTGCTTCAGATAGACTAAAATCACTTCTCATGAACTAGCTCTTACATCTACAATCAAATCCTTATCAATGATTCCTTTCATATCTACAAACAAGTCTAGTTAATGATGGTTTCCAATTCTATCAAACTTCATCAAACAAATAATCTTGCATTGTATTCCTTAAAGGAGTTATTCCCATTGATGCGTGAATTCTTCGACGCTTCCCCTTTGTTGTAATCTGGTAAGTTTTGAGAAGAATTCATCTTCTGTGATTCCTTGAAACCTTTTTAAGAAATCATTCTTGAATAAGTTCCAAGTGTATGCGAAGTTGTCTCCCTTCCACCACATATACCAGTTGTAGGCATATCCTTCAAGGTGCATTGAAGCATACTTGACCTTTTCTTCGTCCATCGTAATGTTATATATGTCGAAATACTCTTCTGCTTTATTCAACCAAGCGACGCATTGGTCTTCTCCTCCATTATATTTCATCATCTCTATTTTTTCCCTCGGCGGGTACATTACGAATGGTTGGTATTGAGTACCTTTCATCCTATTGTGTTCTGGTGACTCAGAATTGGAAGATGGGGTAACCGACATATCCGAGCCATGTTGTTTATGATTTTTTTCCTCATCATTCATTTTTTGTAATATCACCTCGATACCTTTCTGGCTCTCAGTCACTTTTTGATCTAACATTTTTTGTTCCTTGCTTATAATGTCGAACTTGTCGTCTATTTTCTGTTCCATTACCTGAATGACTTCATCCTTAATTTATTTCTTAAGTGCTTCCTGGCTCTTGGTGATCATTTCCTTGAAGGTTCGAAAATCCTTCTCTATTTTCTCCATTTGGGATTTTAACTCTGTCGTCATGCTTCTTAGGTGTGGTGGTGAATAATTGGACGCAATTTTGGCTTAGGAGGGGTGGAAAATGAAAATGACTTGGAAAAAAGTGGAATTACTATAATTTTTGGTATGGTTTTAAAAAAATATATATATATAAAATATTATATTAATATATATATATTTTTTTTGATTTAAGGATTTTTTTAATAAAAATCAATATTAACTATATAATATTAATTTTTAAAAAATTAGGGTTTGATGGAACTTGATGGTTACGTGGACTTTGTGGAGATGGGATGCAGTGTGGAGTGGTGATGTGGTGGAGGTGGCGAAGAACAGAGGTAGGCGTGAGAGAGTGGTGTGCGGGCGGTGGAGAAGAGGAGGGCGTGGACGCAGTAGGCGTGAAGCGAAAGTGAAGGAGGCGTATCGCTGTGGCAGCGGGGGAAAAACAATGTGGTGAAATGAAGGGCGCGGGAGAAGCAGGTGGGGCGGAATGGTGGTCTGCGTGGTGGAGCAATGAGGTGGATGGGCGACGGGTATATGGTAATGGTGGGTGCAAAAAGGGCGCAGGGAGGTGGGGTGGATGGACGCGGCTAGCGCAGGGATGATGAAGCCGAGGTGGAGGGGTGAGCGCATGAGCTCGAGGTGTGGAGGTTGCGATTCGGAGATGGATGGAACGTAGAGGTGCAGTGGAGAAGAAGGACGGGGTTGACGAGGATCTCAGCTGGAGCCTTGAGTGCAGAAGCTGATGCCGAACGCAGCTCTGATACCAAATGCGGTAGAAAAAACTAGGATGCGAGATCCATATTGAATAAGATATATATTATTGAATTGATAAGATGCTTAATGCTTTACAAGAGCTCGCCTTTTATAAGGTTTGAACATTTCTTAAAAAGGGTTACGTCCCTTCAATTAAACTAATTAATAATTTACTGATTAATTTAATACAATATTTAATATTCATAGCAGAAAGCTTGAACTAATCTAAGCTAATTCGAAGCTAGTAATCTACCTAGAATTGAGTAAGGGTTCTGAATTATCAATTGCAAGTGAATGCTCCTTGAAAACCTAATTAAACTACTTAGAATGAAATACTACTTATCAATTCTACTCTACTGAAAAGCAAAAAACTAGTTATTTTATCTCTAATAACTATTTTGGAATTGAAACATGCAATACCCATGTAATGCCTATCTATCAAACTCATGCAAATTCCTGTCAACTTCTAATTTTCCTTTATCGAGACTTCAAGTTGTTCTATGAAAACATCATTTACCAAAAGCAAACTAAACTTGGAGTTTTGTAATCAAACCTAAAACTAAGTACAAAACAATAACTAAAATTATTGGAAATACATTCAATTTGTAAGCAAACCTATAGCAGGAGACAGAGTAATACTACAGCAAATCAAACCATAAACTAAGTCATTCTAGGCAACTATGAAAAAGTGATATAATTAATCTATACTTTGAAAAGCAAATCTACACTAAACTAATTGAACTAATCTTTAATTGAAAAGCATGACAACTAACTTGGGATTATGACATCTTGGAAAATGAAAATACTAAGTTTGAACTGAAAATCAACTTCTATTCTTCTACACCTACAGGAAAATGAACTAAGCTAAGAATGGAAATAGCAATGCTATGAAAACAGAAGTGAAGTACTGGCTTTAAGTTCAAAATGAAAACTGGAAATGAAATGTTTAAAGGTTCTTGTAGATACAAAAATGAAAAGAACTAAAATCGAAATGAAGTTAAATAAATTCTATGATAACATTATGCTATGCAAACTAAGACTCTAATGATGGGCTCAAGTGTTGGCCAGCTACAGAATGTAAATACAATACCAAAAATTAAGAAATTGAACTCTAGTTGCTCATAAAAACATAACATAAAACATTAAAGTTTGGATGGCAGTCTGAATGACAGGCTGAATGACAAAAATTATACAAACTATGAATAAAAACAAGCTAAATGATTTTGATACCAACTGGGTTTATGCATACTACTCTATGGCTTAAGCATGAAAGCAAATGAGCTATTTAGACCAAAAACTAAGAAGCAACTATACTGACTTTTGCATTCAAATCAGAAAATCATTTCCTATTGCTTGGTAAGACAGAGTTAAAATGTAAATAGATTTAATCATAGCTACAGTGCAAATGGAATATAAGTATAAGTGGATTTCATCATAACTTATAACAGAAATAATTAATATATGTGTTAATATGAAACCAAATATGAAATGCTAAAGGTGGATTCGAATCCCAACTAGCTACAAAACATAATAAAATGCTGGAAAATTAACCTATACCCTAGCTAACCTGCATAAACAAAATACTGAAAATCCTAGAAATGACTTAAAATTTTGTCTAAGTGCGAATGGAATGCTGGAAGACAGTCCGATTGAGGGTGCGAATGGCCGACCGTATGAATTTTGGAAATACAAATTACATGTAAATGACATAAAATTGCATTTTATGAACAACTGAACATCATCTACAAGAAAACGAAATACATACACATAAAAACCAAAATTACTTATCTGCAAAACTGAAGAGAAATCATTGGATGTGCACAAATGGAACCTATGTTTGTTGAGGGGCCCGTCTCAAGAAACAGAGGATGTCTATGCTAAGCTGGAAATGAAGCTAACAGCTGAACAAAGCTTTTTTATTGATATCAGAAGCAAAATTTACAAAGAGTTTTTCTACTTCTCTCTTCAAAACCACAGAGGTATTTATATAATGATTACAAGGGAGAGTAGGTTGACCACCCCTCTCTAAAAATAGAGGGTCTTCAACACTGAGAAACGACTCCATTAAAGCACAAAAACAACTCAGAAAATGGCCAACCCAGAAAATGCACATTTGGCAAAAGTTGGCAAAATGCCCCTTCGATAACTTTCTGGTGGTTCCAATTTTGGCGAAACGATTTTTGGGTTTTGCAGTTGGCTTGATTTTCTTCAAATCCCTTTGTCCGTTTGGTGATATCTGCTTCCACGTGCATGCAAACCAAGGCGCAATATGGCCGCCCATAAATATTTACTGCTGAAAAATATGGGTTTTAACATTATTTTGGGCAAACTTGAGTTAAAGAGACTTTGAGATCTCCTGAAATAAATGACCTGGGTGGAATCTTGGAGGTGGAGAAGCATGAGAGGACCACCACAAACAAAACCCGCGTTTCTATTTTCTCCATAAATGTCTCTAACTACTCAAACCAATGATTTCGAAGGTGCGAATGACAGCGTGAATAACCGTCTGAATGCAAATGACAATCTGAATGGGAGTCCGAATGGGCCTCCAAAAGATCTGTAACTGAAATTGGTTCATAAATTTGGATTTCTGGGCTGAATTTCCACTGGGTTGTTTGTGAAATTGATGGCTGGGTGCTGAGTTGTTGACTGATCATTTAATTATGTGTTGGGTTGGAAGTATCTTGATCCCTTTGTGCTCTCCATTCCTCCATCATGTGAACTTTCATAAAACATAAAACAATTAAATTAAAACCACAACATATAATCAAAATTCATTTGATTATTTATAAGTGGATGCTTTATGGTCAAACCATTAAAGTAATGATTTTTTTAATGTAAACAAATTTATTAATAGTTTAAGAATGATGGTTATTCTATTTGTTTAACATTTAAAATATTCTAAATTTTATTATAGATTCATGGTTTTGATTTGTACATGCAGGATCGACAAGACTAACGAGAAGTTGAAGATGAGGATAAACCAAACCAATGCCATCAAACCTAGTGCAAGACTTAGAGACTAAAAGAAGGGCTAAATGAAAGGTCAAATGAAGCACCGAAAGTTTATCATTTGCACAATATTGCGTTTAATATATCAAGAATAATATATTAGGCTCACTTTACTTTTACAAGATGTTAATAAATAAAACAAAGTAAAAGAAAGCCTTATTGAACATAGATGTATTAAATGATGGTAGATAGAATGGGAAATTAATGTAAATAACATCATTATAAAAGACAATTCCAGAGCCCAACAAGGTGTTAACAACTACTTATAACACATTTTTTCTTCAATTTATATGTCAAGTTTGAATAGGGAGAGCTTAGTTTGAATTTAATCTTCTATTAGTATTTTTGAAATATATTATTGAAGTGGAGTAAATCATAGAAATATTTTTTCGAAAAAAAACGTAATAATTGGACAACAATTTGGATCTTCGTATTTCTCTATTTTTGAAGGTATCTTAAGCAACATGCTTCAACAACTACTACTAACTCACTTTTTCTTCAATTTATGTCCCATGTTAGAATGGTAAGTATTCTCTTAGTACATCTCTTAAATTTACTTAGAGAATAAATCGTTACCTTTTTTGAAATATATCATTCAAGTGGAGTTGAATCATAAGAATACCATTATGGCAAATGACTTAATTACTATGTAGAATTTGTCAGTAAACCAATACCCTCTTAACCTCTATTTCATCTTTTAGTGATATCACAAACATATTTTTAATATCATTAGTTTCCGAAGTTTGCTAAGGTCAATGGGGGGTAGCTTAGGTGGTGAGTAGACTATTAACCATTTGGAGTGGCAGGTGCCAAATAGGGGAGCATGGTTATTTAATGTGATGGACAATTAGGAGAAATTTTTTAATGGGACGTGGGTATAGACACTAAGCACTTTCTCTCTTTCAAGGCCTCTGGGTCCCAATCCTATTGTCATAGGTATATATGTGAAGGGCTTGATCTTTTATTGTCATAAGGTATATATGTGAAGAGCCTCATCTCTGATAGATGGCAAACTTGCTAGTCATTCAATTATGCATCAAGAAATAAACCAGTTGCTTTGAGAACCTAGAGTTCTATCATGTCTTAAGATCTCAGACGAATTAGGCAGATCAACTAGAAAAATTGATTTCCCTTAACTTTCTTGTTTCAATGCCCCCAATAAAAACCTATCCAAGTGCAAAAACTATGATATTAAGGGTAGTCAAGGATGCAATTCTCCATCCCTTCAAAAGAGAAAATGTCATGCCATCATTAACATAAAAAATTTAACAGTATAAAAGTGACATTTTCGTATTGGAGTTTGTTACAAAGCATTCTTACATGTTTCACGGGCTTTTCTCAACCATTTCTTCAATGGACATTTTTCATGTATGGAAATAAGCACTAATGGGGATTTTTCCAATATGGAGATAGCTTCTTTTGAAATAGATTTGAAACCGCTACTGGAGATAGTCTTATGAATCCGTTTATTAATGCCTCTTATTATTGTTGAAAATGAATCCCTGGTGTCTATTCATTTCCCTTTCTCACTCTACTATGGTAGTCATTTGATTCATGGTCCAACACAAACTTTTAATACGGATGTGCTATTCATACTATTATTCTTAGTGAGGACGAGACCCAAAACCAAAGACTAATACTGTGATTTAGGTCAAATAAAAACAATGAGTATTATATTATGTTTTACTCCGAAGTGAGATAGAAAACTAATATATTTTGGGGAAGTGAAAACACGAGGAAATTAAGGAAAATGTTGTGAAGAAGTGACCTTCACGTAAATGGAACAGATTTGCAAAAGTCCATCCACTATAACTATATTGAGATTAGTTGACTATTTGTGCTAATTTTGTGTTATGGTGCCCATGGCATAGTGTGCTTAGAATTGATCTAGACTTATTGTGAAGACTAGGAGAGTGTCATTAAGGTGGAAGACTAAAGTTGAGTTCAGATAAACAAAAGTGGATGTTTTCATTCATATTCCAATCATAGTCACAATGACACGATGAAAGAAAAAATACCAGGCATGTTCTAATAATTATGAGACATGAGCTTTTGCATGCATTGATAATTTAGTTTACAGTTTCAGATCTTCTTGTTTCATGTATCTCTTCCAATCCTTAAGGATGTCCATAGTTATCCATAGTTATAGCAAATAAAGTAATCTAAGATATGCATATATGTTTAGTTATGCATGTATGCATATCCACCATATATAAGTTGAAAACATTGCCAAAACATTATAACATGGAATTTTATCAATGAAAATTATAATTTAACAAAACATTATCTGTCCAGATTCCAAGTTCATAACCAAAGTATACATCTCTATAAACTATGTGGAGGGGGTCTCATATTGCCACAAACAAAGGGGTCTCATATACCAATATGGTGTTTGGCTAGGTTGTAACCTTAAAGATAGATTATTATTATTATTATTATTATCATATGGAAGTTTGTAAATATTTAAATATACAGATTTTGTTCTACAATGGTTTGACTTACTATAAGAAAAACAATGTTTACTAGAAATTTTTAGAGTTATATGATTGACCAAAATGATCAAATTTACATTTATAAAACCCTTTAAACCAACGGTTGCTAAGTATTTTGCGAAGGTTATTTATGATTAGAAATTCTCAAGGAATGGAGGTTTTTGTGTATGTTTCTTTTAACTTGGTGCCAATTTAGTTTCTTTTGATCTTTACCACCTCAGGGTTGTGACCTCCTTAGGCGTTCTTTAACTTTGGGGTTGTGGTCTTCATAGTTGTTTTGCAAACTTGTGGTTGTGGTCTCCTTGGGTATTTCATAATGTTAGGTTGCAAGTTTATTAAGTGTGTTGTTATTATAATTAGGGAAAGTATTTTAAAGGAAATTAATACATTATCATAAAAATCATATAGTGATGCAGTGCATGCCAAAGAAGTTGAGCATATGTGTGTAATTTTCTATGATGAGTAATTGGTTTAACATTCTAGAATTCACATTGTTATAACTTCCATATATGATTTATGCTTTTGGGTCCAATTAATCATTTTGAAACTTTCACAAGCTTTACACATTGCTTATGGTTGATGGATCAAATTCTATAGGCCTAAATGACCTTATAAATGACAATAGAGCAACTTTCGAAAGCGGGATATGCCAATGTATACATATTAGACAATACAAAATGGTGGAGTTGCATGCCACTTTCAGCTTAACATGTAAGTTAAAAATATAGTTTGAACATAGGAACATATAATTATTGCCTTTAGGCCCAAGGGTTAACTCAACTGTTTGTGAGCTACATGAGATCTCCCCCCCCTAAAGTTGGGGAGGTCATGGGTTCAAATCTTTTGATCCCTTTAGGATTACCCTATTTACCATCCATGAATCATGGGGAAGTACTCAAAGGGTTTTGTGCGAGGTTGTTCCTTAGGAAAAAGTGATAATTATTGCCTTCATTTAACTCAACAATTATTTAAAGTTTACCTTCAATAATAATAGGTTAGTGCAATATGGAAAGTTATACATGTTTTTTTTCTTCATGTGGTTCACGACACCAAAGATCGATGCTTTCTATATCCATGGAAAATCCCCCTCGTATTCCATGGGATATGTGGGCATGCCAGATAATGTCACTACAAAAGTGGCTCAACAAGAGCATTCAATATGACCATTTAAGAGCTTAACATGTCACTTACAAGGATTGCACTTGGGTGGGGAGGATAACAATCATTCCTCTGAACTGCCCAAGCTACATTCAATGGAGTGAAAGTTATACATCTTATAATTGTAAAAGCTTTCAGTTTAGAAAAGCTCCCAATGGAAAACAAATCATAAAGGCACTTAGGCAAATAGTAGTGGACTTTGGCGCCCACAGCCTTTGAGATTAAATAAGATGTTTGTAATTGATCATTCTTGCGTACTAAGATTCACTTTAACTTAACCGCTTGAGGGAAGACATTGCTTAACTTCCTGCTTGAGGGAAGACTTTGCTTAACTTCCTACAATCCAGGATCTAATTATTATGACTCTACTCAACTCACTTGCAAAAGGACATGTATAAATATGAAGTATATTGATTCACAAGAACAATGACTAAAAATAGCCTATATATTTTTATGTTAAAGGTAGATTCAGTAATTGTGTGTTAGATAACTAATCTAACAAACAAAGAAACATTCCTTTACTCAAAACTCACAAATCAATTTTGCCTATTAAATAAGGATATTCAAAGCAAAGTACTAATTTATGTGATTAACGAACCTTTTATATCAAGGACTCACTGAAGTACAATGGATTTACTTTTACTTCATTTTATTAGTTAGTAAGATATTCATACTTTGATTGTGATTTTGTAAACTGGTTTTCCTTCCTTTCCTCTCTTTTCCTCTGGACGTTCCTTTTGCTCCTCTTGGGCCAATTGGTAGTTATACTATTTATATCTTTACATGAATATAGACCTAGCCTTTTGTCTCTTTATATATCTTATGAATATGTCAAATATCTTTTAAAATTTTATTTATTTATATATCAATTTTTATACTTAATATATATGTCAAATCTCTTTTAATTTTATTTATTTATTTATATATAAATAATTTACTCTTACATGTACTTGTAAAGTATTAACTTTTTTATTATTAAATTAAAAAATTATAATTATTTTATATCAATTTTTATTATTTTTAATATACAAATCAAATCTTTTTTTCAATATTTTTTTTATTTATATCTATATGAGTAAACTACTAAATTTTTTATTATTGAATTAAAATCACTTACTAACCTTTTATTATTAAATTAAAAACTATTTTTCCTAAGTAATAAGAAAATATTTAAAAACTCTTATATATATATATATAAAGATTGTATTTTTGTTTAAACTTATATTGGACTATCATATGATAACATGTTTCTCATAAAAACAATTTAAATATTATAAGTATTTGGAAAATATTTATAATAAAAATATTAATTATAAAGATAACCTGAATTTATAATGTATTTATTTGGAAATACACTTAAAATTAATAATTTAACCAATTAAACTAATCTATAAAGATAAGATTTCATAGGAATTTTAAATCCCGGAAAAATAAAGAAAATATAGGAATTTTATGTCACAAAAATAAAGAAAGTATGGAAAAAATCATGTTTAAAAAAATAATTGTGATAGCAAAGAAATTATTAAAAAGAATTAAGGCCATTAGGTAATAATAATCCTGTAAGAAAGCAGCTATGATTATTAGATGATTTTAATCATTAAACCAAGATTATGATTATTAGCTGATTTTATTCATTTAGAAACCAAAAGTATTAGAAAATCTTTGATTATTTCCTGGGATAATTTTTCAATCAAAATAAAACCATCCGGTAACAGAGTTTACCATGTCACGAGATCTACCAGAAGTGGATACTTCAAAATATATTAATTGCGTAAAGCATATCAAATATTTATGGCAGAAGACAAAATATTTTAGCTGTTGCCATTCAAGTCGGTCGGGGACTCGGGGTTGTCAATCTGGTTTCAATTCTTTGAAATTAAAAAATCATGAAATTGACATCTCATAAAAGCGAATTGGAAAAATAAAGTAAAATACTAATGGACTAGTATGTAATGATACGGATCACCAGCTGACTCTGAAATCTCCAGGATTCTTTAGTACGTATCACCAGCTGACTCTGACTCTGAAATCTCCAGGATTCTTTAGTACGTCTTCTGAAACCCTAGTCACATGGTCTCATTTTTGGATTCGACTCCTTTACCCATCGTCATGATGTCTTTTACGAAAGTATTTAGGTTAACAAAAGAAGATCCTCCGGGAAGGACAGCCTTCCTTGCGGACTCCTTGATATCAAGAACGTTGTCCCTCAACTTCTTTCCTTCCGGTGTTTTCATCATTCTCCTCACAACATCCTCTACCTCTTCTTTCATCACCACCTTCTTCATATCTACCTCCACATCCTCAAAATCCAGGCCGATTTTCCACACGTCCTTGGCGAATCTGCAGTTCAGAAACTGATCGCCAGAATATGGGAATCCTACTTCGGGAACTCCCATGCTCATGCTCTCCAAAGTAGAGTTCCATCCGCCGTGTGTGAGGAACAATCCCACTGAAACATGGCCAAGGACTTTCGACTGTGGCGCCCACCTCACAAACAGTGCCCTCTCCCTTGTTCGTTCCTCAAAGCCTTCAGGTAAAATCACAGCCTTGCCTTCTTCTGCAATATCCAACCTGAGAACCCACAAAAAAGGTTGTCCGCTGCCCTCTAACCCAAGCGCCAGCTGCTTCAGTTGTAGCTCAGATTTCACAGCAATGCTTCCAAAGGAGACGTATATAACTGATCCCGGCTGTTGCATATCCAGCCATTTCAGGCAGCTTTCGTCCTCCTCCCATAGACTACTGGACAAATCCCTCCCTTCTAAAAAATTGGGAAGAAAAAGAGGTCCTATGGCGAGAGCAGGACAGCCATTCAAAGAGAGGGCTGTTATTGCTTCCCTCCCTTCGAGCTCCTCGAATGTGTTCACTAATACGTAGTCGCCTTTACTTTGCTTCTGCGATTCAAAGAGATAAGCATTGAATCTAGTGTCAAGAGGATCACGGTACGCTGATAACAGGTCGGTTGGCTTCAATGGTGGAATGTTGCCGGGAAGACAAGTGATCAGTTTTTCTGGATTTTTGGCTTCCCTTACTGAAGAAGTTACAAACACAAGAATAGTTATTATCTATGAAGAGTTTAAAAGGGAAAATGATATGAATGAGCGTTTTATCTTTCATTTCAATTCTCTCCTACATAATTGTAGTTAAAGCAATCAGGAGCATTTATCTTGTAGTTAATTGATAGGCTTCAAGTTAATTGTTATTAATAAGTTATTTGTTAATTGTTTTAGCTTTTTTTTAGTTTAAGGGGTTTATCTTCTTTTTGTTAAAAGAGTTGTATGTTACAAATTGTCTTTTGAGTTAAAAGTTATTCATGCATTAATTACAAGTTATCCATGCATCAGCTACTAATTATATTTAGATTAATCTTGTTGATCCACTAAAAAAAAATCCTAAAATCTCAAATATTATCTAAATACCTATCCACATAACTACTAAATAAATTCATATAAATATATTGTATTTTTAAAATTTTAAAACCATGTTTATATTTCAAAATTTTCCTACTTTCCACTCTTAAAACATCTAGAATTTGAATAAAATATATTATATATTTAACTATAAAACATTTTGTTAACACACAGAAAATAGTACAACCGATTGAGTGTAGACTCCTTCCCAACGTTTAGCCGTTTCCCATCTAGGGACTTAACACAGATAAAATTCATAACTTCAAATGACTGAGGCTAATCCACGGATTCAAAGGTGAAATCAACAGTGATTGATATAAGTGGGAACCCTCCTAGGGCACGAGAGATCCTAGCCCTAGAAGATTCCTCTGTAATTCTTCACTACTCTTCGACTAACTCCTCACTTCCTTCAAGAGACTCCATCTAGCATTTGTTAATGATGTGAGAGCGATAGAGTGCTTATATCTCATAAAGTCATAGCATTATGAAAATCTTTGTGTGCCAACACAGGTCCACTGTCTTTCAGAAATAATTTACTGTCCGCTTCTTGAAAATCCTGTACAATGATCCCCTCTTCTCTTACCCTGTTTTCAATTTCTTTCACTTCTTTCTTTCTTGACCTCTGGGAAGAACCTTCTATTATAAGCTTCGATGACTAGTATCTCGAATATTTGAGACCGGTTTTCCAAAGGTTTCGGACTAGGAACTGAAGTGGACTTAGATTTTCTAGGTGTCCCTGAGCATTCCTTGGCTTTTTATCCCTGCCCCTTACTTCTTTGCTGTTCGCCATCCCTTTCAAACAAAGAACCCTCAGACCAGCACCTGGAGTTCACTTAGCAGAGCTTTGCCAAAAAATTTCCAAGCACCAGATCTCATAGCATCTTCTTAACTGAAGAGAATAACTGGCATAGCTATTTAACTTGTGGTTGGTAATATTGATAGGCCATAATTTACCACAATTTAAGTGCCACTAATCAGTTATCAGGTTAAGTATTCTTACCTTCTTTTAGTTAAACAGTTGTGTGCCAAAACTATCTGTTATCCATACATTAGTTAAGAGTTATCCATACATCAATTACATGTTATTTTTTACATTGTTTTTTTTAATAATTGTTTACTTTAAATTGGAAACTACTGTCATAAAATCAATCTACAATCTCATCTTTTCCAATCTAAGAAAAACATAATACTAATCCACCCCAAATTCTAAGATATAACCCAAATTCTAAGATATAAACACCTATCAATATAATTAACATATAGATAAAACACTATAAAATAAAATACCCATATCAATGATACAAACCACCTCGACATTTGAATGCCCATTCACTTATCACAGTTATTCATCAAAGCCTCAATAACAGGTTCCCTCACTGCCATTGTGAACCATGTCTGCCGATCAAAGTTTGAGTTGGGAGCCCAGCCATGATGAGCCATGATGACTGAAGGGACACACGACCCTGAACTCTTCTATCCTCTCTGACGCAGAATTCGGGGATTATATGTTTTTCATAAATACAAATAACATATTAATTTCTAATTTCCTATTAACTACCTATTTATTCATTGGTAAAATTCAACAGAGTGGACTAATATCTACCTAAAAGGTCTTATTTTCAGTTTCATTTAGGACTATGTTTTCGGGTGGGATTTTACTCCAATCCCAAATCTGTCCCATTTGTGCATTTCTAAACTGCCGTATTAACATAGTTCATGGTTTGCGAATCCATCCAGTCAGAATTGCAATTTAAATAACACAATGGAGAAAATTATGTTCGCCGAACTCCAGCTTTGGCTACCTGAAATTTCAGGGCATTTTGGTTGTTACATAGTTTTCTCCAAATTCAACGGGCAATGCAGGTTTCCAAGGCATATTTGTTTAGCAGGCTCTGTAGGCGTCAATGTAAGTTCCCTGATACTTTTGCTTTCTCACGTTTTTGTAGGCTTATTGCATTGAGAAAATAGACGCAAATTAACATATGTGAAAGTTCTTGATCTAACATTTTTTTATTTCTGATTCTGTTTACAAATCGTTATTAAAGCTGAGTCTAATATCTGAAGGCATACACATGAGACCTCTACTTATACAAACTTCAAACTTTTACCGACGAAGATTATGCTTCACATTAATTACTTAGTTGCAAACAGAGAAGTCAACTAATCATTTAATTCTCTACAGAAGCTAACTAGTGTTTTATAAACAGGACGGAATGATATAACTCGTGTTCTATAAACAGGATGGAGAGGTAAACCTTAATTTTATGAATATTAACGAAGATTGGCGTTTGTATATAAGTTTTTTTCGGGACATCAATATATAATTAACGGTTATCTATACAGCCTAGGGAATGATTTATCCAACAACTTTCGCAGAATCTAACCTCAATTTATGATCCATTGATAAATTTTATAAAAACAAAATTCTCAAAAATCAAACTCAAATGAAGAATAAAATAACCCTCTTCATTTTAGTTTAAAAATAATACCTGAAATATATTATTACTTGCCTAGGTTTAAAGCGAATCTATCATACCGCTCACAGTAAAAGTGTCGGCGAAACAAAAACAGTAACATGTCCGTCTGACAAAAGGAATTTGTGTAGCATTGAGAAAATCTATGCTCGATTTAGATTGGAAATGGAGAGCCATACCATTTACTGGAATATGTCCCTCAGAAAGAAGGAAGTTGGCGTAGCATTGAGAAATGGAGGCAGCAGCACAGAAAGGCCAGAAGATAACCCTCGGTACTTTCAGATTTCTTGCCACTTGCTCCGTGCAAGACATGAAGGCGTCTGTGACGATGAAAGTGATGGGTGGAAATGATGGTGAGTGTTTCTCATCAGCAGTGCGAAGGAGGTTCTCCAACGCGGGACCCAATTTTTGAATGGAAAGAACTAACTCGCCCAGGTTGGAGGTGCGACCATGGTCGGGCGGTAAACCATCCGGAGTAGACACAAATCGAATTCTCCGTCCTGGCTGCTCCAACTCGGTCTCGTCTCTGGAAACACGAGATTTAGCGTCTTGTGAAGCTTCGACCATGCGTTTGTGGATCCAGTCAGTATTGACGAAAGTTACGAAAACATCCCTAACAATCAGCAGCTCGGCCAAATTGATGAGGGCATTAACATGACCCTGTGCAGGAGCTGGTACAATGACTGCATGCAAAGCATGTTTCCCCTTTAGATTGAAGAAATCCATATTAATTAATATTGCCGGACTTTAATCGTTTCTCTTCCCTCAATCAACTACCAGAGTTTTCTGCTATGGATTTGAGCTGCAAATTTATGCACCTTCTTCAGCGGAGTTCACAATTATAGAGACTGCGCTCATTTCTTCTTATCCTCAAAGAGTGGTGGCCAGCGCATTGTAAAAACAAGATTACCACGGGTTAAAATCTTTATAAACGAAAAGTTACATCAGTTGAATTTTGAAAACAAAGTTGGTGCATGATTTGTTTTGGCATAAGCATTTTGAGTTAGAAAGCCATGTTTTGATTGATTGCTCAGGTTACGTGATCCTGGTGGACTTCAACTGGGTATTTCTCATCAATAGATAGCTTGTCTTGGTATTTGTTTAGGTTTATTGTGAGGTTCTCAATTTCATATTTTTTTCTTATAATTTATATTATATTAACAATTTTCTCAAAAGATGCAAAGGTACACAAAAAGTAAATATAAATAAACATGGAGTAAAATAAACGTGATGAACAAAAAATAGAATAGTGAAATTGATATATAATAAAGAGCTCTTTCCTCATTATTGAAATTTTATGAAGAGAACAATAAAATAGCCAAAAATTTTGGTGGTTCACTTTATGCATAGATTTCAAGAGATATTTCATGAAGAGAACAATAAAATAGCAGAAATTTTGGGTGGTTCACTTCATGCATAGATTTCAAGAGAGATGTTTTACTATCAAAGATGCAATGCACTTAATTATCTTCTCTATAGAGTTTACATTTTAATTCAATTATGTTAGATCTTTAAACTGAAAGATAGACAAGCACAACAAAACACAAAAGACACAAGAAATTTCCTAGGGGAAACCATAAAGCAGAAAACCCCGCAACTTCCTCAGAAATAGATTCATCACTAGTACAATATCAAGCAAGATGGAAAACCCAAAATATAAGATGTCTTCTGCAGCTCTCTCTCTTTCTCCTCCAGCAAACTTGTATTCTCTCTCACTTGGTGTGAACTTGCTTGAGTGAGTGTGATATCAAATGAGAGAGTGATCCTCTATATTTATACTTTAAGTGTGAGTGATATAATTCTTCATTGGGGCCGGCCTATCTAACTGACTGGGCCGACTTGTCCTAGGGAGATTCAAAAATAAAATTTACATTTATATTTGGGGAGCTATTGCCCCGAATTTCAATGGAGGTTTTACCTCGATACTCTAGCATGACCAAATACATCCCCGAACAGAGGAAAAAAAATCCAACGGAGGTACAATAAAAGTACAATAATAATATAATAATAATATACAAAAGAATATCTTCCAAAGTTACATTTACAACAACACTCCCTCTTAACTAGGAAGGTATTCTCTCACCACAATCATCATCACAACCAAACACATACTATGGACAACGTCATCATCATTGTTGCTGCAATCCTCATCTCATTGATCATTGACTAGTGACATTTCTCGAATCTATCTGTCATGAGAAGTTCTACAGAGCCAACCCTTTTTCATGCTCGATGTAGACCTAGCTCCCATCTAGGCCTTCATCATCTCTATTAGCAAGCCATCAAGTAGGTACAACCTAGGACCACACATTACATTTCCACAGCAATAACCTGTGTCTCCTACTACCGTCTCGTCATATCGAGATCATCTCATCATCCCACGCGGAGAGCAACCCAAGTGCATACATCATGTCCATTAGACAACCTGTGTCTTCCACCCAGTGGATATAGCCCATGAACATCTGTGTCTTCCACCCAGTGGATATAGCCCAGATGTATTACGTCTCTCTCTCAGTCAACATGCGTCTCCCACCCAGTGGGTACAACCCAGGGACATCTGTGTCTTCCACCCCGTGGACACAGCCCAAATGTATTACGACTCTCTTGTTTAACCTGCATCTTCAAACATGTGGATATAGCCAAGGAGCACCCAGGTGTATTATGTCCTTGTGGACCACTTGCGTCGTCCACCATGTAAGATACAGCCCAGATGCATCCCAGATGCTTTATGACCCATGGACCTACCAGTGTCTTCAAACATGTGGATACAGCCCAAGAGCACCCTAGGTGCATTATGTCCTTGTGGACCACCTGCGTCTTCCACCATGTAAGATACAACCCTGATACACCTGCATCTTTGGGTCACGTTGAACTCCCTCTTTCAAGGAACCTTGATCTTGATAACACCAAGATTCTCTATGAAGTACTCGAACTTCACTCTCGCTAATGGCTTCGTCAACACATCGGCTATTTGCTCGTTTGTCACCACATATTGGAGCTTCATCACTCCTCTTTACACCATATCCTGGAAATAGTGGTACTTGATCTCAATATGCTTCGCCTTGTCATGGAACACCGGGTTCTCAGAAAACTTCACACAACTTTGGTTTTCACAAAATATACAATTCACCTCTATCTCAAGATCAAACAAATCTAACAGTAGCTTCTGGAGCCATACTACCTCACAACTAGCCGAAGAAGCTGAAACATACTCTGATTCGGCTATACTCAGTGCCACACATGACTGCTTCCTGCTAAACCAAGAGATCATATCGGATCCCGAACTGAAGCAGGATCCTGAAGTGCTCTTCGTGTCCGTGGCACTGCCTTCCCAATCCGAATCAACATAAACATGTAGGTTAATATTTTGATTTGTCTCATATTTGAGCCCATACTTAATTGTACCCTTCAGGTACCTCAATATATGCTTTGCAGCAATCAGGTGAACATGTCTTCGATCCATAAGAAACTGGCTCAGGATGTTCACAGCAAAGAATATGTCTAGTCTCATGCTCTTCAAGTACATCAACGAACCAATCATCTGCCTATACATCGTGGAATCAAATGTCTCTGAAGAAGCGTCAAACAATAGCTTCAAGTTTGATGCCATTGGTGTGGCCATTGCCTTGCAGTCCATCATTCTGAACCTCTTCAGAATATCCACTGCATACTTTTCTTGACGAAGGAAAATCCCATCCGCACTATGCCACACCTCCATTCCTAAGAAGTAGTGCATCATTCCTAGGTCCTTCATCTCGAATTCTAGAGAAATCCTTCTTTTCCTATCTATAATGAGCTCATCCTCTCATGTTACAAACAAGTCATCTACATATAGTAGTAGTATCACTGGTATTCCCTCCTCAACCTTGAAGTAAAGGTTGGAATCTTCTTTACTCTTGGTAAAGTATAATCTTCTCAAAAAGCTATCCATCCTGCCATACCATGTCCTGGGTTCCTATTTCAAACCATACAAGGATTTCTTTAACTTGCACACATGAGTCTGTCTGTCATGTGTCTCGAATCCCAATGGCTGCTCCACATACACTTACTCTTCGACTACACCATTCAAGAATGTTGTCTTGACATCCATATGGTGTACCTTCCATTTCATTATCACGGCTAGAGCAAGTATAGATCTGATGGAAGTGTACATCTTTCTACTGGTGCAAATGCCTCTTCGTAATCTATGCCTTCTTTCTAGGAGAAGCCGCGTGCCACAAATATTGACTTGTGTTTTTCAATGCTACCATCTGCAACATGCTTGATCTTGTACATCAACTTTGAAGTCACAATAGACTTCCCTACTGGTCTTGGAACTATTTCCCAGACATCATTCTTCATAATCAACTGGTACTCTTCGATCATGGCATCCTTCCATTCCTTCTTTGCTGCTGCTTCCTCATAGTTGGAAGCTTCTTTATCAATGATGTCACATAGTAGGGCCACATAATTGGAGTATGGTCTGGGTCTCTTGCTTTCTCTGTGTGTCCCATCTAGAGCGCCTTACTTCTCTGCATCTTGTATTGCTTCACGTTCCCATGGTGGTCTTCGCTTGTGGAAGTTCTTCTCACGAGGTGGATCTGCAGGTTCTTGTGGTTTTTCCATGTCGTCGTCTTCATGATCTTGTTGAATTGTTTCTTCCATAACCGTGTCTTTGGTTTTGGGAACTTCAGGTTCTTCATTTTATTCAATAGGTAATTTTCTTGATTTGTTGTATGTTGAATCTTCATCAAAAGTTACGTCTCTACTGATCTCTATCTTCTTGAATCGTGTAAAGTATATTCGGTAAGCTTTTGATGTGTCATTATATCCCATGAATATGCCCTTCTTTTCTGAAGGGTTTAGCATTGTTGTCTTTTCTTTTGGGATGTGTATGTACATAGGGAAACCAAATATTCTGAGATGGATGACTTCTGGTTTCTCTCCTGATAAAGCTTCTTCAAATGTCTTGTTGTTTAGTACATGGTGAGGTGTTTGGCTTTGTACATACATAGTTGTTCTTGCTGCTTCTTCCCATAAGTGCATCGGAAGATCCTGATCATGTAGCATTGCCTTCATTGCTTCCATTATTGTTATGTTCTTTCATTCTACAATGCCATTTTGTTGAGGATTGTAAGGAGTGCTCAACTCCCTCTTAATCCCAGATTCTCTACAAAGGTCTTTGAATTCGTCTGAAGTGAATTCTCCGCCATTATCCGATCAAAGGGTCTTGATCTTCCTTTCAGTATGATTTTCAACCAAGGCTTTGAATTCCTGGAATTTGCTAAATACTTCATCTTTTCCCTTCAAGAAATAAATCCATGTCTTATGGGAAAAGTCATCTATAAAATAAACAAAGTATACATACCCACTTAAGGAGCTAGAAGACATGGGACCACACACATCTCAATGGACTATCTCCAACATTCCTTTTTCCTTGCTTTCACTGCTAGGAAATGTCTTCTTCATGTTCTTTCCTTGTGCACATACCTTGCAAATGCATTCATGCTTTGTCTAGATTTCTAGTTAACCTGAAACTGCTTTGCTTGTAATTGGTAGTGCTCTATAGTGCACATGTGCAAGCCTTTTGTGCCACAATTCACTTGGTTCCATGGAGTCATGAACCAATGCTTGTTTTGGTTGTCCTTTCAATTTGTACAAACCTCCCTCTTGCTCTCGCAGAATCTAACCTCAATTTATGATCCATTGATAAATTTTATAAAAACAAAATTCTCAAAAATCAAACTCAAATGAAGAATAAAATAACCCTCTTCATTTTAGTTTAAAAATAATACCTGAAATATATTATTACTTGCCTAGGTTTAAAGCGAATCTATCATACCGCTCACAGTAAAAGTGTCGGCGAAACAAAAACAGTAACATGTCCGTCTGACAAAAGGAATTTGTGTAGCATTGAGAAAATCTATGCTCGATTTAGATTGGAAATGGAGAGCCATACCATTTACTGGAATATGTCCCTCAGAAAGAAGGAAGTTGGCATAGCATTGAGAAATGGAGGCAGCAGCACAGAAAGGCCAGAAGATAACCCTCGGTACTTTCAGATTTCTTGCCACTTGCTCCGTGCAAGACATGAAGGCGTCTGTGACGATGAAAGTGATGGGTGGAAATGATGGTGAGTGTTTCTCATCAGCAGTGCGAAGGAGGCTTTCCAACGCGGGACCCAATTTTTGAATGGAAAGAACTAACTCGCCCAGGTTGGAGGTGCGACCATGGTCGGGCGGTAAACCATCCGGAGTAGACACAAATCGAATTCTCCGTCCTGGCTGCTCCAACTCGGTCTCGTCTCTGGAAACACGAGATTTAGCGTCTTGTGAAGCTTCGACAATGCGTTTGTGGATCCAGTCAGTATTGACGAAAGTTACGAAAACATCCCTAACAATCAGCAGCTCGGCCAAATTGATGAGGGCATTAACATGACCCTGTGCAGGAGCTGGTACAATGACTGCATGCAAAGCATGTTTCCCCTTTAGATTGAAGAAATCCATATTAATTAATATTGCCGGACTTTAATCGTTTCTCTTCCCTCAATCAACTACCAGAGTTTACTGCTATGGATTTGAGCTGCAAATTTATGCACCTTCTTCAGCGGAGTTCACAATTATAGAGACTGCGCTCATTTCTTCTTATCCTCAAAGAGTGGTGGCCAGCGCATTGTAAAAACAAGATTACCACGGGTTAAAATCTTTATAAACGAAAAGTTACATCAGTTGAATTTTGAAAACAAAGTTGGTGCATGATTTGTTTTGGCATAAGCATTTTGAGTTAGAAAGCCATGTTTTGATTGATTGCTCAGGTTACGTGATCCTGGTGGACTTCAACTGGGTATTTCTCATCAATAGATAGCTTGTCTTGGTATTTGTTTAGGTTTATTGTGAGGTTCTCAATTTCATATTTTTTTCTTATAATTTATATTATATTAACAATTTTCTCAAAAGATGCAAAGGTACACAAAAAGTAAATATAAATAAACATGGAGTAAAATAAACGTGATGAACAAAAAATAGAATAGTGAAATTGATATATAATAAAGAGCTCTTTCCTCATTATTGAAATTTTATGAAGAGAACAATAAAATAGCCAAAAATTTTGGTGGTTCACTTTATGCATAGATTTCAAGAGATATTTCATGAAGAGAACAATAAAATAGCAGAAATTTTGGGTGGTTCACTTCATGCATAGATTTCAAGAGAGATGTTTTACTATCAAAGATGCAATGCACTTAATTATCTTCTCTCTAGAGTTTGCACTTTAATTCAATTATGTTAGATCTTTAAACTAAAAGATAGACAAGCACAACAAAACACAAAAGACACAAGAAATTTCCTAGGGGAAACCATAAAGCAGAAAACCCCGCAACTTCCTCAGAAATAGATTCATCACTAGTACAATATCAAGCAAGATGGAAAACCCAAAATATAAGATGTCTTCTGCAGCTCTCTCTCTTTCTCCTCCAGCAAACTTGTATTCTCTCTCACTTGGTGTGAACTTGCTTGAGTGAGTGTGATATCAAATGAGAGAGTGATCCTCTATATTTATACTTTAAGTGTGAGTGATATAATTCTTCATTGGGGCCGGCCTATCTAACTGACTGGGCCGACTTGTCCTAGGGAGATTCAAAAATAAAATTTACATTTATATTTGGGGATCTATTGCCCCGAATTTCAATGGAGGTTTTACCTCGATACTCTAGCATGACCAAATACATCCCCGAACAGAGGAAAAAAATATCCAACGGAGGTACAATAAAAGTACAATAATAATATAATAATAATATACAAAAGAATATCTTCCAAAGTTACATTTACAACAACACTCCCTCTTAACTAGGAAGGTATTCTCTCACCACAATCATCATCACAACCAAACACATACTATGGACAACGTCATCATCATTGTTGCTGCAATCCTCATCTCATTGATCATTGACTAGTGACATTTCTCGAATCTATCTGTCATGAGAAGTTCTACAGAGCCAACCCTTTTTCATGCTCGATGTAGACCTAGCTCCCATCTAGGCCTTCATCATCTCTATTAGCAAGCCATCAAGTAGGTACAACCTAGGACCACACATTACATTTCCACAGCAATAACCTGTGTCTCCTACTACCGTCTCGTCATATCGAGATCATCTCATCATCCCACGCGGAGAGCAACCCAAGTGCATACATCATGTCCATTAGACAACCTGTGTCTTCCACCCAGTGGATATAGCCCATGAACATCTGTGTCTTCCACCCAGTGGATATAGCCCAGATGTATTACGTCTCTCTCTCAGTCAACATGCGTCTCCCACCCAGTGGGTACAGCCCAGGGACATCTGTGTCTTCCACCCCGTGGACACAGCCCAAATGTATTACGACTCTCTTGTTTAACCTGCATCTTCAAACATGTGGATATAGCCAAGGAGCACCCAGGTGTATTATGTCCTTGTGGACCACTTGCGTCGTCCACCATGTAAGATATAGCCCAGATGCATCCCAGATGCTTTATGACCCATGGACCTACCAGTGTCTTCAAACATGTGGATACAGCCCAAGAGCACCCTAGGTGCATTATGTCCTTGTGGACCACCTGCGTCTTCCACCATGTAAGATACAACCCTGATACACCTGCATCTTTGGGTCACGTTGAACTCCCTCTTTCAAGGAACCTTGATCTTGATAACACCAAGATTCTCTATGAAGTACTCGAACTTCACTCTCGCTAATGGCTTCGTCAACACATCGGCTATTTGCTCGTTTGTCACCACATATTGGAGCTTCACCACTCCTCTTTACACCATATCCTGGAAATAGTGGTACTTGATCTCAATATGCTTCGCCTTGTCATGGAACACCGGGTTCTCAGAAAACTTCACACAACTTTGGTTTTCACAAAATATACAATTCACCTCTATCTCAAGATCAAACAAATCTAACAGTAGCTTCTGGAGCCATACTACCTCACAACTAGCCGAAGAAGCTGAAACATACTCTGATTCGGCTATACTCAGTGCCACACATGACTGCTTCCTGCTAAACCAAGAGATCATATCGGATCCCGAACTGAAGCAGCATCCTGAAGTGCTCTTCGTGTCCGTGGCACTGCCTTCCCAATCCGAATCAACATAAACATGTAGGTTAATATTTTGATTTGTCTCATATTTGAGCCCATACTTAATTGTACCCTTCAGGTACCTCAATATATGCTTTGAAGCAATCAGGTGAACATGTCTTCGATCCATAAGAAACTGGCTCAGGGTGTTCACAGCAAAGAATATGTCTAGTCTCATGTTCTTCAAGTACATCAACGAACCAATCATCTGCCTATACATCGTGGAATCAAATGTCTCTGAAGAAGCGTCAAACAATAGCTTCAAGTTTGATGCCATTGGTGTGGCCATTGCCTTGCAGTACATCATTCTGAACCTCTTCAGAATATCCACTGCATACTTTTCTTGACGAAGGAAAATCCCATCCGCACTATGCCACACCTCCATTCCTAAGAAGTAGTGCATCATTCCTAGGTCCTTCATCTCGAATTCTAGAGAAATCCTTCTTTTCCTATCTATAATGAGCTCATCCTCTCATGTTACAAACAAGTCATCTACATATAGTAGTAGTATCACTGGTATTCCCTCCTCAACCTTGAAGTAAAGGTTGGAATCTTCTTTACTCTTGGTAAAGTATAATCTTCTCAAAAAGCTATCCATCCTGCCATACCATGTCCTGGGTTCCTATTTCAAACCATACAAGGATTTCTTTAACTTGCACACATGAGTCTGTCTGTCATGTGTCTCGAATCCCAATGGCTGCTCCACATACACTTACTCTTCGACTACACCATTCAAGAATGTTGTCTTGACATCCATATGGTGTACCTTCCATTTCATTATCCCGGCTAGAGCAAGTATAGATCTGATGGAAGTGTACATTTTTCTACTGGTGCAAATGCCTCTTCGTAATCTATGCCTTCTTTCTAGGAGAAGCCGCGTGCCACAAATATTGACTTGTGTTTTTCAATGCTACCATCTGCAACATGCTTGATCTTGTACATCAACTTTGAAGTCACAATAGACTTCCCTACTGGTCTTGGAACTATTTCCCAGAAATCATTCTTCATAATCAACTGGTACTCTTCGATCATGGCATCCTTCCATTCCTTCTTTGCTGCTGCTTCCTCATAGTTGGAAGCTTCTTTATCAATGATGTCACATAGTAGGGCCACATAATTGGAGTATGGTCTGGGTCTCTTGCTTTCTCTGTGTGTCCCATCTAGAGCGCCTTACTTCTCTGCATCTTGTATTGCTTCACGTTCCCATGGTGGTCTTCGCTTGTGGAATTTCTTCTCACGAGGTGGATCTGCAGGTTCTTGTGGTTTTGCCATGTCGTGGTCTTCATGATCTTGTTGAATTGTTTCTTCCATAACCGTGTCTTTGGTTCTGGGAACTTCAGGTTCTTCATTTTATTCAATAGGTAATTTTCTTGATTTGTTGTATGTTGAATCTTCATCAAAAGTTACGTCTCTACTGATCTCTATCTTCTTGAATCGTGTAAAGTATATTCGGTAAGCTTTTGATGTGTCATTATATCCCATGAATATGCCCTTCTTTTCTGAAGGGTTTAGCATTGTTGTCTTTTCTTTTGGGATGTGTATGTACATAGGGAAACCAAATATTCTGAGATGGATGACTTCTGGTTTCTCTCCTGATAAAGCTTCTTCAAATGTCTTGTTGTTTAGTACATGGTGAGGTGTATGGCTTTGTACATACATAGTTGTTCTTGCTGCTTCTTCCCATAAGTGCATCGGAAGATCCTGATCATGTAGCATTGCCTTCATTGCTTCCATTATTGTTATGTTCTTTCATTCTGCAATGCCATTTTGTTGAGGATTGTAAGGAGTTCTCAACTCCCTCTTAATCCCAGATTCTCTACAAAGGTCTTTGAATTCGTCTGAAGTGAATTCTCCGCCATTATCCGATCAAAGGGTCTTGATCTTCCTTTCAGTATGATTTTCAACCAAGGCTTTGAATTCCTGGAATTTGCTAAATACTTCATCTTTTCCCTTCAAGAAATAAATCCATGTCTTATGGGAAAAGTCATCTATAAAATAAACAAAGTATACATACCCACTTAAGGAGCTAGAAGACATGGGACCACACACATCTCAATGGACTATCTCCAACATTCCTTTTTCCTTGCTTTCACTGCTAGGAAATGTCTTCTTCATGTTCTTTCCTTGTGCACATACCTTGCAAATGCATTCATGCTTTGTCTAGATTTCTAGTAAACCTGAAACTGCTTTGCTTGTAATTGGTAGTGCTCTATAGTGCACATGTGCAAGCCTTTTGTGCCACAATTCACTTGGTTCCATGGAGTCATGAACCAATGCTTGTTTTGGTTGTCCTTTCAATTTGTACAAACCTCCCTCTTGCTCTCGCAGAATCTAACCTCAATTTATGATCCATTGATAAATTTTATAAAAACAAAATTCTCAAAAATCAAACTCAAATGAAGAATAAAATAACCCTCTTCATTTTAGTTTAAAAATAATACCTGAAATATATTATTACTTGCCTAGGTTTAAAGCGAATCTATCATACCGCTCACAGTAAAAGTGTCGGCGAAACAAAAACAGTAACATGTCCGTCTGACAAAAGGAATTTGTGTAGCATTGAGAAAATCTATGCTCGATTTAGATTGGAAATGGAGAGCCATACCATTTACTGGAATATGTCCCTCAGAAAGAAGGAAGTTGGCGTAGCATTGAGAAATGGAGGCAGCAGCACAGAAAGGCCAGAAGATAACCCTCGGTACTTTCAGATTTCTTGCCACTTGCTCCGTGCAAGACATGAAGGCGTCTGTGACGATGAAAGTGATGGGTGGAAATGATGGTGAGTGTTTCTCATCAGCAGTGCGAAGGAGGCTTTCCAACGCGGGACCCAATTTTTGAATGGAAAGAACTAACTCGCCCAGGTTGGAGGTGCGACCATGGTCGGGCGGTAAACCATCCGGAGTAGACACAAATCGAATTCTCCGTCCTGGCTGCTCCAACTCGGTCTCGTCTCTGGAAACACGAGATTTAGCGTCTTGTGAAGCTTCGACCATGCGTTTGTGGATCCAGTCAGTATTGACGAAAGTTACGAAAACATCCCTAACAATCAGCAGCTCGGCCAAATTGATGAGGGCATTAACATGACCCTGTGCAGGAGCTGGTACAATGACTGCATGCAAAGCATGTTTCCCCTTTAGATTGAAGAAATCCATATTAATTAATATTGCCGGACTTTAATCGTTTCTCTTCCCTCAATCAACTACCAGAGTTTACTTCTATCGATTTGAGCTGCAAATTTATGCACCTTCTTCAGCGGAGTTCACAATTATAGAGACTGCGCTCATTTCTTCTTATCCTCAAAGAGTGGTGGCCAGCGCATTGTAAAAACAAGATTACCACGGGTTAAAATCTTTATAAACGAAAAGTTACATCAGTTGAATTTTGAAAACAAAGTTGGTGCATGATTTGTTTTGGCATAAGCATTTTGAGTTAGAAAGCCATGTTTTGATTGATTGCTCAGGTTACGTGATCCTGGTGGACTTTAACTGGGTATTTCTCATCAATAGATAGCTTGTCTTGGTATTTGTTTAGGTTTATTGTGAGGTTCTCAATTTCATATTTTTTTCTTATAATTTATATTATATTAACAATTTTCTCAAAAGATGCAAAGGTACACAAAAAGTAAATATAAATAAACATGGAGTAAAATAAACGTGATGAACAAAAAATAGAATAGTGAAATTGATATATAATAAAGAGCTCTTTCCTCATTATTGAAATTTTATGAAGAGAACAATAAAATAGCCAAAAATTTTGGTGGTTCACTTTATGCATAGATTTCAAGAGATATTTCATGAAGAGAACAATAAAATAGCAGAAATTTTGGGTGGTTCACTTCATGCATAGATTTCAAGAGAGATGTTTTACTATCAAAGATGCAATGCACTTAATTATCTTCTCTCTAGAGTTTGCACTTTAATTCAATTATGTTATATCTTTAAACTGAAAGATAGACAAGCACAACAAAACACAAAAGACACAAGAAATTTCCTAGGGGAAACCATAAAGCAGAAAACCCCGCAACTTCCTCAGAAATAGATTCATCACTAGTACAATATCAAGCAAGATGGAAAACCCAAAATATAAGATGTCTTCTGCAGCTCTCTCTCTTTCTCCTCCAGCAAACTTGTATTCTCTCTCACTTGGTGTGAACTTGCTTGAGTGAGTGTGATATCAAATGAGAGAGTGATCCTCTATATTTATACTTTAAGTGTGATTGATATAATTCTTCATTGGGGCCGGCCTATCTAACTGACTGGGCCGACTTGTCCTAGGGAGATTCAAAAATAAAATTTACATTTATATTTGGGGAGCTATTGCCCCGAATTTCAATGGAGGTTTTACCTCGGTACTCTAGCATGACCAAATACATCCCCGAACAGAGGAAAAAAATATCCAACGGAGGTACAATAAAAGTACAATAATAATATAATAATAATATACAAAAGAATATCTTCCAAAGTTACATTTACAACAACACTCCCTCTTAACTAGGAAGGTATTCTCTCACCACAATCATCATCACAACCAAACACATACTATGGACAACGTCATCATCATTGTTGCTGCAATCCTCATCTCATTGATCATTGACTAGTGACATTTCTCGAATCTATCTGTCATGAGAAGTTCTACAGAGCCAACCCTTTTTCATGCTCGATGTAGACCTAGCTCCCATCTAGGCCTTCATCATCTCTATTAGCAAGCCATCAAGTAGGTACAACCTAGGACCACACATTACATTTCCACAGCAATAACCTGTGTCTCCTACTACCGTCTCGTCATATCGAGATCATCTCATCATCCCACGCGGAGAGCAACCCAAGTGCATACATCATGTCCATTAGACAACCTGTGTCTTCCACCCAGTGGATATAGCCCATGAACATCTGTTTCTTCCACCCAGTGGATATAGCCCAGATGTATTACGTCTCTCTCTCAGTCAACATGCGTCTCCCACCCAGTGGGTACAGCCCAGGGACATCTGTGTCTTCCACCCCGTGGACACAGCCCAAATGTATTACGACTCTCTTGTTTAACCTGCATCTTCAAACATGTGGATATAGCCAAGGAGCACCCAGGTGTATTATGTCCTTGTGGACCACTTGCGTCGTCCACCATGTAAGATACAGCCCAGATGCATCCCAGATGCTTTATGACCCATGGACCTACCAGTGTCTTCAAACATGTGGATACAGCCCAAGAGCACCCTAGGTGCATTATGTCCTTGTGGACCACCTGCGTCTTCCACCATGTAAGATACAACCCTGATACACCTGCATCTTTGGGTCACGTTGAACTCCCTCTTTCAAGGAACCTTGATCTTGATAACACCAAGATTATCTATGAAGTACTCGAACTTCACTCTCGCTAATGGCTTCGTCAACACATCGGCTATTTGCTCGTTTGTCACCACATATTGGAGCTTCACCACTCCTCTTTACACCATATCCTGGAAATAGTGGTACTTGATCTCAATATGCTTCTCCTTGTCATGGAACACCGGGTTCTCAGAAAACTTCACACAACTTTGGTTTTCACAAAATATACAATTCACCTCTATCTCAAGATCAAACAAATCTAACAGTAGCTTCTGGAGCCATACTACCTCACAACTAGCCGAAGAAGCTGAAACATACTCTGATTCGGCTATACTCAGTACCACACATGACTGCTTCCTGCTAAACCAAGAGATCATATCGGATCCCGAACTGAAGCAACATCCTGAAGTGCTCTTCGTGTCCGTGGCACTGCCTTCCCAATCCGAATCAACATAAACATGTAGGTTAATATTTTTATTTGTCTCATATTTGAGCCCATACTTAATTGTACCCTTCAGGTACCTCAATATATGCTTTGCAGCAATCAGGTGAACATGTCTTCGATCCATAAGAAACTGGCTCAGGGTGTTCACAGCAAAGAATATGTCTAGTCTCATGTTCTTCAAGTACATCAACGAACCAATCATCTGCCTATACATCGTGGAATCAAATGTCTCTGAAGAAGCGTCAAACAATATCTTCAAGTTTGATGCCATTGGTGTGGCCATTGCCTTGCAGTCCATCATTCTGAACCTCTTCAGAATATCCACTGCATACTTTTCTTGACGAAGGAAAATCCCATCCGCACTATGCCACACCTCCATTCCTAAGAAGTAGTGCATCATTCCTAGGTCCTTCATCTCGAATTCTAGAGAAATCCTTCTTTTCCTATCTATAATGAGCTCATCCTCTCATGTTACAAACAAGTCATCTACATATAGTAGTAGTATCACTGGTATTCCCTCCTCAACCTTGAAGTAAAGGTTGGAATCTTCTTTACTCTTGGTAAAGTATAATCTTCTCAAAAAGCTATCCATCCTGCCATACCATGTCCTGGGTTCCTATTTCAAACCATACAGGGATTTCTTTAACTTGCACACATGAGTCTGTCTGTCATGTGTCTCGAATCCCAATGGCTGCTCCACATACACTTACTCTTCGACTACACCATTCAAGAATGTTGTCTTGACATCCATATGGTGTACCTTCCATTTCATTATCACGGCTAGAGCAAGTATAGATCTGATGGAAGTGTACATCTTTCTACTGGTGCAAATGCCTCTTCGTAATCTATGCCTTCTTTCTAGGAGAAGCCGCGTGCCACAAATATTGACTTGTGTTTTTCAATGCTACCATCTGCAACATGCTTGATCTTGTACATCAACTTTGAAGTCACAATAGACTTCCCTACTAGTCTTGGAACTATTTCCCAGACATCATTCTTCATAATCAACTGGTACTCTTCGATCATGGCATCCTTCCATTCCTTCTTTGCTGTTGCTTCCTCATAGTTGGAAGCTTCTTTATCAATGATGTCACATAGTAGGGCCACATAATTGGAGTATGGTCTGGGTCTCTTGCTTTCTCTGTGTGTCCCATCTAGAGCGCCTTACTTCTCTGCATCTTGTATTGCTTCACGTTCCCATGGTGGTCTTCGCTTGTGGAAGTTCTTCTCACGAGGTGGATCTGCAGGTTCTTGTGGTTTTGCCATGTCGTGGTCTTCATGATCTTGTTGAATTGTTTCTTCCATAACCGTGTCTTTGGTTCTGGGAACTTCAGGTTCTTCATTTTATTCAATAGGTAATTTTCTTGATTTGTTGTATGTTGAATCTTCATCAAAAGTTACGTCTCTACTGATCTCTATCTTCTTGAATCGTGTAAAGTATATTCGGTAAGCTTTTGATGTGTCATTATATCCCATGAATATGCCCTTCTTTTCTGAAGGGTTTAGCATTGTTGTCTTTTCTTTTGGGATGTGTATGTACATAGGGAAACCAAATATTCTGAGATGGATGACTTCTGGTTTCTCTCCTGATAAAGCTTCTTCAAATGTCTTGTTGTTTAGTACATGGTGAGGTGTATGGCTTTGTACATACATAGTTGTTCTTGCTGCTTCTTCCCATAAGTGCATCGGAAGATCCTGATCATGTAGCATTGCCTTCATTGCTTCCATTATTGTTATGTTCTTTCATTCTGCAATGCCATTTTGTTGAGGATTGTAAGGAGTGCTCAACTCCCTCTTAATCCCAGATTCTCTACAAAGGTCTTTGAATTCGTCTGAAGTGAATTATCCGCCATTATCCGATCAAAGGGTCTTGATCTTCCTTTCAGTATGATTTTCAACCAAGGCTTTGAATTCCTGGAATTTGCTAAATACTTCATCTTTTCCCTTCAAGAAATAAATCCATGTCTTATGGGAAAAGTCATCTATAAAATAAACAAAGTATACATACCCACTTAAGGAGCTAGAAGACATGGGACCACACACATCTCAATGGACTATCTCCAACATTCCTTTTTCCTTGCTTTCACTGCTAGGAAATGTCTTCTTCATGTTCTTTCCTTGTGCACATACCTTGCAAATGCATTCATGCTTTGTCTAGATTTCTAGTAAACCTGAAACTGCTTTGCTTGTAATTGGTAGTGCTCTATAGTGCACATGTGCAAGCCTTTTGTGCCACAATTCACTTGGTTCCATGGAGTCATGAACCAATGCTTGTTTTGGTTGTCCTTTCAATTTGTACAAACCTCCCTCTTGCTCTCCAATTACTGTTCCATCTTTTATTGTCTTTCCTTTTGGACAGATTAGAACTTGGCCATCAACAGATGCAACCCTCATTCCTTTAGCATTTCTAATGGTGAGATGGAGAGGAGATTCTTCATCAATCCTGGTACATAGAGAACATCTTTCATCTTTAATGATTTTCTAGAATTTAGCTTGTAGGTGGCTTGTAGGAAGCTTTTCCACTTCCTTTGATGGGATATTGATAATCATCCCCAAGTTTCACCTTGTGAGGTGACTCATGTTTTGATAGGTTAATGAAAGATTCTTTGTACCCCGTCATATGCTTGGGTGCTCCACTATTTACAAGACAATCATTTATCCCATGTGTGATGGTACCTGTGAGTGTTGAGATTAAAACATATTCTTCATCACTTGAAGAATCATCCCTTTCTTCTCTAGTTCTTTTCCTTGCTGGTTCATCATCTTCAACGGTGTGAGCATGATGCCTTTTCTTGTTGGTTTTCCTGGAAGGTCCTTGATTTCTGGGACAATTTCTTGAGTAATGTGCCTATTCATCACATGTGAAACATCTGATACTGGAGAGATCCCTTCTAGGTCCATGATTCATTCTCGATCTTTTGTGATGATGGTCCTCCCTCTTGTTGTGATTACTGTGAGCAATTAGAGCTTGGTCATCATCATATCCCATCTTCTCTTCTCTTGCTACTAGTCGATCTTCTTCATGGGTGCATTCTTCCCATAGTCTGTTGAAGGTGATCATCTTCTTCCTGGCACATATTCCTTGAATGAATGAGTCCCATGATCTTGGGAGACCATTCAACGTGGTCATTACAATCTCTCCTTCTTCTACTTTGTCTTAAATTGCTTCAAGTTGCTCCTTGATTTGAGAGACCCTTGTGAAGTAAGATTGCATAGTCTCTGAGTGTTGGATATTTACATTCTTGAGTTGGTTCCTTAGAGTCATCTTCCGATTTATGTTCTTCCCTTCGAATATCTTCGTTAAAGCATCGAACATATCCTTGGGAGTCTTCAAGGATGATACATGAGGGATGAGATGATATTTTATGGAGTTTGCAATAATCCTCTTAGCTTTGATTAAGGTCTTCTTATGGATTTATTTTTCCTCTTCTCCTTTTGGTTCTGGAACCTCCCCATTGACATATTTGTCCAAGTCATTTTCTTCTAGGACAAGAGAGATTCTATACTTCCATGCTCAGAACTTATTAGCTCCTTCAAGATTATCTTCAAGCTTGGTGTAATTTGTCATTTTGAAATGAGAACCTCAAATGGAAATAACAAAGAATTTTAGAACTTACCAATTTGATATGCCCAACCTGGTTCTAGAGCTGGCTGACCTAGGGTTTGTCAGAGAAGCCCTAATTTTCCAAACTTGGAATTTTGAACTTCTTCTTGGATAGAAAGATGTACCTCCTCAAGGCTAGTTGTCTAGTGTACTCCTTTGTCTGGATTGATGGAGGAAAACCCCAAAAGATTGATGCCCTACTTTTCTCCCGACACGAGTGACTCGGTGAAATATGAAAATTATTCAAATTGAATTCTGCTTCCTCCAAAAGATGCGCCCTCCTAGGGTGAGTTATCCTAGCCCTCTTTTCTTGATGATGTGTGGAGAGAATACCTTGAACTAGGAAGCCCTAGTTTCCCGCTGCTCCACAATGCCTTCTTTTTAGATTTTCTTTGATACCATGTTAGAGTTTGTACTTTAATTCAATTATGTTAGATCTTTAAACTAAAAGCTAGACAAGAACAACAAAACACAAAAGATAGAACAAATTTCCTGAGGGAAACCATAAAGGAGAAAACCTTGCAACTTCCTCAGAAATAGATTCGGCACTAGTACAATATCAAGCAAGATGGAAAACCCAAAATATAAGATGTCTTATGCAACTCCCTCTCTTTCTCCTCTAATGAACTTGTCTTCTCTCTCACTTGGTGGGAACTTGCTTGAGTGAGTGTGATATCAAATGAGAGAGCGATCCTCTCTATTTTTACTTTAAGTGTGAGTGACCTAATTCCTCATTGGGGATGACCTCTCTAACTGATTGGGCTGACCTGTCCTAAGGAGACTCAAAAATACAATTTACATATATCTTTTGGGGAGCTATTGCCCAGACTTACAATGGAGGTTTTACCTCGATATCCTAGCATGACCAAATATAATAACAATACAATAAAAGTACAATAATAATATAAAAAAGAATATATTCCGAAGTTACATTTACAACAACAATTGTTGTCACACATCTAAAGAATTTTTATTACACCTTACTTGTCACAAATAAAACTTGGAAACCAAATTTGCTTCAAATGCAAGCTTAAATGCCTTCAAACTTAGAGGAGCAAGTTGTGAGATGGTCAAGAAAATAAGAATACAAGGAGTACTTAGTTTGTTGGAAAGAATAGAGTTTTGGATATGCAACATGGATATGAAAGAGAGAGTTTGGAAAATGTTATTGATACATTGTTGTAGGGTTCTTGAAATCCTTCCAATGAGCATGATACTCACATTCAATTACCATGAGGGTTTGATGTAGGAGCATCCTTGGGTCCTTTTTATTTTAAATTCCTTTAATTGTGCATTTAGTTGGTTTCACACCAATAAGTTATACTTTCTTTGGGTTGAGCTAGCAGGGTTGCACATTGTGTATTAGATTCATTTAAGAGTTGCAAGTTACAAAGTATTCATAGTACAAGTGTTACATCAATCTCTGAGTCTATGATGTGCGAACATAGTCACATGCCCAAGTAGAGTCAAAGGAACTCCAGACCATACCATAAGAGCGAGAAGGGGTTTTGGGGAGAAATCTCACTTCTGGTGAACAAGTAGCATGTGTCCGAGATAACCTACCAAAACAACTTCTTAGTTTGCTTTTTCTGTCCATATGATTCATAATCAAGTCTATGTGGTATTGCATACACATGAAAATGAGTGGACTTACATTCAGAGCATTAATAGTGCTTATCTCAAAATGTAGTTATTTTATTCAATGATGTTTTAGAATATTTTTAATATAAAAATTTATTTATTTTATTAGAGAAGTTAATCATTTGAATGATATTTTTGTTTAATTGATAAATTCAACACAAGAAATACTATTTAATTTTCATATCAACTAACACAATATAAACTATGGGAATTTGGTAATATAATCTTTGGTCAAATCATAATTAGTCATTGTTAAAATTTCATTTTTATTATATAAATAGAATCAACAACCTCAAATATCGACAAACTGTATATTTTCAAATTCTGAACAATTTTATTTATAATTCCAATAATTCTTCTAGAAAGTAAAAAAGAAAAAAAAAAAAAAAAACTTTAATAAAATCCAAATTATAATATGTTTGAACTATTCTAAAATAAAATAGTATTGTCATTTAGTTTAATTGGAAATCACATTCACATTTAATTTAATCCAATCAATTGATTAAAATATGAGACTCCTTTCTTTTTCTAACTTAATATAAATAAACAAAATTGAAGTCATAATCTACAAATTTTTCTTAGAAGTTTGCTCTTTAATTTTTATGTCCCATCAAGCGCATATTAATTTGGATCTAAAATAAAATAGTATTGTCATATAATTTAATTGGAAATTGCATTCACATTTAATTTAATCCACTCAATTGATTAAAATACGTGACTCCTTTTTCTAACTTAATATAAATAAACAAAATTGAAGTCATAATCTACAAAAAATTTTCTCACAAGTTTGCTCTTTCATTTTTATGTCCTATCAAGCACCTATTAATTTGGACCTATAACCTATTTAGTTTAATTGGAAATCGCATTCACATTTAACTTAATTTAATTTAATCCAATCAATTGATTAAAATATGCGACTCCTTTCTAACTTAATATAAATAAAACAAAATTGAAATCATAAATGTACAAATTTTTCTTAGAAGTTTGCTCTTTAATTTAATTTTTATTGCACATCAAACGCCTATTAATTTGGACCTATAAACTATACATTTTTATTCATTCTATAGTTTGACTATATTTTAAACTGTATTATATTAATTTTGTTTTTTAAATTAGTATTTTTCAAAAACTTGACATCCTCCTGGTTTTTCCCTTCCTATAAGGACGGCAGGCTGACGTCATGTACTGCCCAAGCAGCCTACTGGGTCTAAAAATCACAGGCCTTCGAGGCAACCTGTAGCGTTCAGAAATCATAGCCCTTGAAAAATCAGGTTGCCTAGGGTTTAATGATCCTCGATTTGCTTCATAGCTTATATCAGGATATATTTTAGTCAGTCTTTTGATGTAAGAAATACGACAACATGTATATTGCATGCACAAAGCATGCAATATGTTATGCCAACAACCTAGAGGTTTGGTGCAACCTTGGAATTATACAAGCCTACCATATCTAAGTTTTAATGGCTTGCAGGAAAGAACAACAAGACAGATACAATAAAGGTGAGCTCCCTAGATTCGATCTCTCGACCAAAGCCATCAGAGAAGGATAATGGACTTGCTCTGCTCCTCCTAAGGTGGTAGTTGATCCAAGAGTCGTTGGAGTCTACCATTGATTCGTCTGCCATGGATCAATAGTTTTTGGGATTGACTAATATTGTCTGAATGCACCCTTCAGATGACCATATTTCGAAACTGAATCATGTGAATATATATTGTAGGAAGCGGATTCAAATCATTGTGTTCATTCAACTCAGGTTACTTCAGTGCCGCTATTAAGCTACATGGCGGCTATATTACTGCAGGAGTTAACATTGCATTCTACATAATTATACGTTTCGTTTACTTCATTCTATTATGTTCGTACTTTAATATGTTTATGTTATTTTGTTCTGTGTGTAGATGACAGGTGATCAGTATTCATTTTAGCTCAAAGCTCATCTATTTCCCGGCATTATTGAGCACTTGAGATTGAATTTTTAATTTGTGGTTTTTAGTTATATAGATTTAGTTGGTCACTAACTCAACAATTCAATAGGTTTTTAATGTGGAAAAGTTAGACTGTTGGCAAGATTTGGTCCAGTAGTGCTCAACTGCTATTCTATTTTGAAATTATGTTGAAATGGCGTATATGAAGTATAGTAGGTTAACAATTTAATATGCTTTTAATGTGGAAAAGTTAGACTGTTGGCAAGATTTGGTCCAGTAGTGCTCAACTGCTATTCTATTTTGAAATTATGTTGAAATGGCGTATATGCAGTATAGTAGGTTAACCTTTGATCGTATCATATCACAGTATAGAATGGAGAGAAACTCATTAGGAAATGTTATTTTTGCCGAACCTTGAGAACTAGAACTAATAATAAGGGCATTTTCTAATTTCTTTCATTTCTAGTTTCTAGTTTGTTCAAGTGTAGTTTCGTAGATGGAGTAGAGTGTTACCTCACAAATAGCTTAGCTTAAGGTTGAAATTTCAGTACTGTTACCTCACAAACAACAAACTTTTGTACATGAAAGTCTTGATCTAACGGTAGCGTAAGTTTCATTTTATTGGATTTTTATCATGGTTTTGCCGTTTCCAACTTTTAGCTTCTATCACTAGTAGTATATATTTTATTTCAATATTTTTTAAAGCTTTGAAATAAGATTGATTGTTGAAAGAAAAAGTGAGGTTTTGAAATAAAGAGAAAGTGTATTTTTGGATGATTACTTTAAAGGTTAAAGATTGATACTAAATTTATTTATACAGTATTGATTAAGTGTTATCCCAAAAAATGAACTATAATTTTTAAATTTCTAAAGTTCTAAATTATTAATTGATATTATGTAATTGATATTATTATTATAACTTTATCTTCATTTTAAATTTGTGAAATATAAAAGAAATTCAAATATAATTAAAGTACAAATTTATTAAAATTTTAAAAATGTAAAGTTAGGTGATTAAGTTATATGCTTTATACATGCATAAAGCAATTGAGATTGGCGTCTTTTATTGTATAATGCATTTAACTTTCTTCTCAAACAAAATTGATTCATATTCTTATTTTTTTAAATTTTGATATTTTAAACTAACAAAAAATAAATAAAAATGTTTACCCAGTGATATTCCATAATTACAGGATAGGATGGTTCAGGATGGTTTGCATTTTGAGATGTTATATTTCTTTTATTCACTCATTAACTTTCCATTATGATTATGGATTTATCTCCCACTACGAGGATTTTCTAAAATAATAAAAAAAATTCTATGGACGGTATGGAATTATAAAGAGGAATAAGAATAACATTATACATGATCTACTTATCATAATTACAAACAATCTTACCTTGAAAACACTGATAATCAAGTCATAGATCTGTATGGTTAACCTCTCATTGACCCTTCATGAACTCTCAAGGGTGGTTAACTAACCCCTCTTCTGAAAGCCAAGACTTCTCCTGACAACATTATACAATTTTTACCGATGACTTATTTCCTGACATTTGCACGGTCATAGTCAGAATTTGTGTTCTCGCCATGTGACTTCGATAAAGTGTTTTTCAGTTTCTCTCTTATCCTTCAATTCCAGTTGGATTAGAGTTCTGATATCGAGGGTGTCGTTTTACAGCACTCAGAGATGCAGCAGTGAAATTAATGGAGCATTATTATTTAACTATTCTGAATGTTTTTGCAATGAATGAGAGTGTCCTTTTACTGCACTTAGTTCCTGTAGCAGTGAAATTAGTGAATTCGTCCAAAATGTTTTTGTATTTACGTTGCAATTATCAAACAACCAGGTTCAATCGGATGACGACGACGAGATAAATATTGAATTCCTGGAACACTACCAGGCCAACATTATACCTTACAGACCAACATTTACATAAAAAGTAGAAAATGGAGGAACATGGATGATTATTACTGGCAGGGAGTTGAAAACCCACCTTTGGTTTGATCCCACCAAGGATTTCCACCATTACAGTATTCTATGGACACCATCTATGATTGTGTAAGTAAAACAGATATAAACTAGCAATTGCCCCCAAGAAGGTGCAATAATACGTCGATAAGTTGTTGGTGTAGAGGGAAATGGATGAAAAAAAAAACTAAAAGCACTTTCAGTAGCATTTTTTTATGAAATCCATTACCCGAAATTAGGATATACTAATCCTAACTTTTTTAATTTAGATTATTCAAATCACTTCCATATAGAATATGAATGTAGGGTTGTATATTTATTTGTCATAAAATATGAATAAATGTAGGTTTGTATATTTATTTGTCAGGTATATACAATTTCAAATATCTCTCATACTTATTATTTACAATTACATTGAAGCACCAATAAATCTAACATGAACCTTTGAAATTGCATTGAAAACACTGCCCATTAAAGGAAATTATTTAAGTATGATCATAATTGATTGTGGACAACAATTAATTTAGTAGTACTAGGCCAATTTCAAATATTAACAAGGATATTTTAATATTTTATAGCAGGAGCAATTGAAATACAACACTCTTATCAAGAATGTTATTCAATTAATGCATCATGAATGCAATAGTGCACAACAAGGTTTAATGGGTGTGCAAAGACCAATAAACTATGTATCTACTTTGGCACTAAAATGGTCATTGATCTTCCATTAAAGAAGAATAAAAAAGACTTTAATGGGTATACACAAAAAGACTTAACAATTGTGCACAACTTATAGATTTTGTATCTACTTTGGGATTGAAAGTCATTGATATTCCATAGAGAGGAATCCAAACCAAACAATATAATCAATTTATTGAATTTACATGGAGAATGAGGGTTCACATAGAGAATCCAAAAGAAACATATTCATCAAGTTACAACTTATAGATTTTGTATCTACTTTGGGATTGAAAGTAATTTATATTCCATAGAGAAGAATCCAAACCAAATAATATAATCAATTTATTGAATTTATATGGAGAATGAGGGTTCACATAGAGAATCCAAAAGAAACATATTCATCAAATTACTGAATTCGTATGGATTCTCCAACTGAGCAACATGTCCTACATCCTTTAGAAACATCAACATCCACTCTTGCGTGTCACCTCAATGTTTGCATGAAAATAAGGCTTTGTTACACATGTCTTGTGGTTGCTCAGGAAATAAAAATTGTGTAGGATGGTGGGCATATTACAAATTTGTCACTATAAAGAGGCTTTGTCATTTGGATAAAAAGAAATCACTTTTATGTAGACTCCTAATTCCATTTATTCTATATGGTTGTGAGGTTTATACCATAAAACTTGGAACAAAATTAAGCCAATCCAAAAATATTTTAGTGCTAACAACTTTGAAATTCAAAACAATACTTACAATATTTTATGTGTTTCAGGATTTCCAAGTGCATCAGCTTAGATTTTGACACATGTATATTGTCTTTTATATGTTTATCATAGAAAAATTACACAAAGGTATTCATTGAAATACATGTTTATTTTTTAACTTCTAATTTTCTTTATAATGATTATTAAAAGATATGATAATACAATTTTTTTTAATTTTTAAAAATGAAAAAGAATTAGAAAAAATATTAAATATAATAATAATGAAATATATAATTTGAGAAAATAATTTAAATAATGAAGCAACATGAGTATACTACACAATATATCACTTGGAAACCAAAACATTATCCTAGAGAAAGATCAGGAGACACACCACAATACCCAATAAAAGTAAGGCAGAGTGATGGATTTATTAGATTAAATTCTTTTTGTTGAGCCATTTGAGTTGCCACACTGTGATTGAAAAAATAGAGCCCTGCTATCATAATTGCAGTGATAAATGTAATTAGAATGTAGAGGGGTGGAACTTTATGCATATCCTGCGAGGACTAATGTCATTAGTGACAGAATTTAAAGAGAGCATATTCAAATACTTGATTAAATAAATAAAAAATAGTAACATTCATAATTCTCACACTTCTCCGAAAGAATAAAGGGACCTTACAATCACCTTAATTACTTCCAAATTGTAGGAAGCTCCAGGATACCATGGATTAGGACTAGAAAGCTTTCGAGGAATTCTAGTGGGTACATTATCAAATGCACTGCATGAGATGGTTGTCCATACCACAATCAGCAGGGTATTCCATAGTCTACACAATAACAATATCATAAAAAAAACAAATTGCATACTATCAATGTTGGCACTCTTCAAAAGGTCTGCAAGTTTCACGACAAAATTGCAAACTTTATGGTGTGCATCCCTGCCAAGAAGCCCTTCAGAGATAGCCATGGATAGTGTGAAACTTTTGGACAGTCTAGGTCCTAGGAATCAAACCCAGGGTTCAACCTCGCCATGTACTCTTACCATTGAGCTCCTTTCCCTCTTTATGACGGACAAAGTCACAAAGTCTTAAATTAAGGTTATCCTTTGTTATCAAATATGTGTTCGTGCAAGTGTGTTATCCTTTTTCAGAGAACGAAAACCATTATGCAACACTCTTCTAGGTTTGCATATTCTCACAGCGTAATGACAATGGTTCAAATCCTAGAAAATTCCATTGAAGCATTGGCCTCCTTTTCACATCTCTAGCCAAATCCTCATTGTGACCGTAATGAGGAATTACTCATTGAGCCGAGACTCTTTCCATCCTATCCCATCACCACTTTTTAAAAGTTTGATATGTAGATATATGCAACACCTTCTACGGAATATATAATATCAAAATCTAATTGTGTGAACAATTCCATTTGGTTGATGGCCCATGGGAACATTTCTAAGTGATGGAAATGGCCTAAACTTCCTCCACATATTGATGATTGGACTCTATCCTTGAAAACTATTCATGATGCTCCATTAAAACAATGTGATTTCATTTTCAAGTGGATAGTTAATCAGTGTGGCACTATTTATGGATTCAATTGGTCTGCACCATCTTCTATGCACACATGGTTCAATAGTGGGTCATCTTTAAACCAAAGTTTGTGCATAGGAACAAGTCCTAGACACTCTCAACCATGCCAAAAAAGAAATGGATCTAGCAATGAGATTTTGGTTTGCTAAATGTGGGTTTGTGTAGATGGACAAATCCCAATTGTTCTCATCTATACAAAACAAAAAGCAGGTTTGGCAATGTGATTCTAGTTTATTGATTGTGAGGTTAGCTGTACTCATATAAGTAGCAATAATTATATGATTAATGCACTTTTGGATCATTACAAGAGCATTTCAAAAGCATTTCCAACAAATTTGAAAGGCCATGGAGAGCATACATATGCATTAGCAATTCTTAGGAATCATTTTGATACATTGAGAATCACCTTTGAAGGGTATTTTATTATATGGAGAGGTATTTGACCTGGAAGCTATTAAAAGTAGTAGATGTTAGGACCATTTGGCATTTATGGAAAAAATTGACCATATTAGTGGAATGTGTGATGTAATCAAAACATGTGTATGAGGAAATGATGTTGAGTTTCACCTTCAAACATATTACGATCAACCTTATAGCTATTTTAATATACACAATAGAGTTTTTTGACGAGGATGGGAAAAGGGGAAGAAGCTAAAATATTTGAAATAAAATCATTCTCTTGGCAAAGATTTCCAATGCTAATAAAATAAATCCAAAAGGGTGTTTCATTGGAATACTAGGAAGGGATGATTTACTCAAGAATTTGTCTATCACTACACCTTGTAATTACTGGATTGGAGGGATTGAAAATAACACACATACTATAGCTTTTCCTCGGGTTGTTGTCAATTGAAAGAAAAAAGATGGGCCTCAACACAACATGATTATTGCAAGTTGATTGAAAATGGTAGGAGGGTTGTTAAGGGGCTGTAAATGCACTCGTTTAGACCTGTTTTAGTACCTCATGTAGCCATCAAAATGGAAGCAATATTAAATGGTTTCCACAAGCAGTGAAGAGCTCTTCCAATTTACATCTAGAGATAAAGGAATTTGAGATTAATCGTTCACCCATCAAAGAGATATTCTCAACAACAATTACATCATTGCAATAAGACAAATTGTGTAATCAAGTTAGTTTTGCAAGAGAGAAACTAAGACCAAATAGAATTAATAACTCATGAGGGATACATACAACAGATATAGAAATAAATTATGCAATAGTTTCCTAGTCCCATTCATATCCTGCGCAATGACATTAACAAACATAAATATAGAACCTCCGAATGACCTTTAAAAAAATTATAGCAACCTATAACCATCTTAATACCTGAGTATTTTAAACACCCAAAGGCTTTCACATTAGGTTTGTATCCATCTTAAGAGATTGTTAAATTAATGGTTAAAGTGGATATATTCTAATTGTTTTTAAAGATAAGGATAATGTTTGTGTAAATAGTAATTTCTAGTTCGCACCAAGCATGTGAACTCATAGTTAGTGAGGATACATCCTTGATCATAAAACAATTATAGTTTCACTATCCTTATCAACCAACCACAACCAACCACATATTTGTATATTTTATATGCATCTTTATGAAATTTGATGCCTCTACTAATAACAATAAAGGTGTATGGAAAGAAAAAAAATCATTTTTCAACTAGTTTTTACACAATCTTTGTCTAATTCTAATCCTGGAAATTATTGTACTCTACAAGAAATAATAAAAGCTGTATCAAAGCAATAAAAATGAAACTGGTTGATCATATATACTTTTACAAAACCCAATCAATCCTCACTAAGCTAAAGGCCCCAATCCCTTTATTCCATGATGATATTATTGAAATACAAAGTTCACCCCTAATAATGTAAAGCATTTTAATACCCAAAGTTATGTCATTTTTGTAATATTATATCGTAACCTGAAATTTAAAAAAATCCTTGTGAAGGTTGATCACCAAATTCCATACCCGACCTTAAACAAGACCATGCCCTCTCATATCAAGTATTCTTCCATTAAAAATTCTTCAACAAATTAAAAATACCGTTTAACTATCCACGTATTAAGATAAAGGCCCAGATACATGAAAACCAGTCAATGATCACTTAGTGGCACACTTCACAAGGTAATAGATTATTTTCCATCGTGTATCTAAATGCATACAACATAAATCTCTGCAAAATAGAGTGACATATATTTAGAGTTAATTGAATAATAAGTAGATTCTAGAAAGAAAATGAACCTAAAGGGTGCATGAAAAGTTGTCACCAAAGGACCATCTCAATCTATATCTAATAGTAAAGTAGCATATTTTTTAATACAAAAAGTGAATATATTTATTCAAAAAATAACATATAACCAAAAAAAAAAAATTGACAATATATTTGTCTCATCTTCCTACAATTTAGGAAGAGCACTCTTCATGGTTCACCCCAAATTGTAAATTACAAACACAAACTCTTTGCCTAGTCATCAAAGCACTTCTTCCACTTTCAAAATCATTTTGATTTTGGTGCTTTCTTTAAATAATCAAGATAAGCCCCCACACAATTGTCCATATGGTACCTTTGCACATAATGCATACGGATTACACATAATACACCTCAAGACTCTAAAATTTAAATGTGCTCTATCATGGATGCATTATTCATATCCATCTTACTATGTATGAGCTTGAAAAAAGAGACATTTACAAAGATAAGGTATACAAGGAAAACCAAGATATACATCATTTGAGCTCAGAATAAGAGTCAAATTACAGAACATGCACCCAAATCATAAACCCCTGTATATGATACAGATATAGAGATGACATGTACTTTCTCATTCTGAGACACAAATTAACAAGAATAAATTTCTTCAAAAGAACTAGTGTTTTCCTCTTGACTTAATAAGGCTCTTGCATTGTGAATTCAAGATCGTAAAATTGTTGATGTATATGTAACTTCAGAATGTATTTCATATATGTATGTTGCATGTACTCCTATAGAGATGGTATTATTCCTCTATATCGAAGTGTCGTCATTTATATTGTAAATGTCGTAACTTATACTTGATGGGTTATTAGACCACCTTGTTGGGGTCGGCCCTGTATAAGTCATGTGGGTAAAAGGGTTATTAGACCACCCTATTGGGGGTCCTCCATGTGGGTCGAAGGGTTATTAGACCACCCTATTGGGGGTCGGCCCAGTCAGCATTATGTTATGTGGTTAAGTTCGAGCCTACATGAGTTATGTAAAAGGCAAGTCAAGTCAAGTATAAATAGAGTGCGGGAGGCACTCTATTTGATCACTCACTTCTCACTCATGCACTCAAGGAGGAGTGGTGCACTTATGGAGGAGGAGGATCTACTGCTAGGATATGTCTATCTCTTATGGTTGGGTTGTATCATTGCTCTATCTATCTCTGAGGAAGTTATTGGGGTTTTTCACCTTTATGGTTTTCCCCAAGTAAATCTTTATGTCTCTTGTGTGCTTGCATTATTGTCTCCATGATTGATATACTGTAGATATGTTGTACATGTTGTTCTCTCAGTTAAGATCCTAGATCAGATTGAAGTAAATTCTGAAAATTTAACATGGTATCAGAGCTAGCTTGAAAGAAGGCATGATATGGCATGTATGACACTTGTTGCACTTACGATGCTAGGGCTTGATATAGAAAAAACCAGTCATCGTAGCACTTTTGCTATAAATCCGTTTTGGCGAAGTTTTCGGATCTGAAATATTTACAGGTCGCAGATTAAATCCCCATGTACCTTGCGTCCAAAGGACAACCTTTAATTTGTTGTACTTTGGGATTTATGATCTGTACAATATAGGGTTTCTGCCTCTTCCAGATCTGAGTCAAAATCAGGTGACCTTGGGAAAAAGGTCATAACTTGGGCTAGAAAGATCCAAATGAAATTTCGTAAAATGTGACAGGTAGTACACAGACTGTACTATAGTAGGAAACGTTTTTAGAGGCCGAAGTTGAACCAGTGACACGTGGCACACCGTAAAAGTTCGCTTTCCTGTATTATCCCATAAACAGGTCACGTTACGACACTTGGCATAACTCTCTCTCAAAGAGTCCAATTGAGGTCAAACCTATCAGGATGGAAATATAACAGGGCGAGATATCTCAGGAAAATTTTTCAGAGGCCTAAGTTCAAACAGTGACACGTGGAATGCCGTACAAGTTCGCTCTCATGTATTATCCCAAAACAGGTCACGTTGCGACATTTAGCATAACTCTCGCTCAGAGAATCCAATTGAGGTCAGACCTATCAGGATGGAAAGATAACAGGCCAGGCTATCTCAGGAAACGTTTTCAGACCCTGTGGATCGAAAAGTTTGGAGTTACACCAGAAACAATCAGGTACATATTTCTGTCAAAATAGAATTATTTTTAGTACCTTCATTCATGGCTTCCGGAATTTAGGGCTTCGGAGAAAGTTGGAATTTTTGTAATCAGAGACCACGGCTGGATGCTACTCATCAAAATCGAAATTTAGAGACCAAGATCAGAATTTTTGGTTGGGCAGAAGGCCGGGCTTGATCAGACCCTAGTTCGGGACTTTGATCAGAAAAGTGGAAAATTAGGGCTTCTGTAAAAATGGGAATTTTTGAAATCTGTCACCACGGCTGGAAGCTCCTCAGAAAAATAGAAGCTTAGAGCTTTGGATCAAAGCTTTTGATTGGGAAGAAGAGTGGGCTTCATCAAACCCCAGTTCAGGGTCACGTCCAGTGAATCCAGAAGTTTCAAAGGAAAATTTGAGGAGTGAAACTTTGGAGTTTTCAAATTTTGAATATACCAGCTTGATCAACTCATCAAGGCGCATATTTCTATCCTTTCGGAAGTTTGAAATTCAAAGTTTGAATTTTTGGGGTTTCTCTGACAAACCCATATCTAGCTCCAGGTCCAGTTCTTGCAAATCAAGTGGATTGGGTTAATCCTAAAAGAAGATGGATTGGTCACCTTCATAAGTAAAGAAGTTCTCGTTTCAGAGGGAGATGAGGCTAAGGCCTTACATAAGAATATTACAAGCGATCTCGACAGGTATGACTCATCGAGGTATGTTTTGAGATTTGTTCATGATTAAGTTTATGATATGTTTGTCTTCATGTTATTACGGTTAGTACAATCTTGATTTTAGAGTTGTCATATCACCTTAATAAAATTATGAATGCACGATAGAAAATATTCATTGATTAGGGTGTTGACACTTATGATTGTACTAATGCATTATGGTGTTGTATGAGGTTTATGTTGTCTACTAACATGAAAGGTACACCAAGAAAGACAAATCATGTTCTACTTCAAGAACATATGCTCATGGTGACATGAAGACAAAGATTCATCCATTGTCATGGATCACATAGAAGATCTACTTTCGAGGTATGTATAACTTGGTTCTACAATGGTTAACTTATGAGACATGCAGGTTACTAGCACAAGTCACTGAAGAGAACCAGAAGACATTATGCGGGTATGTTAGACATAACTAGCTAGCATGCTAATCCAGGTATGTTTTTCCTATATCAAGCTAGAATCCTACCTTGTGTTAGGATCTTATACTATTGTGTTGTTGATAATGATTATTCATGAAGTCATAGGTTTGAGTAATCACGGGTTTTATGCATATTATATCTCTTATCTTGATTGATGATTTAACTAACCAAAAGAGTCCTATGATTAAATAAGAATATGGATGAATAAAAGAAGACTTCCTTGAAACCTTGAATACTAATGTTTATTATCTGTGTTTGAATTGATCCTGACTATACATGCTTGAGATTATTGTGTTTTGATAATATTAAGATTATACTAATGAATTATGTATGAGACCTAGAGGATAACACAATGATGATACTAACAAGCATGCATAGGGATTGAGAATGTATATAAGTTCAAGGACAGGTAATCCAGAAAGCAAAGATCAAGAGGGAGCACATTGCAGTAGTTTCTACAAGGATGCAGATATTCAGAGGGAATTGACCACTTCTCATAATCCACATCAGAATGGAGTTGCAAAGATTCATAGGGAGTCCACCCAACAAAAAAACAAAGATAAGTATTTGAATTGTCATTACTTGCATATTTTATTGTTTAAATAATATTGTTCAATAATGTGTATACTGATGTTCCTAGAATTAGGTTGTGTATTATGCATATTAGAATAGTTGCATTGATGAATAGTATACTACTAATATGCGTGGGTAAGTAGCCTATGGCACTGTACAACATTCCATTGCTACTTTTCTAGAATGAAACCTCTTTGCTGACATGTTGGGAGTTGTGCACACTCTTAACAATGTTCCGGTAGAGATTGGAAGGCATCTAGAAAGTTACGAGATATGGATAAATGTTGTATTGAAGCATTGGAGAAGATAATTGCATGACTGTATGACATATTTCTTTATGTGTAAGAATTTGTTCTGAAAACTATGAGATGTTTTCTAATCATGCAATTTAACTTGTTGTGTAGGAAAGATCGTATGCCATCACCTACAAAAGAAGAACTACAACATTTGTTCAGCAACAAAATTATCTATTGAAGATATTGAGGTTCCCAGGATATGGGAAGAATGCCATGATCCATCGATCATGAAGAATGATGTTTGGGACGTAGTCCCAAGACCTGAAGGGAAGTTTGTTATGTCTTCCATATGGATCTATCAAGATCAAGCATGCTGCAGATGGCAGCATAGAGAAATATAAAAGTGATGAAATAGAAGATACACCAGGTGGATTTCAAGACAGTTTTCTTGAATGGTGTAGTTGAAGAAGTGTATGTGGAGCAGCCACTCGGTTTTGAAATACATGACAGGGAGTCATATGTGTGCAAATTGAAGAAAGCCTTGTATGGCTTGAAACAAGCTCCCAGAACTTGGTATGGTAGGATGGACAGTTTCCTATCCAGTTTGGGCTTTACCAAGAATGAAATGGATTCCAACCTTTTCTACAAGGTTGAGGAAGGAAATCCAGTGATACTACTTTTGTATACGGATAACCTGTTTGTTACAGGTGAAGATAGATTGATTGCTGACACGCAACGGAAGCCTGCTGCCGAGTTCGAGATGAAGAAATTGGGGATGATGCACTATTTGTTTTTGGCATGGAGGTGTGGCAGAGTGCAGATGGAATCTTCCTTGGACAAGGGAAGTATGCAGTAGAGATCCTAAAGAGGTTCGGGATGATGGATTGCAAGGCCATGGCCACTCCTATGACATCGAATCTGAAGCTTCTTTGTGATGCTTCATCTGAGCCAGTTGATGTCTCTATGCATCGTCAGATGATTGGGTCCTTGATGTACCTGACGAACATGAGACCAGATATTTTCTTTGCTGTGAACACATTGAGCCAGTTCCTGATGGATCTGAGGAGTGATCACCTGATTGTTGTAGAGCATGTTCTGAGGTACCTGAAGGGTACAGTGGATTATGGGCTCAAGTATGAAGCGAATCAAAAGTTTAACCTGCAGGGTTATGTTGATTCAGATTGGGCTGGCAGTGCTGCAGATAGGAAGAGCACATCTGGGTGCTGCTTCAGTATGGGATCAGGTGTGATCTCATGGTTTAGCAGGAAGCAGTCCTGCATAGCACTGAGTACAGCTGAGGCAGAGTATGTTGCAGCCTATTCAGCTAGTTGTGAGGTAGTATGGCTACGGAAGCTACTGTCTGAGTTATTTGATCTCCCGTTGGATGCTACTGGTATCTTCTGTGATAACCAGAGTTGTGTGAAGCTGTCCGAGAATCCAGTGTTTCATGACAGGTTGAAACACTTAGAGATCAAATATCACTATATCAGGGATATGGTGCAGAGAGGAGCTGTGAAGCTCCTGTATGTTGCGACGGACGAGTAGATTGCAGATGTGCTGACGAAGCCACTAGCCAGGGTGAATTTCAAGTACTTCAGAGAGAGGCTTGGCGTTCTTCAGATTGAGGACACTTCGAGGAAGAAGTGATGGACACATTTTCTGAAGCCATTCCAAGCATGTTGGAAGGAGGATCCTTCACATGGCTGTGGATGTAAGCATTGGATGATGAGCATCAGGATGATGTTCTGGTTTCTGCTGGATATGATCAGTTGGATCATTTTTATGTATGTATGTATGCATCATGTTGGATGCTGGATATGATCAGTTGGATCATTTATATGTATGTACGCATCATGTTGGATGCTGGATATGATCGGTTGGATCATGTGTATGTATTTTTGTATATGCATCATGTTGGATGCTTGGACCATGTATCTATGTATGTATCAGGTGGATATATTGTATGATCAGGTGGATCATGTACATTGATATATATCAGGTATGATCAGGTAGATCATGTATGTTGATGGATACATTGTGTGGATCATGTATCTATGTATCAGGTGGATACACTATGTATGATGATATATATCAGGTAGATACTTGGTGTGCATCAGATGGATGCATTGTATGATCAGGATGATCGTGGATGACGAGCTTCTCCATATGACATGCAGCAGGATGTTGCAGTGATGATCGGGATGATCATGTGTACATCAGGATGATGTATGATGAGTATCAGATGATACTTTGTGGCTTTGGATCAGGTTGTGCAGGTAAGCATGTAATTTGTGCCCTGGGAGATTTGCAGATGGTCTTTCGAGGTTTTGCCTATGGCATGTAATTCGGTGCCCTGGGACATCTGGCAAATGCTCTTTCGAGGTTTTGCTTTAGAAGGACATATAATTTATGCCCGGGGAGATCTGCAGATAGTCTTTCGAGGTTTTGCCTATGGCATGTAATTCGGTGCCTTGGGATATCTGGTAGATGCTCTTTCGAGGTTTTGTCCTATGGCATGTAATTTGCTCCTGGGAGATCTGGACAGGATGAAAAAGGCCTCAGATGCTTCAGCCAGGTTTTGCCATGACCACATGTAATTTGCTCCTGGGAGATCTGGACAGGATGAAAAAGGCCTCAGATGCTTCAGCCAGGTTTTGTGGTGGACCACATCTAATGTGCTCCTGGGAGATCCGACAGGTAGAGTTGTGTGCTCGTAATAGCCTGGGATGCTTCAGCCAGGTTTGTGGTGAGATCACATGTAATGTGCTCCTGGGAGATCCAATAGGTAGAGCCGTGTGCTCGTAACAGCCTGGGATGCTTCAGCCAGGTTTTGTGATGGGTCACATGTAATGTGCTCCTGGGAGATCCTACGGGTAGAGTTGTGTGCTCGTAACAGCCTGGGATGCTGCAGCCAGGTTTTGTGACGCACGTAATAAGTCCTGAGGATTCCACAGTATGGCCAGTGATGATGAAGACCTGCAGGTGGTGGGCCTACGTCCAGTATGAAAAAGGACTGGCTCTGTAGAACTTCCTATGACGAGTAGATTCATAGATTGATTGAGATAGCAGTAGCAGTGACGATGATGATGATGATTATCCAGTGACGATGATCCAGAGAAGATGACTTGTGCTAGAAGGCCTGTGCTGAGAAATACCTTCCTAGTTAAGAGGGAGTGTTGATGTATATGTAACTTCGGAATGTATTTCATATATGTATGTTGTATGTACTCCTATAGAGATGGTATTATTCCTCTATATGGAAGTGTTGTCATTTATATAGTAAATGTCGTAACTTATACTTGATGGGTTATTAGACCACCTTGTTGGGGTCGGCCCTATATAAGTCATGTGGGTCAAAGGGTTATTAGACCACCCTATTGGGGGTCCGCCATGTGGGTCGAAGGGTTATTAGAACACCCTATTGGGGGTCGGCCCAGTCAACATTATGTTATGTGGTTAAGTTCGAGCCTACATGAGTTATGTAAAAGGCAAGTCAAGTCAAGTATAAATAGAGTGCGGGAGGCACTCTATTTGATCACTCACTTCTCACTCATGCACTCAAGGAGGAGTGGCGCACTTATGGAGGAGGAGGATCTACTGCTAGGATATGTCTATCTCTTATGGTTGGGTTGTATCATTGCTCTATCTATCTCTGAGGAAGTTATTGGGGTTTTTCACCTTTATGGTTTTCCCCAAGTAAATCTTTATGTCTCTTGTGTGCTTGCATTATTGTCTCCATGATTGATATACTGTAGATATGCTGTACATGTTGTTCTCTCAGTTAAGATCCTAGATCAGATTGAAGTAAATTCTGAAAATTTAACAAAAATTAATGTCAGGGTGATATTGTTTGAATTTAAAACTCTCTCCATCCAATGTAGGTACTTTTCACCAAGTAGGGAATGCCTGAAAAGTCGTGAATGTACCATTCACTTGCACCCAAATAGAATATGTGTTGAGTACAATAAGAAGAAACAAATATTTCCAAACAAAAAGCTAGAGCAGTTACCTTATAAAAGTGTAAGAACTTCTTTCATACAAGAAGAGTACTGTCTTGTCAAATATGTATATACTCCAACTAGTAGAATTCCTTGGAAGCATAAATTCAGTGACAATAACATTGCAAGTAGACTCACATTCATAGAAGGAATGAAAAAAATAAAAACAGAAGAAGAATAACATAACCTATCTAGAATATCCTATCCATTAAGCTCCTCCAATGGTGAGCTAAAATGTAAAAACAGAAGAAGAATCGTAGATCATATCTAGAATATTCTACCTAATAAGCTCCTCCATTGGTGAACTAAAAATAATGAAGTAGTGAATAGTCCCCCAACTAAGCATATGGATGCTTTGCCTACCTAAGCATAGCAAAAATCAACTACAACAAATAAAAGAATTGATCCTAACAAGGACTAGACTCCATAGGCTAACTTGTTCTTCCTGTTCAGCTCAAAGACATACTTCAATAATGAATCTTTTATTGACAGCAACTGTGGAAATTCTGTCTTCAACTTGGTAGCATCCAGTTCATTATGAGGAGCAACTATGACTTTTTCCTGTTCTTCAAGATTGAAGTTTTTCCACTTGAAAGTGGGATCAATATATTCTCTGTACATCTCCAAGATTTCATTATGGCTCACAACACCTGGGTTTGTAAAGTTCCATATGCCAGTGCAATTCCTTTTTTCCATTTCAATCGAGATTGTCAGCAACTCATCAAGGACTGTCATGCTGTTTGGTATATTTGCCACTTTCTCATATCTAGTGATATTGTGATGAAATTGTCGAGGTTATTCAGGTCCAAGGAGATGGGAATTCTAACCCTAAGAGTGCAAACATTTTCAAAACTATGTAGGAGCTCTTCAACCTGAAGTAAAAAACAAAAATGTTTTCATGAGCTATGTCGAAATTGACCCAGATCTGTTCAAAATAAGCATATGAAAAATACAATAAAAGTAGAGTAGGCCCTGATAAGACCATGTAGACCCTGAGAAGACCATGTAGAATAAAAACAGAGAAGTCCCTTAGAAGACCGTGAGCAATACTTTTGATCATACCAGATGCCAATGCAATAAACATGGGAAGAGGGTTCAAATCACTAGTGAATAAATCAAACCAAAAGTCCACTCAAACAACATTCTCCTTAAAAAGAAGTAATGAAAGCATCCCTGTACTCTCTTTCTAAAATAGGTAGAAAGTGGTGAAACCAAAAAAACAAAATGGACCTAGATTTGTCCAAAATGGGCACATGAAGAATGCAATAAAAACAGAGCAGGTCCCGAGAAGATCATGAGCAATACTATCGATTAACCAGATGCTGATGCAATAAACAGGGGATGTGGTTTTACTTAATATTGAATAATTCAATGCAATCTAACCAGGCCTTATCTAAAAATACGTTGTCGTGTAAATAAAGTAATTAAAGCAAACCATACTCTTTCTGAAATAGGCAGAAAATACTAGAACCAAAAAAGCAAAATTGACCCAGATTTGTCCAAAATGAACACATGAAGAATGCGATAAAAACAAAGCAGGCCCTGAGAAGTCCATGAGAAATACTCTTGAGAATACCAGATGCCAATGCAATAAACATGGAATGGGGTTCAAGACAATTTTAAATAAATACAATGCAATCAAACTAAACCTTAACCGTAGAAACATTTTCATCTAGTAAAGTAATTAAAGAAACGAAACTATTCTAAAATAGGTAGAAAATCCTGGAAACAAAAGATTTCCAGATCGAGTTTAAACCTTACCATGGCCTTGGTCTTCGAATAGAAGGACCCAGTGAAGTTGGGTTTGTCTTCCTCCTTAAATCCAATACCACTGCCCTCAGGATAAACATCACAATATTGAAAAATACAGCCAGTTGCAAAATTCATAAACAGAAGGCCATGCTCCCTGCAAATATCAGCCAAATTCAAAGTTCCAGCCACATTGGTTCTAATAGTCTCGAGTTTGTGGGATTCACACCAATCCACATTAGGACGAATTATTTGTGGGATCATTCTTTTCAATGGTCTCAGTAATCCATTGTCTCATATCATATCCATTGTCCGTAAGCATTAGGCTGAGCTCTTACCCTCTACCCATTTCTAATATCCATTTGATTTGTTCGTGAATCAGCTGTAGCTCCATGGCCATGGCTATTCTCAAATTCTCAATTATCATGTTTATTTTGCAAAGAACATTCCACCATATAAATTCAATTGTTTTACTTTCATGCATAGCAATGATTATTTCTCAAAAATGTCGAATAAAGTTTCTGCTGGCATTAAAAAATCCATACTATTGACCAAATTTGATGAAAAAGTCCATACTAGGTGTCACTATATTAGGTCTAATCTATGGCTTTACTCAGCGTTTATGTTAAGGAAAATAAATTTAGATAACTGTGATGTATAATTACTGTGTTTGGTAGCATCTTAAAGTAGTAATCTCAACAGAAATATTTTACTTTTAATTTCCTCTAAATTTTTTGGACTGGAAAACAGCACTGAGAAAGCTTTGGTCTAAAATTAACATGGTCTTCAATGGTGTCTTTCCCAGATCAGTGAAAGCAAGTAGCTAATATAGCCCTTACCAAGGTTCAAGACCTACCAATGAATCACTCACACTTGTAATTGTGCTTTGGTAACTTTTGAAGAAAACATACCCATAAGAGGAATCCAGTTCCTAAAAATGTTTATTTGAAATATTTTCCACCATTATAAAGGATGTTGCTAACAATCAGTCATAATAGTACTCAGCCTTATTTCTGTGAACAATGCATTAGCATTGCCTCAAGCTGATGAAGCAAACTCACAACATAACAACTTCAAGTTAATCTGAAGAAGCATTGCAGGAAAAAGGATGTAAACATACACTATTTTAAGATGGTGCATTTCAAGCTTAGCCTGCAACCACAAACAGTTGTTTCATATTTGACTCCACTAAACACTTGAAAATAGCTAACATCCATTCTATATCATAAACATATTCAATATACAAAATAAATAGAATGAACAAGAAGCAGTAGACATAGAAGATGAACAAACAATCACGATTCTCTAGGCTCTCCAGTCATCCTAAACTATGTTACAACAGAAAGGTTGACCTATGTTCATTGTTTTGTGATTGTCCACTCAATGAACTGGAGAAATTAACCAATGGACTATAATGGCTGCTCGTGAGCCTCGTCAAGTACTGTACTGTAATCCCTTCTATTAGAGGATGATTCGAGAGAACATTGTATATATTCTTGTGTTTCTAGCTATTGTTTTTTACAGGATTACAATCACCTTTATCTCTGCACTTACAACCCTTTATAATCTAAGAAAACTTCTGCCTTTTCTGAAATCATTTGAACAATATCATAAAAACAACAAATTGCAAATATATTTTATATGGCAGCCAAATAAAACAAGTTTAAACTTCCTGTCACAAGCCAAGTAAATAAATAACAACAGCCTTAATATTAACCAAATAACCCTTAGGAACCATGAACAAATCAAACAACACCAGGCGAACTCTCATTCATCGAGATATTAAAAAATAGGTTGAGATTTTTCCAATCTAATATGATATACCCAGCAACATACCCAAGAAGTTAGTAGCTAGCAGATTACATTGTGATAAATTTACACTTTGTAGCAATTTTTTTTTTTAAATTTGAAAGTGACTCAAAAGAGAGTATACAAGTTATTGTGAATGCCACATTCTAGGCTAGATAAAAAAAAATTAAAAAAAAAATGCTTACCGAATGGATCGTTCATTGGATTCATATAAGGATGCATTGGCGTTCTTAATGGATGCATAGGAGTCTCACTTCCAGCACCATACCTAGGAGATTATCTAATAAAAAAATAACAAAAATAGGTAAACATCGGTTTCAAGGCATAAATTTAAGTCACAAACCATCTCCATGTTAAAATAAAAATCACATTAAATAAATGCAACCATCTCCATGTTAAAATAAAAATCGCATTGAATAAATGCCTCGCAGGAGTTCCTGTTCTTAGCGTATCAGACATATTATCATGATTAACTACAAAATACCAGGGGTTATTTAGACCAGGGAACAAACATGAGAAACCTTACTCAAAATTAAAATTTTACACACCCGTAGAAGCCTCAAAATAAACAATAATCATAACAAAAAGTTGTTTCTTAAATATATATTGGCTCTTAAAGATATTCCTAACTTCCATAATCATAAAGCTGTTTTGTTCATAGACTAGAAGCCTCAGAGCAAACATTAATAATGGTAATACATAGCCACGAACTCTACATGTATAGATGAAAATAAATAGAATCGATGACAGGACAGGAGCATTTTCTGAGCTATCTGGAGAAGCCAAGCGAGACACAACAACATAACAGTAGTATTAGGTACAAAAGCATTTTTTAATGCATCAATTTCACTTTTTTTTAAGTATCAATTTCCCCTTGGAGGATCAGGATTGCAAGGAAACATCAACAGCTATTCAGGAAGCAACATCCCAGTAGGGGTTGGTTGGGATACGCTTCAACATCTTCACTCCAAAAGGATATTTTCTACTCTGTTACAACAACAATTTATCCCCAAAAAAACAGAATATTGAAAATTTGAGATCAAATCCAGCGAAATTACAGAATTGAAATGATTGTTACTACCTTGAGGCATGTCCCTCCATTGGTACTACCTTGAGGCATGTACTATCGGTTTAGGATTACAAGGTCAGTTTTTTTGTTTCAAAGGATTCTACATAATTCATTTCAATAACATAAACAAGCACTCTACAGTTTTCTGTACTTTATCTTACCCAAGCCTATCGTTTTGATATCACAAATCTGAAAATGGATTTGGTGGCTGAGTTGAAGCTGCAAAAGAAGGTGTTTCCAATGGTCCATTGGATCTGATTAAAGCGAGAAGGAAGGAGTCAAAGCCTTGACGATGAGCTGTGATAAGGAACAGAGGCATCCATAGGCTGCATCGAAGATTGATGCCGCCCACGTTTGGATATGTTGGCTGCTATGCCTTACGCGGCTTGGATGAATGGATGAAGAAAACATTGGTATTTCCCATCGCCCTCGACCTTGTTCCTTTCTATTTCCCATCGCTCTCGAACACGCTGAGCGACCTAAACCGTGTAGAAACCAACCCTGTTCCTTTATATTTCCCATCAGTCTCGAACACACTGAGTGACCTAAACTATGTAGAAACCAACCTGTTGCCGACGAGTGGGATGGCTGAATCAAGAGGGCTGCAGCCCCAGGAATAGCAGTAGCCTCCAAAGTCATTGCAGCAACAAGTGTTGCTCTCGAGGCAGGAATAATAGCTGTCACAGATGGTAGGAGGATTTATTTGTTGATGTATATGTAACTTCGGAATGTATTTCACATATATGTATATTGTATTCCTATAGAGATGTTATTATTCCTCTATACGGAAGTGTCGTCATTTATATTGTAAGTGTCGTAACTTATATTTGATGGGTTATCAGACCACCTTGTTTGGGGTCGGCCCTGTATAAGTCATGTGGGTCGAAGGGTTATTAGACCACCCTATTGGGGGTCGGCCATGTGGGTCAAAGGGTTATTAGACCACCCTATTGGGGGTCGGCCCACTCAGCATTATGTTATGTGGTTAAGTTCGAGCCGACATGAGTTAGGTAAAAAGGCAAGTCAAGTCAAGTATAAATAGAGTGCGGGAGGCACTCTATTTACTCACTCACTTCTCACACATGCTCTCAAGGAGGAGAGGCGCACTTATGGAGGAGGAGGATCTGCTGCTAGGTTATGTCTATCTCTTGGTTGGTTGTATCATTGCTCTATCTATCTCTGAGGAAGTTATTGGGGTTTTTCACCTTTATGGTTTTCCCCAAGTAAATCTTTGTGTCTCTTGTGTGCTTGCATTATTGTCTCCATGATTGATATGCTGTAGATATGCTGTACATGTTGTTCTCTCAGTTAAGATCCTAGATCATATTGAAGTAAATTCAGAAAATTTAACATGGTATCAGAGCTAGCCTGAAAGAAGGCATGATATGGCATGTATGACACTTGTTGCACTAACGATGCTAGGGCTTGATATAGCAAAAACCAGTCATCGTAGCACTTTCGCTATAAATCCGTTTTGGCGAATTTTTCGGATCTGAAATTGTTACACGTCGAAGCTAAGATCTCCAGGTATCTTGTGTCCAAAGGACAACCTCTAATTCGTTGTACTTTGTGATTTATGATCTGTACAATATAGGGTTTCTGCCTCTTCCAGATCTGAGTCAAAATCAGGTGACCTTGGGAAAAAGGTCATAACTTGGGCTAGGAAGCTCCAAATGAAATTTCGTGAAAAGTGACAGGTAGTAAACAGGCCGAGATATCTCAGAAAACGTTTTCAGAGGCCGAAGGTCAAACAGTGACACGTGGCACGCCGTACAAGTTCGCTCTCCTGTATTATCCCATAAACAGGTCACGTTGCGACATTTGGCATAACTCTCTCTCAGAGAATCCAATTGAGGTCAGACCTGTCAGGATGGAAAGATAACAGGTCAGGCTATCTCAGGAAACTTTTTCAGACCCTGTGGATCAAAATTTTTGGAGTTACATCAGAAACAATCAGGTACATATTTCTGTCAAAACAGAATTATTTTTTGGTACCTTCATTCATGGCTTCCGGAATTTAGGGCTTTGGAGAAAGTTGGAATTTTTGTAATCGGAGACCACGGCTGGATGCTACTCATCAAAATAGAAATTTAGAGACCAAGATCAGAATTTTTGGTTGGGCAGAAGGCCGGGCTTGATTAGACCCTAGTTCGGGACTTTGATCAGAAAGGTGGAAAATTAGGGCTTCTGTAAAAATGGGAATTTTTGAAATCTGTGACCACGGCTCGAAGCTCCTCAGAAAAATAGAAGCTTAGAGATTTGGATCAAACATTTTGATGGGGCAAAAGAGTGGGCTTCATCAAACCCCAGTTCAGGGTCACGTCCAGTGAATCCGAAAGTTTCAAAGGCAAAATTAAGGAGTAAAACTTTGCAGTTTTCAAATTCTGAATATACCAGTTTGATCAGCTCATCAAGGCGCATATTTCTATCCTTTCGGAAGTTTGAAATTCAAAGTTTGAATTTTTGGGGTTTCTCTGACAAACCCATATCCAGCTCAAGGTCCAGTTCTTGCAAATCAAGTGGATTGGGTTAATCCTAGAAGAAGATGGATTGATCACTTGCATAAGTGAAGAAGTTCCTGTCTCAGAGGGAGATGAGGATAAGGCCTTTCATAAGAAGATTACAAGCGATCTCGACAGGTATGACTCATCGAGGTATGTTTCGATATTTGTCCATTATTAATTTTATGGTATGTTTGACTTCATGTTATTACGGTTAGTAAAATTTTTATTTTAGATTTGTTGTATCACCTTAACAAAATTATGAATGCATGATAGAAGATATTCACTGGTTAGGGTGTTGACACTTATGATTGTACTAATGCATTATGATGTTGTATGAGTTTTATGTTGTCTACTAACATGAAAGGTACACCAAGAAAGACAAATCATGTTCCAGTTCAAGAACATATGATCATGATGACATGAGGATAAAGACTCATCCATTGTCATGGATCTCATAGAAGATCCATTTACGAGGTATGTATAACTTGGTTTTATAATGGCTAACCTATGAGATATACAGGTTACTAGCACAAGTCATTTAAGAAGAACAAGAAGACATCATGTGAGTATGTTAGACATAACTAGCTAGCATGCTAATCCAGGTATGTTTTTCCTATATCAAGTTACAATCTCATCTTGTGATAAGATACTTTATATAAGTATACTTGGCATGATTGATTATGATTATTCATTGAAGTTAGTAATCATGGGTTTAGGCATATTATGTTTTTTTTTTTTTACTTTGTTTAATGATATGACTAACCACAAAAGTCCTATGGTCAAATAGGAATATAAGTAAAAGAATTATGTCTCTTATATTGATTGATTTGACTAACCAGAAGAATCATGAAGGTATAGCTTTGAATAATCACAGGTTTTATGCATATTATATCTCTTACCTTGATTGATGATTCAACTAACCTGAAGAGTCATAGGTTTGAGTAATTACAGGTTTAGACATGTTATGTTTCTTATGATTTGACTAACCATAAGAATCCTTGAATGCTAATGCTTATTATTTCTGTTTGAAATGATCATGACTATACATGCTTGAGATTATTGTGTTCTAATAGTATACTAATGAATGTATGATTTTATATGAGATCACAAGGATAACACATTCATAATACTAATAAGCATGCATAGGGACCAAGGATGAATATGAGATTCAAGAACAGGTAATCCAGGAAGCAAAGATCAAGAGGGAGTACATTCCAGTGGTTTATGCAAGGATGCAGATATTCAGAGGGAGTTGACCATCTCTCTACATTCCACATCAAAAGATGTAGAAGAAGCTACTTCAGATTAGGACTCCAGCAACTCCTGCAAGGAAGCGAAGACTCAGAGGGAGTCCACCCAACGAACAAACAAAGATAAGTATTTGAATTGTCATTTCTTAATGTATATATAGATGTTCCTAAAATTAGGTTGTGTATTATGCATATTAGAATAATTGCATTGATGAACAATATACATGGGTAAGTGGCCTATGGCACTGTACAACATTCCATTGCTACTTATCTAGAATGAAACCTCTTTGCTGACATGTTGGGAGTTGTGCACACTCTTAACAATGTTCTGGTAGAGATTGGAAGGCATCTAGAAAGTTACGGAATATGGATAAATGTTGTATTGAAGCATTGGCTAAGATAATTGCATGACTGTATGACATATTTATTTAAGTGTAAGAATTTGTTCTGAAAACTATGAGATGTTTTCTAATCATGCAATTTAACTTGTTGTGTAGGAAAGATCGTATGCCATCTCCTACAAAAGAAGAACTACAACATTTGTTCAGCAACAAATTATCTATTGAAGATATTGAAGTTCCCAGGATCTGGGATGAAGAAATGAAATGCCATGATCCGTCGATCATGAAGAATGATTTTTGGGATGTAATCCCAAGACATGAAGGGAAGTTTGCTATGACTTCCAAATGGAACTATCAAATCAAGCATGTTGCAGATGGCAGCATTGAGAAATACAAAAGTGATGAAATAGAAGATGCACCAGATGGATTTCAAGACAGCATGGTGTAGTCATATATGTGTGCAGAACTTGATATGGTAGGATAGATAGCTTTCTATCCAGTTTGGGATTTACCAAGAGTAAAGAAGATTCCAACCCTTACTACAAGGTTGAGGAAGGAAATCTAGTGATACTACTTTTGTATGCAGATAACCTGGTTGTTACAGGTGAAAATAGATTGATTGCCGACACGCAGCGGAAGCTTACTACCGAGTTCGAGATGAAGAACTTGGGGATGATGCACTATTTGTTTTTGGCATGGAGGTGTGGCAGAGTGCAGATGGAATCTTCCTTGGACAAGGGAAGTATGCAGTAGAGATCCTGAAGAGGTTCAGGATGATGGATTGCAAGGCCACGGCCACACCGATGGCATCGAATCTGAAGCTTCTATGTGATGCTTCATCTGAGCCAGTTAATGTCACTATGTATCGTCAGATGATTGGGTCCTTAATGTACCTGACGAACACGAGACCAGATATTTGCTTTGCTGTGAACACATTGAGCCAGTTCCTGACGGATCCGAGGAGTGTTCACCTGGTTGCTGTAAAGCATGTTCTGAGGTACCTGAAGGGTACAGTGGATTATGGGCTCAGATATGAGGCGAATCAAAAGTTTAACCTGCTGGGTTATGTTGATTCAGATTGGGCAGGCAGTGCTGCAGATAGGAAGAGCACATCTGGGTGTTGCTTCAGTATGGGATCAGGAGTGATCTCTTGGTTTAGCAGGAAGCAGTCCTGCGTAGCACTGAGTACAGCTGAGGCAGAGTATATTGCAGCCTGTTCAGCTAGTTGTGAGGCAGTATGGCTATGAAAGCTACTGTCTGAGTTATTTGATCTCCCGTTGGAGGCTACTGGTATCTTCTGTGATAACCAGAGTTGTGTGAAGCTGTCCGAGAACCCAGTGTTTCATGACAGGTCGAAACACATAGAGATCAAATATCACTATATCAGGGATATGGTGCAGAGAGGAGCTGTGAAGCTCCTGTATGTTGCGACGGACGAGCAGATTGCAGATGTGTTGACGAAGCCACTAGCCAGGGTGAAGTTCGAGTACTTCAGAGAGAGGCTTGGCGTTCTTCAGATCGAGGACACTTCGAGGAAGAAGTGATGGACACATTTGTTGAAGCCATTCCAAGCATGTTGGAAGGAGGATCCTTCACATGGCTGTGGATGTAAGCGCTGGATGATGAGCATCAAGATGATGTTCTAGTTTCTGCTTGATATGATCAGTTGGATCATTTTATGTATGTATGTATGCATCATGTTGGATGCTGGATATGATCAGTTGGATCATTTTATGTATGTATGTATGCATCATGTTGGATGCAGGATATGATCAGTTGGATCATTTTATGTATGTATGTACGCATCATGTTGGATGCTGGATATGATCAGTTGGATCATGTGTATGTATTGTTTATGCATCATGTTGGATGCTTGGACCATGTATCTGTATATGTATCAGGTAGATACGTTGTCTGATCAGGTGGATCATGTATGGTGATATGTATCATGTATTTGTATTTGTATCAGGTGGATACATTGATGATCAGGAGGATCATGTATGATGATATGTATCAGGTAGATACTTGGTATGCATCAGGTAGATGCATTGATGATCAGGATGATCATAGATGACATGCAGCAGGATGTTGCAGTGATGATCAGGATGATCATAGATGACGAGCTTCAGGATGTTGCTCCAGATGACATGCAGCAGGATGTTGCAGTGATGATCAGGATGATCATAGATGACGAGCTTCAGGATGTTGCTCCAGATGACATGCAGCAGGACGTTGCAGTGATGATGATCAGGATGATCATGGATACATCAGGATGATGTATGGTGAGTATCAGGATGATACTCTGTGGCCGTGGATCAGGTTGTGCAGATAAGCATGTAATTTGTGCCCTGGGAGATTTGCAAATGGTCTTTCGAGGTTTTGCCTATGGCATGTAATTTGTGCCCTGGGACATGTGGCAAATGCTCTTTCGAGGTTTTGCTTGGGAGGACATATAATTTGTGCCCTGGGAGATCTGCAGATAGTCTTTCGAGGTTTTGCCTATGGCATGTAATTTGTGCCCTGGGATATCTGGCAGATGCTCTTTCGAGGTTTTGTCCTATGGCATGTAATTTGTGCCCTGGGAGATCCGATAGGTTGAGCTGTGTGCTCGTAATCAGTCCTGGGATGCTCTTGCGAGGTTTTGCCATGACCACATGTAATTTGTGCCCTGGGAGATCCGATAGGTTGAGCTGTGTGCTCGTAATCAGTCCTGGGATGCTCTTGCGAGGTTTTGTGGTGAGGTCACATATAATTTGTGCCCTGGGAGATTTGCAGATGGTCTTTCGAGGTTTTGCCTATGGCATGTAATCTGTGCCCTGGGACATCTGGCAAATGCTCTTTCGAGGTTTTGTGACGCACGTAAAAGTCCTGAGGATTCCACAGTATGGCCAGTGATGACGAAGACCTGCAAGTGGTGGGCCTACATCCAGTATGAAAAAGGACTGGCTCTGTAGAACTTCCTATGACGAGTAGATTCAGAGATTGATTGAGATAGAAGCAGCAGTGACGATGATGATGACTCGATGACGATTATCCAGTGACGATGATCCAGAGAAGATGACTTGTGCTAGAAGAACTGTGCTGAGAAATACCTTCCTAGTTAAGAGGGAGTGTTGATGTATATGTAACTTCGGAATGTATTTCACATATATGTATATTGTATTCCTATAGAGATGTTATTATTCCTCTATACGGAAGTGTCGTCATTTATATTGTAAGTGTCGTAACTTATATTTGATGGGTTATTAGACCACCTTGTTTGGGGTCGGCCCTGTATAAGTCATGTGGGTCGAAGGGTTATTAGACCACCCTATTGGGGGTCGGCCATGTGGGTCAAAGGGTTATTAGACCACCCTATTGGGGGTCGGCCCACTCAGCATTATGTTATGTGGTTAAGTTCGAGCCGACATGAGTTAGGTAAAAAGGCAAGTCAAGTCAAGTATAAATAGAGTGCGGGAGGCACTCTATTTACTCACTCACTTCTCACACATGCTCTCAAGGAGGAGAGGCGCACTTATGGAGGAGGAGGATCTGCTGCTAGGTTATGTCTATCTCTTGGTTGGTTGTATCATTGCTCTATCTATCTCTGAGGAAGTTATTGGGGTTTTTCACCTTTATGGTTTTCCCCAAGTAAATCTTTGTGTCTCTTGTGTGCTTGCATTATTGTCTCCATGATTGATATGCTGTAGATATGCTGTACATGTTGTTCTCTCAGTTAAGATCCTAGATCATATTGAAGTAAATTCAGAAAATTTAACATTATTGGGCTTGGGGGTGAAGGCCCGAGACTTGAAGGGTTGGAACCCTTCTTTACAGTGTAAGATGCCTTCTTTCCAAACTCTGAGTATGAATAGATAGTAGTCTGCTTTTTCTCAAAGTAGTAGTATGCTTCTGCTCCCGTGGTACTTTGGTGAATCATCCATCCTTGCCCGAAACCATCATGTTGTCATTCATCATGTATCCACCCAACTGCTAACACCATTCACGTCACAGGACAACTCTGTAACTGCAGGCATGTCTAGTACTGTGACAATAAAGACTGTTGCAATGTGTCATGCTGAACTTGGCCAAGAGCAAGGGTCGTCCATCTACGGAGAATTAAATGGAGTAGGTAAGGTCGGTCCAAGGAGAGCCTGTCAGGCCACCTTCCAATCAAGAGAACAACGCAATAACGATAGGATAACACATGTAAACCCAGTGGAAAATGTACAGCCAGGATGATGACACACGGCGAAAAACGATTAGATGGAGGGACGACGAAAAGCTACAGTGCTTTTCAAAACGTCCCTCGGGAAAAAAGGTCTATCGACGTAATTACTCTAGTGGAAATTAATTATTAACATTTCTACTTAACTATATATTACATATCGTAATATTATGTTATTGTTATCATATGATGATGCAATTATCAAAATATGCATATTCTTTGTGTATAATATTCCAATAAGAAAGTATCCAAGGAGCAACCACTACACTTTCCCAACAAGGCCCATTTGGATGTACAGGTCGATATGTGATGCATATTCTTAGGCGAGAGACGACGTGAAGTACAAATTCGACTACACGTACTGGCCATTTGTCGTCGACGAGCCTTATGCAACAAACAGACTCACCTTGTCAAATGGCAAAGCAAACATCAGTCCCTTATGCAACAGACAGCCTTTAAGGCCACCATGTCAAATGGCAGAGCAAACATCAGTCCATCCCATAACTTATGGCCATAGGTCATGACCATCCATTGCATATGCTAGGCCTGCACTTTCGACGATGCACCCACTCTAATGCTCCCAGTCAAGTCATGTTGTGAGACGCCTGCATTTTGATGTTGACCAGTGACCGAAAATGGGTGTCTCAGTCAAGTCATGTTGTCAGACGCCTACATTTTGATGTTGACCAGTGACTGAAAATGGTTGACCCAAAGATGTGGGAGGGAAACGTGAATTCAAATTTTGAAAGCTGTGGAGGAAAATGTGAATTCAAATTTTGAATAAGCGGATCTACCAGGGGTTAAATTTGACGGGCACCCTTACCCATCATGGAAATTTTTTTTGATCATTTCGTTACCTTTATATTAAAATTTATTCCTCGGAAACCAAAAAGTTGTAAAATTGGGATTTTCCTTACATTCATTAGAGTCACAGATAGAGACCAATTACCACCAATTTGTTATAGAGTAATTTGGTAAGGATTTTTACAACAGGGGTTATTAAAATCTTCTCTAGACTCCTACATACCAAAAAATAAGCATGTACTCAATATATATTGTATGGCTAAAAATTGAAATACTAACCATTGGCAATGCATGCTACCAATAATAATCTCCCTCCATCCAGACTTGAGATTTTCTATTCCTTTATCTTCAAAGGACTTGCTGCCTCTTGCACTGCTAGTACTAGATACATTCAGAATGGGTATTTCTCAACACTTCATTTGTAAACACCCACAATGTACTATGAATCTCGATCTAAATATCTAATAAACCTACAGTGGAACCCCAATGAATATTGGTTTTTCCATATATATATATATATATAAGAGGGCATAATACGAAAGCTTTTATTTGGACTTCAAACTTACATAGGATCAGTTTTGGTCTCTCCACACAAAGAATCTATGAGCCAACCTGCGCCTTCCTTTATTTTAACAAAGACAAAGTCTCGGATAGCATCTGTATAACCCTTAAAGGATATTACGATTTACCTAACCTAAAGAGTAACCATTCATGGTCTGGGATACGCCTTCCTTAACCAATATAAATTCATAAGGAAAGTTCTGCTCTACATATATGTTCATAAGGCAAGATGTGCAACTTGTATAGGGGATCTGTTTGAGCGATTCAGACATAAAATAGATGAATTTCAGCTATACTAACCTTGCAAGGTTGGGCAACTTGGATACATAGATGCATGGATTGTTCTCTTGTGCTCTCCAAACTATTGCTCAGTGTTCTCACAAGTCACGACCAACCTGTCAATGCCCATATGTGCATGGATTGTTCTCTTGTGGTATGCAGACTGTTGCTTAGCGTTCTCAAAAGTCACAAGTCACGAGCAGCTTGTCAATTCCCACTACCACTGGCCAAGGTTCTCAACTTCTCCGGTTTCCAGACTAGATTCCACATTCCACTTCTCACTACCTAGTTCCCATTCTTTTTTTCCAAATAATGTCCATTGTATTTGTCCCACACACAAGTCATTCCAAATACAGTGATGCATTTATGAATTACGTGATGCATTTATGAATTCCTTTAATGTCCATGGAAATTAAAGGACACCAACAACTCCATTGCTAGGCATCCTGGGTTCCGCTGCTCTAGCCTTCAGCAAGGGCCTAGGCACCATCCTCTGGCTAGAAGCACTAGTTAATAAAAGTTTCATTCTTAGAAGCACTTCATGGTTCACATTGTATACCTAAGCAGAGAAAAATTGAAAATTAACAAGCAAAAAGCTATCCAAAGTTGTCTTACATACCAAAACAAAACAGTAGTAATTTATTTCCGCTCTATGAAATTTCCTAGTGTACTCGCCTGACTTTGGCATCTTCTCTGCAACTTTCTTCCATGCAGGGCAGGAGGATATGTCATCCCACCATGCCATCACATGTTTTCTCGATGATATCAGATCACCCTTCTTGCAAGTTGTGACAAGGTACTGTGTCCATGGCAGATGTGTTAGATCTTCCAAGCTGAAGAAGTCACTAGCCAAGTACTTACTCTTTTATAGCCTCTCCTCATAAATATCCAACACTTTGTTCAGCTTCTCAATATTGATTGCCATAGCTGCTTCATCTGTGGTGCCTCCCCTCATTGGGAGGAGAACAGTTTGAAGCAAAATGTCCACAGCGGGGGGATAGAATGACTGTGATTGCACCTCACACCATAGGTCAACCAGGGTTTGTTCTGCCAGCATGCTGCCCAAGAGATTGGTGTCGTGCCCCTTGTACTTTTTGGCCAAATACCTGACGATGGCTCTAGACTCTGTTACTCATCACCATGAAAAAACATCAAACTATGAGATCTCCCAATCAGCAGATGGAGATATAAGAACAGGGCTTCAATTAAAGTAAGCTAAGATGATGTGGGTGGGTAAGTAATTACCAAATAAGGTGAGATCCCCATCTTGGATGGTGGGTACTACCCCAAATGGTTGCAGCATAGCAAGAAAACAATAGAAAGAAAATGCTTAATATCAACATAATAGTTGATATGTTGCTTAAAACCAGAAATAATACATAAAAATGATTAGAGTTATTCTTACATTGAGAGCCAGATATTGGGGCTTCTTGTGAGCACTGGTAGGGAGATCGACGACAACGAACTCGTATTCAACTTGTTTCTCATTCAAACAACAGAAAACCATACCAGTGGCCGTGGAACTGTGATGACCGTGTACTTTGATCACCGCCATTAATCATCTCTGGATCTATAGGTCTCGCTTTCTTGATTGCACACAGAAGACTGAAGCCCTACTAAACTCTTCAATCAATACGGACTGGATGGTAGAGACGAGTAGACACCTGATTCTATTTATATTGTGCGAAAGGAGACCCGTTCAATGGTAGATGAGGAAATGATGATGCAACTATTATTATTTGTGGGGTTAAGTAGCTTGTGTTAGTTGGAACTTTTTGGGCCTCACATGAGTCGTGATTCATTCCAATGACACATTTAAATTAATTGAAACCCACCAACTCTGTAGCCAACCAACCACGCTAGTGGGAACACAATAATTTAGAGTAGTCTCGGACTCTGCAGCTATTAAATATAAATTTATAATATATATATATATATATATATATAAATTTATAATATATATATATATATATATATATATATATATATATATATATATATATATATATATATAAAATTTGCATACTGGCAATTTTCGAGCATGCATGTCAAACTGACGGCTCCCAAAATTAAATAGACTTTACTGCTGACGTGTATATTCCAATTCGACTAGTATTTGACGGGAAAAAACGCAAAAACGGGTATATGTCCTTCAAATTTAACCCCTCACCGATCTCTACGCTTAATCATTAGAGATATTTTGAGGTCAAAAAATGGCCTCCAAAGAGATGTACTAAAAAAGTATGAGATATATTAAAATATTATGATTTAGGGGTTTTATGGGGTAGGTATATATGACAAGTCACCTACTACACTATTTTCTATGCACAATATAAATAACTATGGTTGAGTTACTTTTCAAAATTCACTAGACATAAAATTAATAAAATAACTCTACATTGATGTTACTAAGATTCATTGTAAATTCCCCAAAAAATATTGTCCTTTAGCATTTATTTGTCTTGAACTTGCAAATGAAATTAAATAATAAAAAACATTTTTAAGAGCTATTTTTTGAATTTATGTTGACTTTTTATATTTAATACTTTTCTCATCAATTTAATATAATGTAATTTAACTGAAAATTTATTTACCTGTAAAATGTTAATAATATTATTATAATCCACATTGCATTATTATTATTATTCTTTATTCATTAAATCTATATTGGTAAATTAATATCAAAATCATAGTATATATATATTCTTATAAATTAGTTTGACATTATAATATTAAATAAAATGTAATGAATATAATTAAAAATTAAAAATATGAAAATGACAAAAATATTATTTTATGAAAAAATGTTAAAGGACTTTCATTATGAGTACTTATACCACTACCTTGGTTAACTAGGGGTTTTCATCCACCATAGAAAATTTGACAAATAAGCATTCTTAACTCATGCAATGCCACCTCAACCATGGGGGATGATGTCATCTACTAGAATGTGATTGTTTGATTTTTATAGTACATTTTCTTTGTTTTGAGGCCCATTTTTTACCTCAAAATTTCTCTAATGAGCCTCTCCTTCATCTCATGATGCTGCTCATTTCCTCTTCCTCTAGGAAAGAAGGGAAAGAACTCCAGTTCTCTTCCCCTGCCTAGCTAATTCTACCTGGATCCATCCTTTTCGAAAGGCATTTGTTATCCCAACCAGATTCAACAGCTAGAAAAGAACAATTGGTTTCGCTTCTGAGAGATCCTGGAGCTTGGAGGTAATTGATGCAAAGCTCTTTAGGAAGACTGCCTAGGATGGTGGGTTCTTTTTTATCCAATTGACAGAAGGATGCCGAGCGAGCCTGTTTTCCATCTCTGGTCGATGGGTACCGGAAGAAAGAGTGAAAACATTCTTCAACGGCACTTTATTTCGATGCCAAGATTTTGAAGATTATGAAAGAACCTAGTTTAAAATATCAAAAAGAAAAAAACAACACATAAAACAAGAGAGAAGCTTTTATTCAAACACAGAAAAATAAAACCTTGGATTATTTATCTCTCATTGATATTTAGACTTGCACAGCTACATACTTATATAGATTACACTGCATAGAAATAAAGACATTATTTACATGCCGTAAAATCAGCTGTAGGTTGATGTATAATTTTGCAAATTATTTTATTATTCACATGCATTAGCATGCAATGAAGTTTGCTGCAAATTTATTTAATAAACACCTGCAACCTAAAATAGACATTTTCAAATTCTGCACAACATCAATTATCAACATACTCCCCCTTGATGCTGAGAGGGCTCACAATAAGATCTCTGAGTTTCAAAAACTGGGCCTTTGAGACTCCCTTAGTGAAGATGTCTGCTAGCTATTTTTTAGTGTTGATGTATTTCAATTCAACTTGCTTCTTTTGCACCAAATCTCAGATAAAGTGATACTTCATGTCAAAATGTTTTGTCCTGCTATGGTGTACTGGATTCTTGGCCAATTTGATGGCACTCATATTATCACAAAAAATTACTGTAGGTTGAATTTATTTTTCTTCAATTTCTTCTAGAACTTTTCTAATCCATTTAATGCTTGTGTGCCTGCTGAGGTGACTGCAACATGTTCTACTTCTGTAGAAGAAAGAGAAACTATATTTTGCTTCTTTGAGCTCCAAGTGATCAAACCAGAACCAAAAGAAAATCAGTTACCAGATGTAGACTTTCTATCATCCAAACTACCTCCCCAATCAGAATCATTGAAGCCAACCAATTCAAAACTCTTAGAAGTATAGTAATGAATGCCAAAATTTAGAATGCCTTTCACATACCTCGGAATTCTTTTAGCTACATTCATATGCATTTCTGATGGCATTGTGGTATACCTAGAAACAAGTGAAATTGAATAAGCAATATAAGGCCTTGTGTGTGTTAGAAAAATTAAGCTTCCAACAATACTTCTGTAAACTGTCTCATCAGCCATTTTAGCACCATCATCTCTACACAACACAACTCCATGAGCAATTGGAGTAGGAGATGGTTTGCAATCAGCGATATCAAATTTCTTCAACATATCCTTTGCATACTTTGTGTGACAAACAAAAATTTCATCTTCACTTTGATAAACTTCCATTCCAAGAAAATATTGCATGAGGTTTAAATCTTTCATCTCAAACTCACTCATCATAGCAGCTTTGAATTCATCCTTCATCTTAGAGCTACTACCCATATACAACAAATCATCAACATATAAACTGACAATAAGAATATCATTACCTTCTTGTTTATAGTAAATGGTAGGTTCACTCTTACTTCTTTTGAAGCCATTCTCTTGAAAATACCCATCAATCCTGGCATACCAGGCTCTTGGTGCTTGCTTTAGGCCATACAAAGCCTTCTTCAACTTGTAGACTTGATATTCTTTTTGTTACACTTCAAAACCCTCTGGTTGTTCCACAAAGGCTTCCTCTTCTAAGTAATTCAAGAAGTCACTTTTCACATCCATCTGATGAATGCTCGATTTCTTTTGTGTTGCTAGTGAAATCAACAGTCTGATAGTCTCTTTCCTTGATACAGGTGCAAAGGTTTCTTCATAATCAATGCCATACTTGTGTGTGAATCCCTTAGCAACTAACCTTTCTTTGTGTCTTTCAACAGTCCCATCATTGTTATACTTTGTCTTGTAGACCCATTTAGTACCAATTTTTTTCTTGTCATGTGGAAGATCTGTAAGCTCCCAAGTATCATTCCTATGAATTGTATCTATCTCTTCTTGCATAGCTTGCACCGAAACCTCATTAGTAGAAGATTCTTCAAAACTTGATGGCTCAAAATCAACGTGTGAAAATAAAGCAAAATTTACAGTCTCACCTCTTGGATTTTCTTCATGTGCAGACTTGTACTTCTCTGATAAATTTCATTCAAGCTTCTCACCTTCCTTGCGGTACTTGGACTTGAATATGGAGAACTAGATGAGGGGCTACTTGGTGGATTTGTAGCATTTGGAACTGAAACATTAGTGGGATTCTCATTATTAATATCATCAATAATATCACCATCCAAACCAGATTTTGATTTCTCAACATGGTCTTTTTTATGACCATAAACTCCCCCTTCATAAAAATTTACATCTCTTGACACAACAATGCAATTGGTGAGAGGATTATACAACATGTAAGCCTTACTTTGCTCACTATATCCAACAAAAATGCATGCTTCACTTTTTGGATCGAACTTTTGTCTCTTTTGATCAACTACATGAACAAAGGCTAAACAACCAAAAACTTTGAAATGATTAACATTAGGCTTTTTCTCATACGAGGCTTCATAAGGAGTCATCATGTGAAGTGCACTAGTGGGATTTCTATTGAGAATGTACATTGCTGTAGCAACTACATCACCCCAAAAGGAAATGTCTAATCCTTTGGTATGTAGCATACTCCTTGCCATTTCCACCACTGTACGGTTCTTCCTTTCAGCTACCCCATTTTGTTGAGGTGTGTAAGCAATGGTGAGTTGTCTTCTAATGCCATTCATATCACAAAAGTTCTGAAAACCTCTTGAACAAAATTGTCCTCCACGATCATTCCTTAAGCATTTTATTTTGTAACCACTTTCATTTTCTACAATGGCTTTAAACCTCTTGAATGTATCACATGCTTCACCCTTGCTCTTCGAAAAATAAACCCAACACATTCTTGAGTAATCATCAATAAAAGTAATGAAATATGATGACTTACCCAAACTTTTTGTTTGCATAGGACCACAAATATAAGAATGAACTAGATGAAGTGGATAATGGGCCCTCCATGCCTTGCCTCTAGGAAATTTCTCTCTTGCATGTTTTCCTTTAGCACATCCTTCACAAACCTCCTTGTGCTCTTCAACCTTAGGCAAACCATAAACTAATTCTTTTGATGTTAGAAACTTCAAACTATGAAAATTCAAATGACCATACCTGAGATGCCACAAACAACCTTTGTCCTCATATGCCATATTAGCAAGGTTGATGCTAGTTTCTCCAAACTTCAATGGGAACATCCTATTCTTTGACATAGGAACAACTGTAACCACCCTATTGCCTTGATTCTTATCATAAATTGTGCATTGTCTATCATCAAACACTACTCTGTAATTATTTTCACAAAGCTGTCCAACACTTAATAAATTATGCTTTAACTGTGGAGTGTAATAAACATCTTTGACACTTTTCATACCTTCTTTTGTATGGACTGCCATATCTCCTTTTGCAGAAACCTCTAAGGTTTTTTCATCACCAAGTTTGATATTAGATTTGAAACTTTCATCCATTGTAGAGAAAAGATTACAATTTCCTGTCATGTGGTTAGAACAACCTAAATCTAAATATCAAACATCTTTAACTGTATTTTCAATTTTTCCATAAGATAAAAACAAATTATTTGGAGAAGCATCATCACCCTCTTGAGCATAATTAATACTTTTGTTTTCTTTTAATCTGCAATCCCTTTCAAAATGACCATACCTTTGACAATTATAACACTGGATGTTTCTCTTATCAAATCTGCCTCTACCTCTTCTTCTGAAACCACCTCTTCTTCCTTTATCTCCTCTTGGAAAAAATTGATACTAACCTTTACCTTGGGCTTGGTTTCTTCTGGATCTAGAACTAGCATCTGCATTCTTTGTAATCTGTAGCTTTGTGGAAAAAGCTTTCTCATCACTTTCTCCAAATGAATCTCTCACTCTGTCTTCATGAGAAATAAGAGATCCAACTAGGTGATCAAAGTGAAAGTTAGTCAAATCCTTGCTTTCTTCAATGACTATAGCAACATAGTTCCATCTTGGTGTTAGAGACCTCTACACCTTTTTAATCACAACTTATTTATCAATAGTTTCTCCTAGAGTAGCCAATTTATTGACAACATCATTTATTCTTACACAATAATCACTCACCTTCTCACCTTCTTGCATCTTCAAATTTGCGAATTATGTCCCGAGTGTCTGTAACTTGATAACTTTAACTTGATCACTGCCTTGGTAATCTTCTTGTAGAGTCTTCGAGGCATTTTTAGCTGACTTTGCTCCTGCAATTCTTGGAAATAAGCTCTTATTTAGAGCTATTTGAATAAAAAATAAAGCTTGGGCATTCCTCTTCTTGGATCCTCTCTTAGTTGTTCTATCATTGGCTATAAGGGTGTTCCAATATTCTAGCTCTTCATAACCTGATTCTACAATCTCCCACAAATATTTTTGTGTCAAAAAGGTCATCATCTTGATGCACCAATAATCATAATCACTTCCATCAAATTCTGGAATGGGCAAAGAGTTAGAATTTGACATTATGAACTTAATCGAAACAAAATACCTGCTCTGATACCAAATGAAGATTATGAAAGAGCCTAGTTTAAAATAACACAAAGAAAAAAACAACACAGAAAACAAGAGAGAAGCTTTAATTCAAACAGAGGAAAAGAAAACCTTGGATTATTTATCTCTCACTTGCACAGCTACATACTTATATAGATTACATTGCATGATCTTTAGACTTCCACAACTACATACTTATATAGATTACATTGCATAGAAATAAAGACATTATTTATATGCCGTAACATCCCAAATAGCTTGATGTATAATTCTGAAAGTTATTTTATTCTTCACATGCATTAGCATGCAGTGAAGTTTAGTGCAAATTTATTTAATAAACACCTGCAACCTAAAATAGACACTCTCAAATTCTACATAGCATCAGTTATCAACAACATTGTGCATGAAAAGCGGTTGAGAAACAATATGGCGCACGATCCTTCTTTTGTGTCGGAATGGATGGCTATAGATATTTATATAACAAAGAGAGATTCTGGCTGCTCTAATCATGTCTAGGTTACATCAGCGGCCTCATTTCATTTCACATATCTCCCAAGGTCTAGATTCCGATACTTTGAGTTGCTGGACAAGCGTGCTTGAGGGGCTTCCACGCACAATGTCAAATATCGCCCAGGATTTGCGATTGCATTGGTTTGGGTATCACGATTGCGTTGGTTTGGGTATTGCAACGCCGATTTGCAAATTACTTGGATGGCCTATAAACATATAATTATTTTGCTATGCTAATCTAGGTTAATCCATGATCCTTGGGGATAGAAGATCTCTTCAAGAAATCTTGATGCTATCAATCCCCATTGAACATGTGGGCGATTCTGCCAGACTGAATTCTCATTCTCAACAAATTGCAAATTTCTGAACTGGCAATCCTATATTTCTCTACTCTTTCCATAGAGGCGTCTGCAGGAAACCTACTCTCATCTACCTCTCACATCTATTCCATGCAAGCATAGAAAGACAGCCCTGGGTGGTTCAAGGAAGAGCAAAGGCCATAATAGGATTATGCTCTGAATATCTTTACTGATTTTAACTCATTTGAGAACTATATAAGTGGTTTTCTGCTCTTTTATGGAAGTTTCACAGTCCAGAGTTCTCTTTGAAAATTACCATTAGCGTAGGTGGGTCTTATTGTGATTATTGTTTTGTAGAAGTCCCTTCGAACCATTTGTTAGACATCTATCCTTCCAGTTTTTCAGAAGATTGTGGGAGGTGAAGGCACCACACATAATGTCCAATCATGCCACCTAATTAATGATTTAACTAGTCAATTTCTCGAGTGGTGATTTCTATTTAAGAAAAGCTGTTGGCGATTATTATGGATATCGTTTGTAGGACGGTCGCAAGTTTGGCAATGGATGGGTATTTAGCTTTACAGAATAACATTTCCTTAATTTTATCATGAACTTACAAAAATGGTTGATGGCATTACATAATCAAATTTTGATGGCATTACATAATCAAATTTTCCTTAGTTTTAGCATGACCTTACAAAAATGGTTGATGGCATGACATATCTGGCGTCCCTATTTTTCATAGTCTCGACACTCTTAGGCATGTTATTGGTCTTTTAAAATAAACGATTCTCTACAAAGTCAACTGGAAAATCAATTCACCATCTAATTCTCTGATATCTTGTTCAGCTCATGATTGTCTTGGCTGATTGCATTATTCTCTAATATCGCGTTGACAAAATGCACCAGATAATTGTACATGATGCAGGATATTGCATTATTGAAAATAATATGGATTTATAAATAATAGTATATTAGATTTATTAGTATTTTTGAATTAGATTTATAAATAATATTATATTAGATTTATTAGATTTGATTTGATTGCAATTTTATTCTATGAGTAAAGTATTTTTGAATTATTAAGTTAGAAGCAAATTATTGACTTAAAAAAATTAAAAAGATATATATTATAATAATATTTTAAAATTTATTAGCTTTTTTAAACCGAAATTCTTATTATCCACTCTAAGTAAAAACTTTTGATAACTATATATACTTTCACTAAACGATTTAAAGTGTTTTACGATAACAAGATTTTATAACTATCGCTAATTGTAAATAAGAGTGAAGAAAATGAAATACAACCTTTGAACGAAAACGCGGTACAATAAAATCTATTCCAATCGCCTTGTGAGATAGAATTACATTTCCAATCACCTTATGAGATATAATTACGTTTTCCATGCGGGAGTATGTTCAACTGCAATATGATTTATTTTGATTTATGGCTATATGTTTACGTAACAATTCCTATATAGAACTGTGCCAGTGAGCACTGTGCATGACACATAAATATCAGATTAATAAATATCATCACGTCCACAGCGTTGCTTGGGGGTAGGAAGAAGTGTGCAGGTTCATTTATCATCAATATATTTTCATATATTTTTCAATATATAACATGTGAGTAAAGACTGCATTGCATATTTTCTTTTTTATTTATCATCAATATATTTTCACATATTTCTCAATATAAAACACGCCCGTGAAAATTACATTGCATATTTTTTTCTTTTCTTTTTACAAGTGAATAAGATGACTATTGCAATGTGGATTATTAATCTTTGCCAAAAAAAAACATCTTTACCAGCCAATATATGTTACCTAATATTATATTTAAATGGTATATTAATTAATATAAAATATCCATTAATACGAAGTATTCTCATTAAATTTTAGGTTATGTTACATTCATGGGTATTAATTAATCCTTCATAAATGATTTGAACTCAATTATCAAAGATCTAAATTTTTAACAAATGACTTTATTAATATTAATATTAAAAAGTAAATATCATTCCATAAATTTTTATTAAAACATAATAACATTAAAATATTTAAGACACAACATAAACTTTAATTTTTAAATTTTATTAAAATATAAATAATATTTTTCTAAAGTATAATTAAATAATTTTTAATTTTTAATTTTTAATTTTTAATTTTTAATCTAATTTTATATTTTTTAACTATTTAATTATATATATATATATATATTATTTTTGTGAGAGTGGTATTTTATATGAGAAACCACGACTTAGAGGCATCTAAGTCGTCAAAATCAAAGAGGAATGGCACTCAGCTTGAATCGATCCAGTGGATTGCACTAGCCTCATAAGCAAGTGAGTTAACAAGAATTGACAATTATTCAATCATATCATTAATGAAAATTAATATTATACATATAATTTTAAAATTGTTTATTATATAATTTATATTAAAATATAAATAAACACATATTCTTAAAATAATGGTGAGTGTTTATTGAGATTTTCTAAATATTAAAACAAATAAAGTATTTAAATATATATGCTTTAGAATTGCCTTGGATATATATATTGTAATCACTTTAAAGGTAATTTATTTAGTTAATCAAATTAAGATTATGTTTTAGATGATTAATTTTAAAATTAAAAAATATTAATTTTCAAATATGTGAAATATTAATTGGGTAAAAGTTATGATTTTCTTTTAAGGGGTTTAGCAACTGCTAATGAGTAAATGAGATAAGAAGGCCTAAATGGAAGGTTACAAGTTCAAATCTCCATAGATACTAGCTTAAAAAAAATGTATTATGATTTAATGTTATGATTTTTCATCTTATTTTTGTTGGAATTGGATTTAAAAATAAAAATAGAAATATTAATTATAAATTCTTATAATTGAAGTTAAATTAATGGATAGAATTTTGAATACAAGTACTAACACATTCATATAATATAGAAACGACTTTTATTTTTAAGGCATATTTCCTGTATAGTGATATGCTAGAATCTTTGGATTTTTAGATACAAAGTATATACATATATATTTTTCATTTCTAATATCATGGACAAATTAGTTAGTTACCTTGACTCTATTTCTTTTAAAGATTAAACAATGTTGTATATTAATAAAATAGTTTTAAATTAAAATAATCTTTTATTACAAACAAAAGCAAATATTAAGTAAAGTTATATGACAATTTCAAATTGGATTAAATAAGTAGAACTTCTTGTTTTAAAAGTGTATAATATGAATGACTACAGTTTATCAACTACATTTATTGTTAATAATTTTGATAATACGAAATTATCAACTTGTGGAAAAAATTTCATTAACTATTTCAAAATGTTAGAATGTGTTTTAGTATTGTCTGGTGGATCGATGTAGTCTTGTCATAATAATGATCATTATAACATAATTTGTGGACCATTTATACATGTGATTAGGTCACACTAGAATGTGTTAACATTGCACACGTGCACATGGAGATAATTTTTTGACTTATTTGGTGGTGATTTATCTCTAAGTAATGTTTACCTACACTCCTACATCATTCTTATCCACTACTTATCCCTTGTCTCTTAATGAGACTCTTGTTTACATTTATGGATTGGTGGATCTCCATTTTTTATCGTGCCTTATGATCAATGGTCCAGGTTTTTCTTGCTTACTATAAATTCAACCATTTGGTCTTGATTCAAGGAGGGGGGAGGGGGGCTTGCAATATTGATTATTACCTTGGTGGGTTGCTTATTGTCTTGATATAAACTTTGTTGTCATCATAAAAACTTGGTGATGATCCTCTCAGGTATACAAAAATGTGACAAAGAATCGCTTATATCTCTAGTTATTAAGAGTATATAAACCTCTAAGGTGCCTGCCTTCAAATTCATAACCCATAAACATACATGCTTAGGCCTTATTTCCTTTATTGGATCATCAATTAATCATAATTTGAAACCCATATGAGAATATTTTAAATTTCATACTAGATTCCATCAAAATCATATTACAAATCTCCCCCACGACTGGTGCCACATGGTGGGCCATCCAACTCACATAGAAGTGGGCCAGGAGCAAACAAGAACCGACCATGCGTCCAGGCCAAGTGTCAATCTAAAAGGATCGATTGATGACCACGCGCCTAGTCCCAATGATTTGGATGAACCACTGCATGCATAAAACTATTGGCAAGTGGGCCCAACCTCGCTCGCTCAGCTGATACTAGGATTCCCATGCGAATCCAACAATAGCTGCATATATTAAATCCTCTACAAATGAAGGTACGGATCCCTCTGCTCCAACCTGATCTTTCCATCATGAACTCGACTCACTGTTTTTCTCATCATGGTCATGTCCAATGCCACATGCGACATCTTTGCAATTTATGGGGTTCACTAGCTGCAGCGAGCCTCACTTCAATTACCCATTGAACACCTTCTTGTGTATCTACTTGTTGCATTCTTATATTATTGTGCTCTCCCTCTCTGCTCTCACACTGCACATCATGGTCCGCACAAAATCTACCAAACATCAAACGACTAATGGCCCACGCTGCCCCTATGCGCCCTTTGCTCAGAAGGACTTGGCGAAACTCCGTGGATTCTTTGAGCAGAAGGTCAATCGCAAGAATAAGGACTGGCTTGAGCATTAGGAGAGAAGGCCGGGTATGGAAAAATCATGTCAGGCCCCCAATAACTACGACAAATTTTTGAGGACTCTAGCGCAACCTACACCAGAGACACAAGGCACACCCGCACCCTCAACCTCTTCTAGGCAATGAAATATATGATGTTTATGGCTTTCGATGACTATCTGGATAGTCACATTTAGGTGGAGGGTTGTCCCCTGATAGTTGATAAACACCTGGTGAGCCTAGAGGACAATATGTGCTAACTGGGCACAACCATGTGGTTATACATGAAACCCTGAGCAATCTGAATGAATGCATGGAAGCGTTGGCGAAGGAATTGGTGGGAAAAAGGTTTGTCGGCAAGTAGCTGGTCTTTCATCGTGATCCAGATGTGGTGGCTCAGGATCCTTCTTTCGATGCGGCTCTTGCTTCGAATGGTTGCAGCGATGACATCACTGAAATTCCAAGGTAATCTCTGTCTTCTAGCATTTTTTGCTACTTCAAGACACTAGTTTTATGATTCATTCTAGTTATTCCTCTTATGTTACCAAGGCCATGTAACCCTCGGGTTGTGGGGGATAAATAGAATTATGCTATGCTTGCTACCAAGACTCTGCTTTTTTTTAGATATACAACTGATATTGAAGTCTAAATCACTACTATTATGCAGACCAGACCTATCTTGAAGTCTTATGTACTCTTTCTTACTTTGTTAATATAATTCAAAGTTACAAAAAAAAATCATATTACAAATCTATCATAATTAGCCTTAACAACGTTGTAATATTTCTCAAGCTTCCTCCTCTTTCATATTGTCCATATGTTATGTAATGAAATATGTGTTTTAGGGTTGAAGGCCCAGTTGGTTCCATCTTTGTTTCATTTTCACTAAGTATTATTATACTCTTCTATTCTTCCATTCATATTTGTATATGTAGTATTAAAAGATAAGGAATCTTACTAAAAGAATATAATGAAAATGACACTATGTGATTGCTAGCACTCGAGTTTTTCTTATACAATGGGTATAAGGACATTCAATGCATGTTATTATTTGATGCATTGGTGCACCAAATGTGTAATTTCATCAGTGCATGTGTACAACTTGGGAGACCTAGAAAAAAAAAAATGGTCACCCAAATCCTCTATAAACATACAAGGGAGACATTTATTGGAGAGTGTTATAGGTCAAATATGCACTTCTCCGTCCGTGATCACATTGCTCTGTCGATCACACAAAATGACACTATGGATAGAAGAGCTAGGATGACCCTAGATGAGTTATTGTTGAGATTACACTCTTCAGCTGAAAAACATATTTTTTCTACAGTTTTCACCATGTGTGCGCTACTATTGCCACAATGATCTAGAGTTCTGAACGCAGGTCCTATTGAAGACAACCTGCGCACATCCTCCAAAATGTTGCAAACGCTGGTTGTCAAGTGAAAAAGTTGCATACTATGCGCTAGTCTACTTGTATGAAACCTGCACACATCTTAAGATGAAATGAAAAAATATATTAAGATTACGAATTGGGATTAGTTGAATTCGGTTCTACAACATCCCCAACCTCCCAATTCAACCACCTCTCGAATTAAAGTGCCTATCTTGTGCCATAAATACAAGGGGAAGCCATGAGAGAGGGGACTAGAAGGAATGATAAGCTGCAGTTATGCTGGAGGAATTCTTAAGTCATTGTGAGGAGCAGGAGCCCAGGAATCAGTTGCAGAAGTGTCTGGACAGATTAGGTATATCTGTACTTATCTACATTTCTTTGACAATAAAAGGTGGAAGTACCCTTCCCATCCCAATCGAATGTCTATTTGATGAAATGTGTATTTGATTGAATATCTGATTGTAGTTGATGTTAAGTTATTTCCAATTGCATCATATTTATTACAATCAAGATATGCTGAGGAAGGTTAACTTTGTTTTGCAATTTCATCATTGTAGAAGATTGGGAGAAAGCTAGGACTAGCCCTTGTTAAAAAGGTACAACTTTTAGAATCCTAACCTCTTTCCATTTGTAGTGATGAATGCAAAACATGAATGTATTTACCTATCACCCCATGTAAGTTGGTAGTGTCGTCTCCCCCACTATAAGGTATTTTCCTGCACAATAGAACCGGCGACTCCGCTAGGGAGTAACCTGTTTTTTTCTGCTCTAGGGGACCTTGCTAGGTTTTCTTCCAGTTTATTCAGTCTTTTGTTCTCTGAGAGGTTTTTTATAGGTTATTTGCCTGTTCTTTTTATCTTGATTCATTTCAGTCTACTTCAACAAAGTTTTTTTTATTTCTTTAAGTCTCTGTGCGTTGGATTACTGTACATACAGTAGCACATTTGTCCGGTGCGCTGGTTTCTCTGAAACACAGTAGCACACATTTCTTGTGGTAGGCACTGGTTCTTATACCACACAATAGCGTACTTTTCCTGTAGTTTCAAGCCTTTTACCAAGGTTTGGTTTCCAAGTGGTTGGGTCTTCTTCTAGCATGTTGCTTTGCTTCTTTGACTGATTAGTGAGACATGTTTTCCTTTCTTGAGTCTTGTTTGCCTCTCTAAAGTCCTGTAGATTACCTTTACTTGCTTTAGCACTTGTTTAAGATGTCTTTTATGCTTTTTTAGACCTTTTGATGCTGTGCACGACTCTCTGCTAAGCATAGTAGTTCACATTTTCCCCTAGACCCTTGTTGCAGCTATACAAACCTGCGCACTCAACGCTTGTTGTCTGTGGCAACAACTGCGCACTTTTACTATGTCTTGTCCTTTTTTTAGGGTTTGATCCCAGTTTGAGTTTTTAGGGTGGTTTTGAAGGGTTGTTTAGTCTAGATACCTTCTAAATATTTGTTCAGATTGGTCTGAGTGAGTTGAAGCTTTCTAGTTAGCTTTTCCTTTGAGTTTGTGTGTTTGTAAGGTTACCTTTGGTTTGCTCACCTACTCTTTTGTTTGGCAGGTGTTTTCTTGGTTTTGGTGCTTAGGAGCATCCTTTTAGGTCTGCTTTTCCATTGCAGGCATCCTTTTTCCTTTCTTCCTTTACACTTTGTTTCAAACCTAGAGTTTTTTCCATTGAAACAACTCGGTAGGTAGAGTCTTTCTCAAGTCTTTTTGATTTGCTTGTTTTAAGCCATTAGGTTGTTTTTCTTTACCCACACTTTGCGTTAGGTCTTACTCATTCCTTTTTCAAGTTCATTTTATTTTGCAAATATTAGAAAAGAAAAAAAATGAAATTGGTAGCTTAGTAGTGAGATTTATCATCATTTTCGAAATAGCATAGTTTATCTTGCTTTGAAAATTTAAAAGAAAATTGAAAAAAAAATATTTAGGATTGCCTAGTTTCAGTTTTGGAAAATTTAAACGAAAAAGAAAAGAGTTTTTGTGAAGTTTGATGTATTATTTTTCTGCACTTTACTTTATGTCATGAACCATACCACACACTTCACTACCCTTCTTGAGTAAAAAGTAGACTCTAAAAAGAAATCTTAATAAAATTAACTAGCAACATTTTCTTTTTAGGTATACACATCATCAATTAGCTTAGACAAGGGTTTCGAGGTAAATCACCTTAAACTACCCGAAATCGGTTTCATTACTCAACAATCATAGTAATACAATCTATTAGGTAAACCCACCTCTATCAAAATATCCTGGGAACGCTATACTCAAACCAAAGTTAAGCACGAGGACGTGGGCGATTGGAACTGTTGATCATACCCCCTCACTTTCCTCTCAACCATAAACCAGAGTTGATTTGCGTACGAGGGTCCACTAGTACATTTAAGTGCTTTTGGATTTCGGGCTTTGCTACCCTGCCCATGCATTTTGGATAAGCTGACGACTGTTCCCCCAGGTTTTTTCATATTGGTGGTATCCTTAGTATCATAACCCTAGAGCTCTACACAGGTAGAGTGGAAGTATATTTCCACTTTACCTCGGATAGACGCGGAAGGTAACCCTTTGGCAGTAATCCCGGGAGGGCGGTTTGGTGATTCGAACACTTGCACCTAGAGGACCTCCATTGGACGTCGTGTAACTGACCATCGATACTCTATTGGTTTGTTCTGAGCCCTCATCATCCCAGACTTGCTTATGAGAGTATTAGCTTTGTTTGCCTAGTTTTGATCACTATAGGACATTTTTAGTGGTGTGATCTTTGTGCTGCTTGTTTTTTGTTGGCCTTAGATATTTATGGCCCATTGAGTCGAAAAATATGGATAGCATCCCGGTGGGCACCAATCAAGGGACCCCTGTTCAAGGGGATCCTTGTGATTTTCCATTCATTGGGAACATTGGTACTCCCTTAATGGCTACCTTGAATCTTCCGGGATTCACTATAGGGATACCGGTTTGGTTGTTTTCCACTTCGAATGCCTTGCATTCTCCTGATGCTTCTCAAGTAAGCACTTCACATCAAGAGCATCAGAACTCTATGCCCTCTTTTCCAGTAACATCTTCTCTTTTTCCTTCTACCTCATGTGGTGAAAGTAGTAATACTAGTAATCAGCAGTCTTAAAGGAATAGACAGAGGAAGAATAGGAAGAATATGCCAAAGCAAGGGGGCAGCCACCTAGCCTCTGGAAGTCATGCTGGGGGCACCTACCCAACCTCTAGTGGTCAGGTTGGGACAACTCACTTAGTCACTGTAAATCATAGTGAACCCACCCACCCAGCCTCTGGAAGTCATGCTGGGGGCACTCACCCAGCCTCTGGAAGTCATGCTGGGGTCACCCACCCAGCCCCTGAAAGTCATGCTGGGGGCACCTACCCAGCCTCTTGAGGTCATGCTGGGAGCAAAATTTCAGTCACTGCAAATCATACTGAAAGCATGTCTTCAACCACTATTTCTCATGTTGAGGACACGTCATCAATCACTGCTGGTCATATTAATGACAAGTCACCAGTTACTGTGAATCATACTAGAGACACTGAATCAACCACTCGAAGTCATGATGAGAAAGTTGACATTGTCAACAAACCAAATAAATAGAAGCTTAAGTTCCCTTATAAGTTTTGCGAGGGAGACCACCTGACTTATTTGTGCCTTGTACTTCTAGAAGTGCAAAGAGTGTGGTCCTTAGTTCAAAAGTCTTCTGCTTCTGAGCAACCAGCCACTGCAAGTCACTATGGGGGCACGCTATCAGCCAATGCTAGTTATGCTGAGAGTACTGTTGTTGTAAAGGAGTCTAATCTTATAAGACGCAAGCCAAAGTTCCCTTGTAAACTTTGTAAGGGAGATCACCTTACTCACCTGTGCCCTGCTATTCTACAGGTGCAGAGCGTGTGGTCCATGTCTGAAGGATCCTTTGCTCTTGAACTGTCTATAGATTCCCAACAGTCTGATCAACCTTTGGTTGATGAAGTGGTTGAACCAATGCAATATTTGGTCAACCACACTCTTCCTTCAGAGAGTGAGGCGATCGAATCGATGCAATCTTCGACTGATCCCATCATTCCTCCGGAGACTAATGTACATGTCCCTGAAGTCTTCTGCATTACCAGCTCAGATGTTTCTGAAAATGGGGGCACTGCATTTGTGCCGAGCGAACCCCTACAAAGCTCTGGGATCATTTCCTTTGATTGGAATAGTCTAACTGGGCCTCGACTTCCTTATTCTTCACCTTTCATGTGATGCATTTTCTTGACAATGAAAGCATTGTCATTATCGATCAACTTACATTTTTGGATCCCTCTTGTTACCCAACTATAGACCAAGTATATCCCTCGCTAGTAGGCACTACCATGTCACAATCAAATTATGTGGCATATTGTTCCTTGAGTCCAATTGATACTGAGAATAAGCCTCTGAATTCAAGCTTACCTTCTCGGGACTGGGTCCTGGCAGTTGATCAAGTGATGACTCCATCTGAATGTTTAGATATGTGTTCTATTTGAGATGATATACTTCCTTCTGATGAAGTGTTCCTAGAGTCTATAATGCAGTCTGCCATTCATTTGGACTTTGATCCAATGAGCATTCTTCCACCTTCACTTCGAGCTCGTTAAAAATATTAAGGAGGATACAAGCATTCTTCCACCTTCACTTCGAGCTCGTTAAAAACAGTAAGGAGTTCTTGCGTTTACTTTTTCGGGCTCGTTAAAACTTTACGAAAAAATATTTTTATAGAGTTCTTGCACGCTCTTTTGAGACTCTTTAAATATGACAAGATTGCTGAGTATAGTTGTCTTTTCAAACTCGTTAAAGGATTTGAAGCGACATCCGCTTAAGTATAAGTTTACCCCTTTTCTGGACTTTTGTGGATTATTTACAAAAAAGGAATACTTTAGTCATACATGGATAGAAGAGTTCTTCTCTCATCGTTTTACAATTTTTCGGGGGAGGAGACTAACTGTACTAAAAAGTAATTTTGGAGTCTTCTTTAGGGTTTTCAGTCTCTCAAAACATGAAAACACCAAGCGAGCATTCACTTACTCGGGCTCAATGTGAAATCCACAAGAGGTTGTATAGAGGATTGTTTAAGTTTTTCAGACTCTATAAACAGGAAAACACTGGCGAGCATATACCAACTCGAGCTCGATACTAAAATCCACGGGTAGGTGTATGGAGTTATTGTTTAATTTTTTCAGACTCCTTAAAATTGAAAACACCGACGAGCAAGAACAAATCTCAGCTCGATATTAAAATCCATATATTAGTATTATAGAGTATTCTTCTATATCTTCTTCGAACTCTGTAAACAATGAAGAAGGTCCTGGGTCTTCCTCCCATGGGCTCGTTAAAATTTTACATGGTTGGGCTTATTGAGTTTTCTTTCTTGGACTCATTAAAACAACAAGACGGACATTATTTACCAAAAAGAATAAGGGAAGAGAAGGGTATATCTACATCTTTTCAATTTCAAAGGTAGTTATGTCAGTTATGTCCTTGAACACAACACTTATTTGAGTTTGTCATTCAGTTGGGTTTTAGTGTTTTGACCTTAGGGTGAACCTGATATCAGAGTTTGTTACTCCTCCAGTTGGTTATTCTTCCAATCACATGGAGAGTCTTCTAATGTCTCCTACATTGCAGGCTTATATCACTTCCCCCTCATGTCAAAAGTTACCTAAGTCACTTTGTGTCGTGCTCACTGTTCAAGGACACAACCCATGTTGGCCATTCTGTAGTTACCTTGACTTCATGTGTTGGCCATCTTGGTGTCAGTTTGTTTCATCTTGTTACTTGTTTTACCCCAAATCAGCTAAAACTTGTGAGTGTTCCTCGTGTTGGATGATGGAGGATGCATTAAGGCCTCCCTTCCAGAGAACTTCTTTCCATCGACTTCAACTCATTAAGCTATGGGAATGAAGTTTAGAGTTTCGGTTAGTACCTTGGGGATTGCAGTCATCAATGGCAATTTCCCTTGCTGTTAAATAATGGGAATACATCAATGTCTCTTATTCGACAGGTTCCTCAAGTCTTCGACTTCAAGTCCATTTATTCACACTTGTTGGAACCTACTAGGTACCTTGGGCCCCATTACCATTATCGATGGAAGCCCTTGCATTTGTTAACGGTATACATCAATGACTGGTAATCAAACGATACCCCCCATGTTCGACTCCAGCTCATTTATTCACATGCTTGGGGTTTGTACCTTGGGTTGTTTGAATGAAGACCTTGGGGCTTTGATAGCATCACCATTTGTATGTTATCACCTAAGCTACGCAAGACTGAGCCTCACTCATTTTGGCTCTGCATGAGACATAGATCTAGCTTGTTGTTATGGCTATGATCTCTTATTTTTGACATGGATCCACGCTTGTATTTTAGTGGCCATGCTATATATACATCTCTCAGTTATGTATTGGAGATCATGTTGTATCACACTGAACATCTATATGATGACAAGATTATAATTGCTCGCTGACCTTGATTGTTGTTTTCAGGTACTTTTGTGACTTGGTTTTGTGGTTTCTTGCTCCTCTTCTGACTTGGAATTATAATGTATTTCGGCCATCGTTTCCCTCTGACCTCACACATTAGGGGTCATATGTTATATGTCAAATATGCACTTCTCCATCCGTGATCACATTGCTCTGCCGAGCGCACAAAAGGACATTATGGATGGAAGAGCTAGGTTGACCTTGAATGAGTTATTGTTGAGATTACACTCTTCAGTTGAAAAACATATTTTTTCTACAATTTTCACCATGTGTGCACTACTATTGCCACAGTGATCTAGTGTTCTGAACACTGGTCCTATTGAAGACAACCTACGCACATCCTCCAAAATGTTGCAAACGTTGGTTGTCAAGCAAAAATGTTGCATACTGTGTGCTAGTCTAATTGTATGAAACCTGCGCACATATTAAGATGAAATGAAAAAATATATTAAGATTAAGAATTGGGATGAGTTGAAGTTGGATCTTCAACTTTCCCAACCTCCCAATTCAACCACCTCTCGAATTAAACTGCCTACCTTGTGCCATAAATACAAGGGGAAGCCATGATAGAGGGGACTAGAAGGAATGATAAGCTACTGTTACGCTGGAAGAATTCTTAAGTCATTGTGAGAAGCAAGATCCCAAGACTCGGTTGCAGAAGTGTCTAGATAGATAACGTATATCTGTAATTATCTACATTTCTTTGACAATAAAAGGTGGAAATACCCTTCCTATCCCAATCGAATGTCTATTTGATGGAAAGTTTATTTGATTGAATATCTGATTGTAGTTGATGTTAAGTTATTTCCAATTGCATCATATTTATTACAGTCAAGATATGTTGAGGAAGGTTAACTTTGTTTTGCAGGTTCATCATATCGGAAGAGTGGGCGAAAGCTAGGACCAGCCATCATTAAAAAGGTACAACTTTCGGAATCCTAACCTCTTTCCATTTGTAGTAATGAATGAAAAACATGAATGTATTTACCTGTCACCCCATGTAAGTTGGTAGTGTCGTCTCCCCCACTATAATGTATTTTCCTGCACAACAAAGAGCTTCTACAAAAAGCTTCATTAGAAGGTGTTTTCTTGTAATGTTTACAAAACCATGAATAATGTTAATGGAAACATGAGCACTTGGTGGTGGAATCATGAAAAATGTAGGACTGCATATGAAATGATGGACAATGCATAACATTTGGTGGTGTAACATCCCAAAATTTCATAAAAATCTAAAAAACTTCTAAGAATTAGATTCAACATTTGATGATGTGCGGAAGTAATAAATGTCTATTAAATACCTATAATTAATATTAAATAATTATGACATGTAATTATCTTTAAAAAATTTGAATTGTCTTATCGACAATTTAATGCATGAGTACCCCTATGTCTATTTTAATTATTGTAATTATTATTTGAGGTCGTCATTTTCTGCCCACGCATACTATATCATGGAACATAAGTATTATGATGCTATATCTATAATTATGAAGAACACCATCTTTTGATATAATGTGTGATAGTAGTGTTATAAACCTACATACAGTTGCGATCATGTTATGACTTTGTTGTACTCCGTGTCAAGGTCTGATAGATGGTACTTGTGATATTATTTATTTAATGGTAAACTCTTATTTATAATTAACTTCTTGTTGGCAGTTGGATTCTGGTGTACAACTTTGAGGCTTACTTAGATTAAAGCTAATGCATCGTCTCTTTAACTGTCCAGGTTACAGGTTGCATACTTTTTGTGTTTGATGAGATAGTGCGATGATTTCTATTAAGTCTTATGTTAGAATATTAAAGACCCTAACCTTATTAAAGTTGTGACTTGTAAGTTCAAACACCAAGGTTATAATTTCATAGCGTGTTCACAAATAATGTGTGATCTTAAAAGCATGAGAAGACTATGGTGATCATATTACCCTTCTAGTTTATTAAGCTCACTTTAAAGTGGGAGTCTCCATACTTTAAAAAGGATGGTGAGTGAGCTCTTGAGTTGATAATCGACATAATAAATTCATGGAAAAGGTAAACTTTGGTGTTTCCAAGTATAGCTTCGAGGTATTAATATTTGCTATGGTTTAAACTATATAATAGTGGGTTGTTAGTTCTTCTCCGGCGCTATATTAAAATATGTGATGGGAAAAATATGTTGAAACTATATCAGTGTGGGTTCTTATATAACCATCGACATGGTGGTAGCTGGCACATTAAATGTGTTCACGTGAGGATCGTAAATGCATCTCGATAGTGTTAAAAACCTACTGCGAGGTTTGGCGTTTTTGGTCCTCGGTTTAATGTCACTCTTCATTGTGGAGGAGAAGGTTGAGCCTGATCGGACACCATAGATTGTTGGCATTCATGCTCCACTCGTCGAGTTGGTTTGAAGGAGGATGACTACTGGTTCGTGGGGAGTTATGGGTTTGCATCGTGTACAGGGTTTTCAATATTTGGTTCTTTGCTGCTTCGAGTTTGTTATTAACCAGGTGAGCTATGTTACAATATACAAACCCTTACTTGCTTACAGTGCCATGTTGAGATTTATTTTCGTATTTAACATGGTTTTCATTTTTATGGCAGGACAAGATCTCCTAATCCATGGTGAATTCGTTATGATGAAGGGATGAGCCACCATAGTGTACATTCACCGGTAAGCCTCGGTCAGACCAGGTTTCCTCTGTCAACAAGGATGTAATATTTTTTTTTCTCTTCGTCAATACAAACTCCATTTGTCAAAATGGTTTTCGAGGCTACGTTACTGCAATATTTGGTTTCTTGGCAATGAACCGAGTTGGGGTTTCACCTATAGTATTGGTAGGAAGTTGTTTTTAAAGGAGTATCATCGGTCCTCCTGGCAGTTCAACTGCAATGTATTACTATACTTTATGAATAAAAATGGTTTGCTCGTTTTCTTGGAAATGTAATTTAACTCTGCGTACAAATGGTTTGGAGTTTCTTTTAGTTAATGATGGAAGGGATAACCCTAACTTCAATTTATGAAATGTATGAAGTAAGTTACAGGGTTTAAATTCCTAAGCTCATCTGTATAGTTCATTTTATAATTTACAAGTTTTAAATGTTTATTAATTTAAAGGATAAACGTTTGGGCGAGTTGAGACCCGAGCCCATAACTTTTGTTGACACCAGAATAGTTATTCTGAAATATTTTGATGTCTGTCCGACTCTGTCTTGTGAATGTGTTTACCATATATTAAATCTCAGAGTTGGATCCACACATTATTAGTTGAAATGTTGTAATTCGTGAGTTACAGCTTGGGCGAGCTTGTATTGAGACTCGAACCCTTAGTTCCTTTAACTGGTTCACTTGTGTAATGGGCCTTGTTTCGTCAATTTCTTTGATAAAGTAATAAGTTTGGGTTTTTATTTAATGTGTAGCCCGATTCTTCTACAGGGTATAGTCTTGAGCCTAGCACTGTATGAATTTAAACTTGTTAATTTGTTGAACCTTATGCTCAATGTAAGGGTGAGCTCTCCAAATGGAGACTTGAACCCTAGTCTCTTATTTGGATTTTGTATAATGGTTATATGTAGGCAACTAGAATTTATTTAAAGTTTTGTTATTATTTTTAAAACGTGGGTTAATCCCTTGGATGAGCCTATACAGGTCTCGATCCTGAAATGTTGCTTATGTTAAGTTATCCCTGTAATAATTACATGTGTTAACTTCCCACTGTATGTTTATATCCTTTTACAGTAATGATGTGTAATGATTCGATACTTGTAAAATTGATATATTACAATTTATGTTTGAGATGGAGATGAAGGTTTTTATATTAGGTATGTTCAGAAGTGATTAGAGTTTCAATACTAAACTAAGTATATTAATTGTATCGAAGGACTTTTTATTACTGCTATGAGGAAACTGTAATATTACTAGAATTTACTGTGTTAATTCTGTATGTTGATTCTGGATATTTTTTTATACAGTTTTAAATCTAGTTTGTTATATCGTCCTATATGCAATATATGACATTTTTACATATGAATCTTGTTTATTATTTAATTAGTATAGTAATTATATGGATACTTTTCTAGTACGGATAATCTGAGTATAAATTTTCTATAGCCAAGCATATGAAGACCTAGGGTTTTTATGATTATAACAAATGGATTGAGCTGAATGTAATGTAACTCTATAAGCCTTGATTTAATGATGCTAACGTTTATTTCTGAGTTCTGTTTATACTATTTAATATTTTAACTTATGATCAAAGTAGTAAGTGCATAACTCTGTTCTTGTTCTAAGCTATATATATATATATATATATATATATATTGCTTTTGATAACTCTTAGGATTTGAAGCTTTCGATTTTTGTTTTAAACATGTATTTAACTTCTAAAATGGTTTCTAATTCAACAGAGAACAAAAGATGATAAAGAAATCAAATCTGAAATAATCATTCATTCTGAAATCATATCTCTTCTAAGTTAATTAAATACTCCTGTACTAGAGTACATCACCTTAGGATGAAAGGAAAAATACAGGAAGACATTTGTTTTCAATCATTTATCTATCTCAATCTGCTCATTCATTCTGGTACTCATAAATAGTTTAACAATATAGAAATCTATCATTTTCTAACATGCCTGATATATATGGGTTACTCATAGAAAACTTATAAAACACTCAAACAGTTTTCACGAATTGATAAACAATTTACAGAGATGAAATGAAATAAACAAGTAGAACCTGATAATTTTGCTAGGGTGGACAAACACCCAAAGAGGCCTATTCCTCCCAACCTTCTCCAGAAGAAGCAATGAAATCACTTGCTCCCTTGGACCCCCGAGCCTGTTTACCGAAGCACTAGGAAGAAGACTCTATGTAGAAGCAAGTCACTCAGGTTGTACTTCAGCAATCAATGGAGACTTGCATACACCTCACCTATGTACTTCAACAATAAATGGAGACTTGCATACATATCAAAACCTCTGCACTCAACAAAAATTAGACATACTTACACTACAACTCAAAACATAGCTTTGCCTCATCGAATCTCTTTTGCTGCATACAGCAGAACCACAAGGTAAATTTTCTCATTGGAAAAAGTGTGAGCCTCTGCTCAAATTCGATGGCTTATAAAAGATGCCTAGGTATTTTAGTGGCTAGTTTCAAATAAATGAGCCTCAAGCTCCAGTTCCACATTCCAGGGAACTTGACCACAATTTATGGGAGTTGTCCCATAACAACAGCTAGTTACTGAGTTCATGATGCTGCCACTTGCCCATTTCCTTCTACCCCAAATTCCATTCCTCCTAGTGGGTCAGTAAACACGCTTTCAACAGTCTCTTTGGGTGAGTGTCTCCTATTTTATTTGATTAAATAATAATATTATGCAATTACAGTCATCCTTGACCACTTGGTCAAATATAAAACTTTACAATCAAAGTTAAGACAATGTTTTTCCATAAACATAAAATGTCTCAAGTATTGGGTATGTTACAAACACCCCCACTTAAGCTCAACATCATCCTCGATGTTCTTATTCTTCATCAGAGCCTCCGTGGAACAGAATTGGATATGCTGCCCGCATATTACTTTCCAATTCCCAGGTAGCTTCATCCGGGCTAAGGTGCTTCCATTGCACCTTTACCTGCCCTATGGTACGATTCCAAAGCATAATTTCCCTCATGTCGAGGATACAGTCCGATTCCACCTAAAAATATCCTTTGGGCTCCACCTGTATGTCATTCTAATTTAGCACATGAGTAGCATCGTGCACATACTTTTTCAAAACAGAAATATAGAAAACGTTATGTATTCTCAATTTAGATGGTAAAGCCAATTGATATGCAACTGGTCCAATCCTTGACAAAATTTCGCATGGTCCACAATACCTAGGTGCTAGTTTAGCACAACTCCCAAGCTTAAAACAACTTTTCTTGGGTTTTACCTTAACAAAAACATGATCTGTTACCTGAAATTCCTTTTCAGTTCGTTTCAGATCTGCATAACTTTCTTGTTTGTCTTGTGCAATTTTTAAATTGCCTTGTACCTGTTTTGCAGTTACCTCCATTTCTTTTAACAAATATGGTCCTAACATCAATTTGTCAACATGATTACTTCAAGAGATGGGAGTATTGCATTTCCTTCCATATAAAATCTCAAATGGACTAAGTCTAGTAGAAGTTTGATAGTGATAATTGTAAGCAAACTCAACTAAATGTAAATAGTCTTCCCATCTAGTTGGATGATCTTTTACATACATTCTTAACATGTCTTCTAAAATGTGATTCACCCTTTCAGTTTGTCTATTAGTTTGAGGGTGAAAATATGTACTGAAATTTAACTTAGAATCTAAACCTTTAAACAATGTTGTCCAAAAATTTCCAATAAACTTAGAATCATGATCAGAAATAATTACCTTAGGAATTCTGTGTAAACGAAAGATTTGCTTCATAAACACATCAGCAACGTTAGCAGCTTTAAAAGTAGTTTTAACTGGAATAAAATGAGCTACTTTACTAATATTATCCACAACTACCATTATTGATTCATTATGTTTTTTATTCTTAGGCAAACTAGTTATAAAATCAATACTTATAATTTCCCACTTCCATTCCGGAATTGGCAATGGATGTAATAGGCCAGCTAGGTGTTGATGCTCAGCTTTAATTTGCTGACATTTAAAGCACCTAGATGTGTATTCAGCTACTTCGTTTTTCATTTTTGGCCAAAAGTAATCCTTTCTCAACATAGTTATCATTTTTAGATAACCAGGGTGTCCCAAATAAGGACTGTTATGAATTTCATCTAATATCAACAACTTAACTTTTGACACATTAGGCACATAAAGTCTGTTTTTATAAGTCATTAAACCTTTTTCGTTAATGCTGTAATTTGTTATTAAATTTTCAGATACATTTTCAGCAATTTTATCATGTAATTTCTGATAATTTTCATCTTGATTAATTCCTTCTTCGATCTGATTTTCTAGATCTGTTTTATAAGTGCTAATTGCTGCCACAAAATTTCATTGAGCATTTCTGCTTAAGGCATCAGAAACTTTGTTTTCTTTACCCTTAATGTGATAAATATCGAAATCATATTCGCTAAGGAAAGCTAGCCACCTAGTTTGCCTTGCGTTTAGATTTGTTTGATCCAACAAATATTTTAAACCTTTATTATCTGTCATTAGTGAAAAATTCCTTCTAATCAAGTGATGGTGCCACAGTTTTAGTGCATGAATCACGGCTGCTAGCTCTAGATCGTATGTTGCGTAGTTCTTTTCATGAATTTTTAACTTCCTTGACTCGTAGACTATTACATGACCTTCTTGAGTTAAGACCCCACCAAGTCCATCATTGCATGCATCAGTGCATACCACGAAGTCCTTATTTGGATATGCAATTTTTAATATAGGTGCTGTTGTTAATAATTCTTTTAATTTATTAAAACTCTCCTCACACTTTTGATCCCATACGAATTTCTTTCCCTTCTTTTGCAAAGAGGTTATGGGATTCGCAATTCTGGAGAATCCTTGAATAAATTTTCTATAGTAGTGTGTGATTCCCATAAAAGAACGTACATCTGTTACGTCTTTCGGGACAGGTCACTCATTAATTGCTCTTATTTTATCTATATCAACTGCAATCCCATCTTTAGATAATATGTTACCTAAGTATTGTATTTTATCTTTGTAAAAGTCACATTTACTGAACTTAGCATAAAGCTGATGTTCTCTTAACACCTGCATAATTATTTTTAAGTGTCCGTCGTGTTCTTCTTTAGTCTTAGATAAATTAGAATATCATCAATGAACACAATTACAAACTTATCTAGATACTTATGTAGAACATTATTCATTAGACACATAAATAATGCTGGAGCGTTATTTAGCCCAAAAGGCATAACTATGAACTCGTAATGACCATAATGGGTTCCGAAAGAAGTTTTTAAAATGTCCTCGTCTTTTACCCTGACTTGATGGTATCCTGACCTCAAGTCTATTTTAGAAAATATTGATGCTCCGCGTACTTGATCAAATAGATCATCGATGCGGGGCAGAGGATATCGATTTTTAAGTCATTTTATTTAGTTGATGCTAGTCTATGCATAATCGCAAGGTACCGTCATTTTTAACAAGGATAACCGGTGCTCCCCAAGGAGACACACTTGGCCTTATTTAGATTTTATCGATTATTTCCTTCAACATTTTAGTTCATTATGTTCCAAAATGTTCATTCTGTAAGGATCCTTTGAGTTAGGCACCGCACCCAGTACTAACTCAATGGTGAAATCTAGTTCTCTTTTCGAAGGTAATCTTACGATTTCTTCCGGGAATACATCAAAAAAGTCCTTAAGAATAGGTATGTCTTCCAATTTCAACTTATCTTCTTTAGATGAATGTTTGTCATTAATTACATCTACTGCAAACATTTTACACCCTTTCCTTATAGCCTTTTTAACTTGTAAAGCAGAAATTTGTCTAGCAGAAGTTCTTCTAGGAATTCCGTTTACTGTTTCAGTTTCTCCATCATTATTTAAACAAGTAAAAGTATTTTCAAAACAGTTCAACGCTACTCTATGCCTTTCAAGCCAGTCCATTCCTATTAATACTTTATAAGACCCCAAAGGTAAAATATTCAATTTAACTTGCGTCTTTAACTGACTCATAAGCAAATCACAACTTTTAACAAATTCTACAACTTTTCTTTTGGTTCCTGTTGCTAACTGAACCAACCATGATTTATCAATTTTTTCTACTTTTAACTCGCAACTCTTCACTGAATCAGGTGATATGTAACTCAAAATTGCACCTGGATCAATTAGAATAGAGATAGGTTTTGTTATCACTCCAGGAGTCTTTCTAGGTTGCAGTCGAAAGAGCCTGGTAACTTAACCAAAATATGAATAATATAAAAGGGGGGTGGGTCAAGTTGGACGATTCAAACACTCTTTTTCACTCGAAACATATCTAATGCACTCAGATAGACAAGGCTCTCAACCACTAGTGTTCAGAGGGTTTTAAAAATAAGTGATTGCATGAAGAAATAACTATCATATCAGCAGAATCATACACAAAACATATATAGGAATGGCCGATTATAATAATCAAAGAACACTTGCAGAGTTAAGCTTGTGAGTACAATGATAAGATGACAGTCATCAAATGTAAACAAACATAACAGTGTGAATGTAACATTCAAATACAAGTGCAGAATAGAAAGAGAATGGAAAAATGAACAGCTAATGGCGAAAGAAACTAGTTTTACTGCTATAACATAAAATGCCTGAGTTTACAAATGTGTGAAAATCCTCCAAAATCCCACCTTTCTCTTCTATCATTTCTAGGATTTATATACATTACAAATCTCTTCCCCTAGATCCCCAGAATCTGGGTCAAAATCCTCAGATAGAAGATCCAACCGTTTTTTTTTTTAAAACCGGGAAAATCATTTTTTTAACTGGCGAAATTGCTGAAAAATGGGGCCCAGAGATGGGTTTGATTCTTCCAATATGTGACACCTGTAGGAAACCTGGGAGAGGTTTTTTTCCTCTTACATGTTAGGAAGAAACACCTTTGATTTTTTTTCATAATGACTCTTGAGTTGCTCAGAATCATCATTTGAAAATGATGACTCTGCACAGTAAAAACGCCATTTCTGCTGAAACTGCTGAAAAAGAGGCTCAAAGATGGGTTCAGTTCTCCAGCTATGTCACACCTATTTATAAACTGAAATAGGTTATTGTGCATTGACCTGTTGTGAGGAAAAACCTCTCTCATATCTTGGAAACTTGTTTTGGTTTGCCCGAGGTCTGCATTTCAAAAATGTGTATCAAACAAGCAGGTTCTGGAATCCAAAAATTTGTGCTCAGTGACGGAATTGATTCTCTCAACCTGCAACACCTATGGGAAAACAGGGAGATTTTATTGTTCTTTGACATGTTAGGAACAAAAACCTCTGATCATTTTGCAAAACAATTCTCCAGACACTCAGAATCGTCAGTTGAAAATGATGACTAGGGATAGTCAAAAAACGCCACATTTCTTCATTATTTCCATCTTGCTGGCACCTCCAAAACTGGAACATCCATTGAAATAGCTCCTATTAATTAAAACCTTCACTTAAAACCATCCTCTTTCCATTTGGCAACAAAAACCGTGATCTGGGCAAAAATAATGCCTCTCTGCCCTGTTTTGCACTTTCGGTGGCTAAGGAGCCAAAATTTGAACCTGTAAAACACCGAAAGCTCTGCTTTCGGTGGATAATGAACACCATCGTGTTCTCCCAAACCACCTAAAACTGCCCCACAACTCACGCTGTAATTTTTCCCTTTTGGTAGCTGGAGCGTATTTTCTTTCACACAATAAACCACCGAAAACAGGGTTTTCGGTAGCTAATGAACCATTTCCAGGCCCGCCTAAGCTACCGAAACCTAAAATTTTCCTTTTGAAAAAGATCTAGCTTTGAACAGTTATTTTAGACTTCGTTACCTTCTTCAACCTATCAGACCAAAAATTAAACACACGCAAAAAAAACAAAAATTAAAGACTTCCTATCACCTAGACACCATGACTAGTCTATGCTTATTGAGGAGATAACATCTGGCTCCTACTTGGGGATGGAACCCTCCCCGTGAGGTTCCAAGAACCACAGATCTGATGCCTTTCCTGGACAAACAAAATACAGGACCTAATCTAGTGTTCCATTGGGCATGGAGTCAATAATACAATTTTTTTCTGAACACCTTTCAAGAACTGGATCTAGTGTTCCGTTGGGCATGGAGTCATCTGGCCTCTGCAAACCTGTAATCTACTTGTAACCTGCTTATTCGAAAAAACTGAAAACAATCTACATGCTCGTATGAATAGCTTATTCTTCTATGCTACTCTACTCTAACCAGATTTGAAACTTGGGCAAGTAAAGGAAGACTTCCATAACAACCATTCAAGTAACTTCTTATCTGAAAGAATTCCCTTTCTTCCACCGATTATAAGATAATAATAAAAGCATAACAGTGACCATAAAAATTCTTTTAGGAAATCACATTTTCTGTCAAGTGTAAGTGACATGATAAAATCTGAAAACTGAAAAGATCCTGAAGGATAAGACTTTAGTAAGGCTGCAAATGGATCTTTGAAATCAAGATCACAATCATAATGTCTCGAAACCTTTGACAGCTCATTTATGTCTTCTCCTCTGCCATGTTTCGCTGACTTAGATTCATCACTCTGATGTGCTGGCCTATTATAGTTGACAATTTCTGAGAAAAAAAAATGTATGTTCGGGACTTTTTGCATCATTGTCTTGGTAATTATCAAACGAAAGATGAGTTTGAGCATATGTATCATGGAAACATTTCTGGTCACCCTTTTGTTGAAAAGTGGAACTAAATGAAATTCTAGAAGGGGATAAATCTTCACAAAACTTAAAATCTTCTTCTTCATTACTGTGTTTGTCAAATGTAGGAACATCATGATAAAATTATAATGACAGGGATGAAGATTTTTGCATGAAATTATCAACAATTGGATCTTGAAATTCATACAAGTTTGTATGCTCAACATCTGACAAAGAAATATGCATCATAAACTGCTGACATAAAACTTTCTGCTCTCCCTCATCTTTATGTCTGCTACAGCTTCTCTTTGTCTGCAAATCAAAAAGCTGAGGGCTACCCTTACTACCTACTGCATATTCAAAACTGTTACATGCTGTCTCTTCAATCTACTCAATATCTTTTGACTTTTCAACTGGAACAATCTGATCTCCATGACAATCTAAGCCAGTAGATTTATTTAGTATAATGTCAAAAGAATCTACATCATGGTTAACATCTTGAAGGTCATCAATATCCTGATCACAATGAGAAGTATCTTCCACTGCAGCAAAATCTTCATGAATGTTTAGCTCTCTATTCAATAAATTGAATTCATGACAACACTCGGGATAGAGAAAGTCAACTGGGAATTTGTCTTTACAAAACACATGAAAGGTAGCATGACAATCCGCCAAAGAATTGATGCTATCAATAGGAAGGGACCGATACCAATCGTGAGCAATCCCCTCTAACAAATACCAAAACAGTTTAATCTGAACATCTTCGTGTACAATTTGTAACCGATGAATGCAATCATGAAAGTCAAGCAAATGTTTAGCTGGCACTTCCCACTCTTAACCTCGAAATATGGGAAGGCTATTTTCCCATTCATCACTACTGGGCACTGGATTAGGGAAACCAACAATTTTTGAAAAATCACAGAACGCATACCTCTTTTCCAAGATCCGGTTCATGTCATACCAGTGGAGTTGTCAACAGATTTCTGAGCAATGGAGTCTCCACTAGATTCGTCCTTCATGGAGTCGCCAGATAGATGATTACAACCAAGAAAATGTCCAGTCTTTAACTATCATCAAAGCTGGATCTATGTCATTCTCCCAGGGAAGCTGAGCTTCAATCTCCTCTCCCCGGCAGCGGCGCCAATTTGTTATCACTCCAGGAGTCTTTCTAGGTTGCAGTCGAAAGAGCCTGGTAACTTAACCAAAATATGAATAATATAAAAGGGGGGTGGGTCAAGTTGGACGATTCAAACACTCTTTTTCACTCGAAACATATCTAATGCACTCAGATAGACAAGGCTCTCAACCACTAGTGTTTAGAGGGTTTTAAAAATAAGTGATTGCATGGAGAAATAACTATCATATCAGCAGAATCATACACAAAACATATATAGGAATGGCCGATTATAATAATCAAAGAACACTTGCAGAGTTAAGCTTGTGAGTACAATGATAAGATGACAGTCATCAAATGTAAACAAACATAATAGTGTGAATGTAACATTCAAACACAAGTGTAGAACAAAAAGAGAATGGAAAACTGAACAGCTAATGGCGAAAGAAACTGGTTTTACTGCTATAACATAAAATGTCTGAGTTTACAAATGTGTGAAAATCCTCCAAAATCCCACCTTTCTCTTCTATCAGTTCTGGGCTTTATATCCATTACAAATCTCTTCCCCCGAGATCCCCAGAAGCTGGGTCGAAATCCTCAGATAGAAGATCCAACCGTTTTTAAAAAAAAACCGGGAAAATCATTTTTTTAATTAGCGAAACTGCTGAAAAATGGGGCTCAGAGATGGGTTCGATTCTCTCAATATGTGACACCTATAGGAAAACTGAGAGAGGCTTTTTTTCTATGACACATCAGGAAGCAAAAACCTCCGAGCGTTTTTCAGAATGACTCTCGAGTCGCTCAGAATCATCATTTGAAAATTATGACTCTGCACAGTAAAAACACCATTTATGTTGAAACTGCTGAAAAAGAGGCTCAGAGATGGGTCCATTTCTCCAAATATGTGACACCCGTGTATAAAATGAAATAGGTTATTTTGAATTGACCTGTTTTGAACAAAAACCTCTCTCAGATATTTGAAACTTGTTTTGGTTTTCCCGAGGTCCGCATTTCAAAAACGTGTGTCAAACAGGTAGGTTCTGGAATCCAAAAATTTGTGCTCTGTGATGGATTCAATTCTCTCAACCTGCAACACCTGTGGGAAAATGGGGAGACTTTATTGTTCTCTGACATGTTAGGAACAAATACCTCTGAGCGTTTTGCAAAAATATTCTCCAGACGCTCAGAATCGTCAGTTGAAAATGATGACTCAAGATAGTAAAAAAATGCCACATTTTTTCATTATTTCCATCTTGCTGGCACCTCCAAAACTGGAATAGCCATTGAAACAACTCCTATTAATTAAAAACTTCACTTAAAACCATCCTCTTTCCATTTGGAAACAAAAACCGTGATCTGGACAAAAATAATGCCTCTCTGCCCTGTTTTGCACTTTCGGTGGCTAAAGAGCCAAAATTCGAACCTGTAAACCACCGAAAGCTCTGCTTTCGGTGGATAATGAACATCATCATGTTCTCCCAAACCACTGAAAACTACCCCACAACTCACGCTGTAATTTTTCCCTTTCGATAGATGGAGCGTATTTTCTTTCACACAATAAACCATCGAAAACAGGGTTTTCGGTAGCTAATGAACCATTCCCATGCCCTCCTAAGCCACTAAAACCTGAAATTTGCCTTTTAAAGGAGAGCTAGCTTTGAACAGTTATTTTAGACTTCGTTACCTTCTTCAACCTATCAGACGGGAACTTAAACACACGCAAAAAAAACAAAAATTAAAGACTTCCTATCACCTAGACACCATGACTAGTCTATGCTTATTGAGGAGATAACAGGTTTGTTTTGTATCATATCTTCGATCTCGACCATGGAAGTTTGATGGTCTTCTTGTCGCTTTTCCAACGCTGCATTGATTCTGGGAATCTCCCTTGCTAAATCACCAACTGTTGGTTATGTCTGCATTGTATAAATGTTGCTGACTATCTTTCTTTTGAGTGGGCAGTTTGCTCTAGTATGCGGTCCATTACAATCATAGCATTGTAAAGGTGGTCTTTGTTCATTAATCCTGGTATTATTATTATGATTATTATTGTTATTAGGTATATTTCTTGCAGATGTGTAATTTTGTGGTACATTACCTCTGTAATTATTACTTTGAAAATTTATGTTATTGAAATTTTTATTATTTCTAGAATTCTTGAAATTAAAAGTTTTCTTTTTATGCTCAAAGTTACTTGGTTTATTATTCCTCCAACTCGATACACCTTCCCTTTTCTTATTCTGTTCAAAATAGAAATTGGCCTTTCTCATGGCTTCTTCAAGAGTTGTAGGATTATCGTATTCAATTCTATCTTTTATGTTAAAGGGTAAACAACTCAGAAACCTTTGTACCTTGGGTTTCTCTTCAACTAAGTAAGGTACATACCTTAACAGACTGAGAAATTTGCTACTTAATTCCTTCATACTCAGAACCCAATTTTAAGTCATAAAACTCTTTTGCATTATCTTCGTAATATTGTTCGGATAAAAACTTTTTCTCAAATAATTTCTTAAATGCACTCCATTTTATAGTTCTTTCTTTAATGCTTTTAACCCTCTTAATATCCTGCCACCAAATGTCTGCTTTTCCGGTCAGATTGTGTATGGCCATTTTAGCTTTTAACTGAGATGAATAATCATAAATCTGAAAATACTTCTTCATACCAAACAGCCATGCTTCGACTGCCTCACCCTTTTCATTTTCTCCATTAAATGTTGGGGGTTTTATCTTCTTAAATTCCCCTGAAATTTGTTCATAATGTTTATTGTTTTTCTTAGGACCACAGTCACTATCACTGTTGTCTTGATCATAATTATGTTTTCTTCTATAAGTTTTATCATCAGATTCGGAAGAAGAGTCACTATCACTTTTATAGTATTTTACTTTCTTATCTCTCTGTTTATAGGACATAGTTCGAGACTCAGATTTTACTTATGTTCTCTTATCTTTTTCATCATGATGATATTTTTCTAGTAAAATCTGGTTCAATTCTTCCTGTGCTCTTAAAATCCTTTCGTTTTCTTATTTAACATTTCTTATCTCAGTTTTTAAATCTTTAACCGTACGTAAAAGTTCAGATGATTGATCATTCAACTGTACATAGATTTCTTCATTAATATTTTCATGTTCGTTATTATTACTTTCACTACGATGCGATTTGTCCTTTGCAGATTCTTCCGATATTTCCATATCTGCAAATTAAGTGTCAAACTGTTATGTACAGAAACAAATTAAAACAAAATTTAGTAACTAAGTTTTTCTGTTTTCATTTTTTGTTTGCGTGCGTGAGCCTTTTTCAGGCCTAAAGTTTGAACTCGTGCTCTGATACCACATGTAACATCCCAAAATTTCATAAAAAAATAAAAAAATTCTAAGCATTAGATTCAACATTTGATGATGTGCGGAAGTAATAAATGTTTATTAAATACCTATAATTAATATTAAATAATTAAGACATGTAATTATCTTTAAAAAATTTCAATTGTCTTATCGACAATTTGATGCATGAGTACCCCTATGTCTATTTTAATTATCGTAATTATTATTTGAGGTCGTCATTTTCTTCCCACACATACTATAACATGGAACATAAGTATTATGATACTATATCTATAATTATGAAGAACATCATCTTTTGATATAATGCGTGATAGTAGTCTTATAAACCTACATACAGTTGCGATCATGTTATAACTTTGTTGTACTCCATGTTAAGGTCTGATAGATGGTACTTATGATATTATTTATTTAATGGCAAACTCTTATTTATAATTAACTTCTTGTTGGCAGTTGGATTCTGGTGTACAACTTTGAGGCTTACTTAGCTTAAAGCTAATGCATCGTCTCTTTAACTGTCCAGGTTACAGGTTGCATACTTTTGGTGTTTGATGAGATAGTGCGATGATTTCTAATAAGTATTATGTTAGAATATTAAAGACCTAGACTTATTAAAGTGGTGACTTGTAATTTCAAACACCAAGGTTATAATTTCATAGCGTGTTCACAAATAATGTGTGATGTTAAAAGCATGAGAAGACCATGGTGGTCATATTACCCTTCTAGTTTATTAAACTCACTTTAAAATGGGAGTCTCCATACTTTGCAAAGGATGGTGAGTGAGCTCTTGAGTTGATAATCGACATAATAACTTCATGGAAGAGGTAAACTTTGGTGTTTCCAAGTATAGCTTTGGGGTATTAATATTTGTTATGGTTTAAACTATATAATAGTGTATTGTTAGTTCTTCTCTGGCTCTATATTAAAATATGTGATGGGAAAAATATGTTGAAACTATATCAATGTGGGTTCTTGTATAACCATCGACATGGTGGTATCTAGCACATTAAATGTGTTCATGTGAAGATCGTAAATGCATCTCAATAGTGTCAAAACCCTACTGCGAGGTTTGGGATTTTTGGTCCTCGGTTTAATGTTACTCTTCATTATGGAGGAGGAGGCTGAGCCTGCTCAACCGCAATACTTTGTTGGCATTCATGATCCACTCGTCGAGTTGGTTCGTGGGGAGTTATGGGTTTGCATCATGTACAGGGTTTCCAATATTTGGTTATTTCCTTGGCTTCAAGTTTGTTATTAACCAGGTAAGCTATGTTACAGTATACAAACCCTTACTTGCTTACAATGTTGTGTTGAGATTTATGTTTGTATTTAACCCGATTTTCATTTTTATGGCAGGGAAAGATCTTTTAATCCACAGTGAAGTCGTTATGATGAAGGGATGAGCCACCACAGTGTACATTCACCAGTAAGCCTCGGTCAGACCAGGTTTCCTCTGTCAACAAGGATGTAATATTTTGTTTCTCTTCATCAATACAAACTCCATTTGTCAAAATGGTTTTCAAGGCTACGTTATTGCAATAGTTGGTTTCTGGGCAATGAATCGAGTTGGGGTTTCACCTGTAGTGTTGGTAGGAATTTTTTTTTAAAGGAGTATCGTCGGTCCTCCTGGCAGTTCAACTACAATGTATTACTATACTTTATGAATAAAAATGGTTTGCTTGTTTTCTTGGAAATGTAATTTAACTCTGCGTACAAATGGTTTGGAGTTTCTTTTAGTTAATGATGGAAGGGATAAACCCTAAATTCGATTTATGAAATGTATGAAGGAAGTTACAAGGTTTAAATTCCTAAGCTCATCTGTACAGTTCATTTTATAACTTGCAAGTTTTAAATGTTATTGTTTTAAAGGATAAACGCTTGGGCGAGTTGAGACTCGAGCCCGTAACTTTTGTTGACTCCAGAAAAGTTATTCTGAAAGATATTGATGTCTATCTGACTCTGTCTCGTGAGTGTGTTTAGCAAATGTTAAATCTGAGAGTTGGTTCCACACATTATTAGTTGAAATGTTTCAATTCGTGACTTACAGCTTGGGCGAGCTCGTATTGAGACTTGAACCCTTAGTTCCTTTAACTGGTTCACTTGTGTAATAGGCTCTATTTCGTCAATTACTTTGATAATGTAATAAGTTTGGGTTTTGATTTAATGTGTAGCCCGATTCTTCTACAGGGTATAGGCTTGAGCCTAGCACTGTATGAATTTAAACTTGTTAATTTGTTGAACCTCATGCTCAACGTAAGGGTGAGCTCTCCAAATGGAGACTCGAACCCTCCTCTCTTATTTGGATTTTGTATAATGGTTATATGTAGCCAACTAGAAGTTATTTAAAGTTTTGTTATTATTTTTAAAATGTGGGTTAATCCCTTGGATGAGCCTATACAGGTCTCGATCTTGAAATGTTGCTTACGTTAAGTTATCTATGTAATAATTACAGGTGTTAACTTCCCACTGTATGTTTATATGCTTTTACAGTAATGATGTGTAATGATTCGATACTTGCAAAATCGATATATTATAATTTATGTTTGAGATGGCGATGAAGGTTTTTATATTAGGTTAGTTCAGAATTGATTAGAGTTTCAATACTAAACTAATTCTATTAATTGTATCAAAGGACTTTTTATTACTGCTATGAGGAAACTGTAATATTACTAGAATTTACTGTGTTAATTCTGTATATTGATTCTGGATAATTTTTATACAGCTTTAAATCTAGTTTGTTATATCGTCTTATATGGAATATATGACATTTTTAGATATGAATCTTGTTTATTATTTAATTAGTACAATAACTATTTGGATGATTTTCTAGTAGGGATAATCTGAGTATAAACTATCTATAACCGAGCATCTGAAGACCTAGGGTTTTTATGATTATAACAAGTGGATTGAGCTGAATGTAATGTAATATAAGTCTTGATTTAATGATGTTAAGGTTTATTTATGAGTTCTGTTTATGCTATTTAATATTTTAACTTGTGAGCAAAGTAGTAAGTGCATAACTCTGTTCTTGTTCTAAGATTCTAAGATATATATATATATATATATATATATATATATATATATATATATATATTGTTGTTGATAACTCTTAGGATTTGAAGCTTTCGATTTCTGTTTTAAACATGTATTTAACTTCTAAAATGTTCTCTAATTCAACAGAGAACAAAAGATGATAAAGAAATCAAATCTGAAACAATTATTCATCTTGCAATCATATCTCTTCGAAGTTAATTAAATACTTCCTGTACTAGAGTACATCACCTTAGGATGAAAGGAAAAATAGATGAAGACATTTGTTTTCAATCATTTATCTATCTCAATCTGATCATTCATTCTGGTACTCATAAATAGTTTAACAATACATAAATCTACCCTTTTCTAACATGCCTGATATATATGAGTTACTCATAGAAAACTTATAAAACATTCAAACAGTTTTCAGGAATTGATAAACAATTTACAGAGATGAAATGAAATAAACAAGTAGAACCTGATAATTTTGCTAGGGTGTACAAACACCCAAAGAGGCCTGTTCCTCCCAATCTTCTCCAGAAGAAGCAATGGAATCACTTGCTCCCTTGGAGCCCCGAGCTTGTTTACTGAACCACTAGGAAGAAGACTCTGTGTAGAAGCAAGGAACTCAGGTTGTACTTCAGCAATCAATGGAGACTTGCGTACACCTCACCTATGTACTTCAGCAATCAATGGAGATTTGCATACATATCAAAACCTCTGCACTCAGCAGAAATCAGACAGACTTACACTACAACTCAATACATAGCTTCCCCTCATTGAATCTCTTGTGTGCATACAGTAGAACTGTAACATGCCTCAAATTTCAACACTCTATCTAACATATTCACATTTTAAAAGATTCCTTTTTTTAAAAAACCCACATGTAATTGCTTTCATATTTTATGGCCAATAACATCTCCACATTATATATATATATATATATAACTCTTTTCTTAATATTGTCACAAACTCAAATTCAGTAATGGACGTTTTAATAATAAGATATATATATATATATATATATATATATATATATATAACTCTTTTCTTAATATTGTCACAAACTCAAATTCAGTAATGGACGTTTTAATAATAAGATCAGAATTATACTAAATGCTTTTAAACATAATATTGGTTAACTATACATTGAGACTTGTATCATCATTCATATCTTTGCAACCTCTTTATCATACCTTGATCATTGATATAATTAAGTGAACCACTATCTCGTTCAACCATACATTTAATCTCATGACATCAAGGAATTCCCATAACAAATACATATCAACAACAATAACACACATACACATAAGAAGAGAACAATTTCAGGTGGTTCACCCCTATTGGGCTACGTCCACAAAGGAAGGTCATTTCTTTTATTACTCAACAAGAAGGGGGGTTTTACATCTGCAACCAATTGTTGCGTTCTTCAACTTCCAACATTCCAAGCCCTTCTAGCTATCTAGAACAATTCTCACTTCAATTTTTCTTCCTACATAATATCTCATGAACAAAGGTGCAATCTTATTTTTCCTTCAATAATTTCATATGTAAAAGACAATATAATTTAACTAAATAAAAATACAGCGATCACCATTATCACATATTCCTATCCAGCTAACTTTACAAGAAGAATAGATCGCAGCGATCACTACTATCCCTTACTCTCCCTCAGGACATGCTTGTATTTGATATAAGGATAAACCGAGTGTAACCCTGCTATGTTCCTAGGCTACCGGGTTTCCTCCTAAGAGGAATTGTGACAGCATAATATGTAGCCCAAAATCCTGATCTTAATAAGGAATTCAACAAAAATACAAGATGGAAGCATAACGTTCATACATAAAACGTAGCAGCATACCTTTGAAAACAGAGATAAAATTCGATATTGTCTAACCCACAATGACTGAAATCTTTCACACGGAACACGCGGAAGCATATAAATATACAAGCAAGGACCTGAGATTGTACAAGGATCTATGCCACCCAAACAGATAGTGCCTGGCAGCATACGTATAAATGCAGAGATTCAAATTTTAAAGGATACACAACACATGCTGGATATTACACCTAACCTGGGAAATATGGATCAGCCCTTACGGTCATTCTATCCTCTACATTCGAAATGCAGTCTATAATTATATATATTTTAATACAAGATATTAAAATCTATATTGAAACCTATGATGATAGGGATCGGGCTTATGCCAAGCCGCCCCTTCCCTTCGGCGATGTAAATAAATAGTAACATATTAAATTACCGGGCTACAACCATGGAATACATCGGGATCGTGAATCGGGGTTGCATTCTCCTAATACTAATGGAACTGCGATCCATTCTAGGTTCAAGAGATAGCAATAGATCCAACATAAGAAGTAGATATGAAATCTACGAATCTCCCAAAGGAAAACGGATCCTTGATAGAGCTTGACATCATACAATTATTAAATGCACTGTAATTAGTTTAATGATCAACGTCGATCCTATACTATTGATCTACCGAGATCATAGATACACAATCACGACAATAATTAAAGGACTGCCCCAATTCCTGAACACACCCTAGATCTCGTTGATTTGGGCATCAGTGTCTACCAAGCTTGCAAAGGAATATGAAGGAAACCCACGATTTCCTAACTGTGAATAAGCTGCCAACTAGCGCTATTGGACCTACAGGGGTCATAAGTAAAAAAATGCAGAAAGAAAATAAATATCACAATATTCCTGAGCATGAAATAGCTTCCAACTGGCACTATGGATCTACAGGGATCATAATAAAGTAACCAGAAACATTACTAGAGCCTCATCCAAGCAACCAATCATCTGGAAAGGAAGTATGAGATCCGTACGGTAATGATGTGGAATTAGATCTACCGTTTGGTGGAAGAAAATGAGATTATCATACAGGAATGTAGATATAGAGATCTATTCCATTCTCTTGCCAAAATTCAATCATGAGCAGTAACCTATCTATGAAAGAGTCCGACTTCCCATCGTAACCTTGATGATCACTGGTGTATAATACAAAAAAAATAATTAGAACATAAGTGGGTCGGTTCTCCTCCGGGAGATTACCTAGGTTCATACCTAGATCGCCCATCCATTCCAATGATCAAATAATATAAAATAACACCGAAGTGGGTCGATTCTCCTCAGGGAGGTCGCCAAGTTAAACATTTAGATCAGGTACTCATTGAAGTGTGAAATACGCCCCAGCTTAACATAAGAGTAACAATGTAAATTCTGAAATAGTATAATCATATACAGATAAAATTTAGTATTGGATCGATAATACCTAATCAGAAGAGAGATCAATTCCCATACTTACTTTATTAGAACTTTTATCTAGAGGGAAAATTTATCAAGGATTGAAGATCTGAGCGATTCACTTCCTCGAATCTTGTCCATCTAGGCTTTCCTGCGCGATCCCATCTCTCCCTGAGGTGGATCTTAACACCATTGGATAGATTATCCCCAGCTAGTCTCAACGTAGAGGTCACTCCTTACTTCCGCCTAGAATCCCTCTTAACTCTGCCATCGACGTTCTTTTCGATCTTCTATTCGCAAAGACTCAACTCCAGTTCAATGAAACCTCACTGACAGGGTTTGCTCCAGTCAATAAACGCCAGCGTAAGAAGAGATCCCCTTCAGCAACAATCAACTTTTGTTAAAAAAAAAGAGAACCCCCTTTCATTGTAGATCTCCCCCATCATAAACTATTGCAAAACTATATAGTGTTGACCAAACTTCTTTTCCTTTTCTTTTCCCCAAGGACAAGTGGCAGGTCGGCCTCTAATTTCCGCACACCAGCCTCCCTATGAAAGATCTGTGCCCTGTTGGTAGGGATTCGTGGCTCCTCATACGAGACAAGTGGCGCAATGGAGAGGTTTTGGTACCACCACTAAGGAGACCACCATTAGATACTATCTCTCAGTTTAATTTAACCAACTTCAACAAGTGGCAACTGCGTTTTCTAGGGAGGAGGTAGGTGGCGGCAAAAAGGTTTTAATAGTCTTGAGTGTTTAAAGCTCCACTTCTTTTAAATGAAGTAGGTGGGTAGTTTCCATCGATGTACATGCGATTTTGTAAAATCATCAATATATATATAGACATAAATACCCATATAATATTATTAATAGTTAACACAACTATTGTTAAACTTTCATATATGTATAACACATATATAACATACTCAATATCCGCCTAATATCATTAATAGTTTAACACAACTATTTGTTGGACTTAATAGTTATCACAACTATTTACAATCACACAAGTATTAACATTAGTTAATTCTATCTTATATATATATATATATACAATTATGTATATATTTTAGGTGATGTCTACTTGATGTCCCTGTTCTTATTAGACTCCCAGTGGTAATTATATTTCCACACACTAAGTGGGTCCTAGGTGTCCAATTTGACTAGTCGTTACTTGAGTATTAGCTTTAATCACGACTTCTTTAATTGGAGCAGTATTCGAGGCTTTAGACCTTATGCATGTAGTGTTAGAAATTAAGCCTTTACGACTGTAGGTATAGTTTTATGGCCATTGATAGGTTGTCGGAGATAACTATTAGCGTGCGGCGAATAGTCGATACCCTCATCCTAGGGTCATGACTTCCTCACTTAAGCTATACGTTACTTTCTCTATAGTTATCGTAGCATTGGAATGACCCTCTTCATTATTCATCTTCCACTTAGTGGTCAAGCTCTCCCCCTAGTGTTTTCATTTTCCATGCCGTTATGGTTGCATTAAGATCTCCTAGTCTATTAATCAATTATAACAACTTGAGAATACACAATCATACCACAAGATTCTCTGGTGGGGCCTTGGCCTTGAGCTCCTCACCAGAGACCATTACATAGTTACAATTACATTTACAAGAATTATAGGGATCTAAAAAGTGGGATGTTACATCCTTTCCCCCTTAAGAATAACACCGTCCTCGGTGTTCACATTCTTCAAGAATATCCTTCAGCTCTTGAGTTCTTTATTGCACATATCACTTGCAATATATGGAATAAATCTAGCGCTCCATGATTGTATACTGTTGACTAAATCAACAAACAGCATTCACTTGATCCAGGAAATTCTTGCCTAACACCTTAGTGCTCACGCAGCAATCCTTTCTCTCATGCCTTGCCTAACACCTTAGTGCTCACGCAGCAAACATTTCTCTCATGTTTTGCCTAACACCTTAGTGCTCACGCAGCAAACATTTCTTTCATGTTTTTCCTAACACCTTAGTTCTCACGCAACAAACATTTCATTCATGTCTTACCTAACACCTTAGTGCTCACGTAGCAAACATTTCTTTCATGCATACTAAGCAGCGTCCTGCCTCCCACATATACATTTTCTTATAGCTTGCCTAGGTCTTACAGCCAGCCGATTCTCCAAGAATCCTAGTGGTTGTTCAATCCCTCATTTTAGGGAGTATTTCAATGCCATTACAACACTCTTTACACAATTCCCCTCAAGCCTTCTCGCTTGAGTCCCGGAATTTATTTTCCCCAAGCCGCCTTGCTTGAGTCTAGAAAAATCTCTTTCAATTTAATCAATTTATTTTGTCATATTACATTCTGTACCCACACGATTACTCTGACCAATCTGGGTCGAGTGCTTTGTTCAACAATAATTATCAATATTTTTAAAAGAATAAGTAACAATTGTGATGTGAATCTTAATTCCCCACTCCTTATTTTACCATGCATAACATTTATGTTCTTGTCTTTCCACAAACTCCACAAAATTTTTTGACCATCTGGCAAATTCAAATTCACCTTTATACAGGAGGCCCAATATCTCCTTAATATAAGCTTCTCTTATGCCAAGGTACAAGTCTACTTGCATTTAACTCATATTAGTACTACACTCAACATCTTATGAAAAATAATGAAATAGGTAGTCAGGTGCACATGCATATAATGTATACTTCCATTTCATAAACGTCGAACACAACTTTTATAACAACCACTCAAATATCCTTACTTTCCCAGTAGAGATCACTAAAATAAGGAATATAAAAATGAGCTCATGCCTTTTCATCATATGCATCTACTTTAACTACTTAGAATACACATATACTCTTTTAAAGAAATTATAACTATTTCTTAGTCATAGAAATTCACGCTATTAAAGTTAATTTTCTTTGTGAACAAGAATCTACATGTCTAAGTCCAACAAGGCTATACTCCTTATGAAATATTAGCTTAGCACATCTATCAAAACCAATAGTTCCTAATTTATACCTTTGTAATATAATGTATATTGTATTAAGGAACAAAATCTATCATTAACATGACTATGCTTCCATCATAACTAAAAGAACAGATACCTCTATTGGATACTTATTCCTGTTGATTCCTTCTGCAACATGCCCTTTTACAGAACTTATATTAATAAATTTTTAACCGGAACCCTAGACCATACCAAATAATTCAAGCTTAATGGATTTTTTTAACTGAAACTTAATGGATCTTTCTAAGAGATCTAAGGTCCATCTGCATCTTATATTTGGAAATCTGGACCATTGGGTCAATCAAATCGATTAATTATCTAAGTCCATAACATGCATCTACCGTACTTATTCGAGTTTGTTGAAACTGAAAGATATTAACTATCGAGGATAACAAGAAACGTAGGATGTGGTAATAAACATTTAAATTGAACTATCGTGTTAACAGAATCTAGAAGGGTCTGTTTATACTATAAACTTCATCACTTCCAATACCTGCTTTTACTCCCTTGCAAGTACTTATTTCTTAAAACTTAACTCCAATAATCTAACTAATTAAAAGAGTACTTTCTTGTCATTCAATGAAACTAATTGTAAAGGGTGAGGAGATATTCATCGTCTAGTGTTATCCATAGAAGATCATTCAAATGTCAAATGAACTTATGCAATGTTCACAAATAGATACTCTAATTATAACTATTCAGTAAACTCGTACGTACTTACTTGCAATTTCAAGAAGTTTTGTCGCTTACCTCTTGACGATTCTTTGGAAGTGAAAATTTTATTCTTGGCTTATAGAATGCAGCTCCTTTTCTAGTTCGACCAACTTGTATTTGTTCTTCTCCAATTGAGACCAATAAGCCCAAGTGTTTACAACATGCGCTCTGGCGGGAGAAACTTGAAGTCGAGCTCGGAGATTCATTTTCCCCTCCTCCAGTACAATCCATGCATCCAAAATGAAACGAAAACAATTGATTAGTAAACTTAACAACCTTCATACTCACTTATCGCATGTTGAGCTCATTAGGCCCTAGTGTTGTAACCTAATGCTCTGATACCACTTGTAACATGCCTCAAATTTCGACACTCTATCTAACATATTCACATTTTAAAAGATTCCTTTTTTTAAAAAACCCACATGTAATTGCTTTCATATTTTATAGCCAATAACATCTCCACATTATATATATATATATATTTATATATATATATATAACTCTTTTCTTAATATTGTCACAAACTCAAATTCAGTAATGGACGTTTTAATAATAAGATCAGAATTATACTAAATGCTTTTAAACATAATATTGGTTAACTATACATTGAGACTTGTATCATCATTCATATCTTTGCAACCTCTTTATCATACCTTGATCATTGATATAATTAAGTGAACCACTATCTCGTTCAACCATACATTTAATCTCATGACAGCAAGGAATTCCCATAACAAATACATATCAACAACAATAACACACATACACATAAGAAGAGAACAATTTCAGGTGGTTCACCCCTATTGGGCTACGTCCACAAAGGAAGGTCATTTCTTTTATTACTCAACAAGAAGGGGGGTTTTACATCTGCAACCAATTGTTGCGTTCTTCAACTTCCAACATTCCAAGCCCTTCTAGCTATCTAGAACAATTCTCACTTCAATTTTTCTTCCTACATAATATCTCATGAACAAAGGTGCAATCTTAATTTCCCTTCCATAATTTCATATGTAAAAGACCATATAATTTAACTAAATAAAAATACAGCGATCACCATTATTTTAATCTCATGACATCAAGGAATTCCCATAACAAATACATATCAACAACAATAACACACACACACACATAAGAAGAGAACAATTTCAGGTAGTTCACCCCTATTGGGCTACGTCCACAAAGGAAGGTCATTTCTTTTATTACTCAACAAGAAGGGGGGTTTTACATCTGCAACCAATTGTTGCGTTCTTCAACTTCCAACATTCCAAGCCCTTCTAGCTATCTAGAATAATTCTCACTTCAATTTGTCTTCCTACATAATATCTCATGAACAAAGGTGCAATCTTATTTTTCCTTCAATAATTTCATTTGTAAAAGACAATATAATTTAAATAGATAAAAATACAGCAATCACCATTATCACATATTCCTATCTAGCTAAGTTTACAAGAAGAATAGATCGCAGCGATCACTACTATCCCTTACTCTCCCTCAGGACATGCTTGTATTTGATATAAGGATAAACCGAGTGTAACCCTGCTATGTTCCTAGGCTACCTGGTTTCCTCCTAAGAGGAATTGTGACAGCATAATATGCAGCCCAAAATCCTGGTCTTAATAAGGAATTCAACAAAAATACAAGATGGCAGCATAACGTTCATACCTAAAACGTAGCAGCATACCTTTGAAAACAGAGATAAAATTCGATATTGTCTAACCCACAATGACTGAAATCTTTCACACGGAACACGCGGCAGCATATAAATATACAAGCAAGGACCTGAGATTGTACAAGGATCTATGCCACCCAAACAGAAAGTGCCTGGCAGCATACGTATAAATGCAGAGATTCAAATTTTAAAGGATACACAACACATGCCGGATATTACACCTAGCCTGGGAAATATGGATCAGCCCTTACAATCATTCTATCCTCTACATTCGAAATGCAGTCTATAATTATATATATTTTAATACAAGATATTAAAATCTATATTGAAACCTATGATGATAGGGATCGGGCTTATGCCAAGCCGCCCCTTCCCTTCGGCGCTGTAAATAAATAGTAACATATTAAATTACCAGGCTACAACCATGGAATACATCGGGATCGTGAATCGGGGTTGCATTCTCCTAATACTAATGGAACTGCGATCCATTCTAGGTTCAAGAGATAGCAATAGATCCAACATAAGAAGTAGATATGAAATCTACGAATCTCCCAAAGGAAAACGGATCCTTGATAGAGCTTGACATCATACAATTATTAAATGCACTGTAATCAGTTCAATGATCAACGTCGATCATGTACTATTGATCTACCGAGATCATAGATACACAATCACGACAATAATTAAAGGAATGCCCCGATTCCTGAACACACCCTAGATCTCGTCGATTTGGGCGTCAGTGTCTACCGAGCTTTCAAAGCAATATGCAGGAAACCCACGATTTCCTAACTGTGAATAAGCTGCCAACTGGCGCTATTGGACCTACAGGGGTCATAAGTAAAAAAATGCAGAAAGAAAATAAATATCACAATATTCCTGAGCATGAAATAGCTTCCAACTGGCACTATGGATCTACAGGGATCATAATAAAGTAACCAGAAACATTACTAGATCCTCATCCAAGCAACCAATCATCTGGAAAGGAAGTATGAGATCCGTACGGTAATGATGTGGAATTAGATCTACCGTCTGGTGGAAGAAAATGCGATTATCATACAGGAATGTAGATACAGAGATCTATTCCATTCTCTTGCCAAAATTCAATCATGAGAAGTAACCTATCTATGAAAGAGTCCGACTTCCCATCATAACCTTGATGATCATCTGGTGTAGAATACAAAAAAAATAATTAGAACATAAGTGGGTCGGTTCTCCTCCGGGAGATTACCTAGGTTCATACCTAGATCACCCATCCATTCCAATGATCAAATAATATAAAATAACATCGAAGTGGGTCGATTCTCCTCAGGGAGGTCGCCAAGTTAAACATTTAGATCAGGTACTCATTGAAGTGTGAAATACGCCCCAGCTTAACATAAGACTAACAATGTAAATTATGAAATAGTATAATCATATACAGATAAAATTTAGTATTAGATCGATAATACCTGATCAAAAGAGAGATCGGTTCCCATACTTACTTTATTAGAACTTTTATCTAGAGGGAAAATTTATCAAGGATTGAAGATCTGAGCGATTCACTTCCTCGAATCTTGTCCATCTAGGCTTTCCTGCGCGATCCCATCTCTCCCTGAGGTGGATCTTAACACTATTGGATAGATTATCCCCAGCTAGTCTCAACGTAGAGGTCACTCCTTACTTCCGCCTAGAATCCCTCTTAACTCTGCCATCGACGTTCTTTTCGATCTTCTATTCGCAGAGACTCAACTCCAGTTCAACGCAACCTCACTGACAGGGTTCGCTCCAGTCAATAAACGCCAGCATAAGAAGAGATCCCCTTCAGCAGCAGTCAACTTTCGTTAAAAAAAAAGAGAACCCCCTTTCATTGCAGATCTCCCCCATCATAAACTATTGCAAAGCTATATAGTGTTGACCGAACTTCTTTTCCTTTTCTTTTCCCCAATGACAAGTGGCAGGTCGGCCTCTAATTTCCGCACACCAGCCTCCCTATGAAAGATCTGTGCCCTATTGGTAGGGAGTCGTGGCTCCTCATACGATACAAGTGGCGCAATGGAGAGGTTTTGGTACCACCACTAAGGAGACCACCATTAGATACTATCTCTTAGTTTAATTTAACCACCTTCAACAAGTGGAAACTGTGTTTTCTAGGGAGGAGGTAGGTGGCGGAAAAAAGGTTTTAATAGTCTTGAGTGTTTAAAGCTCCACTTCTTTTCAATGAAGTAGGTGGGTAGTTTCCATCGATGTACATGCGATTTTGTAAAATCGTCAATATATATATAGACATAAATACCCATCTAATATTATTAATAGTTAACACAACTATTGTTAAACTTTCATATATGTATAACCCATATATAACATACTCAATATCCGCCTAATATCATTAATAGTTTAACACAACTATTTGTTGGACTTAATAGTTATCACAACTATTTACAATCACACAAGTATTAACATTAGTTAATTCTATCTTATATATATATATATATACAATTATGTATATATTTTAGGTGATGTCTACTTGATGTCCCTGTTCTTATTAGACTCCCAGTGGTAATTATATTTCCACTCACTAAGTGGGTCCTAGGTGTCCAATTTGACTAGTCGTTACTTGAGTATTAGCTTTAATCACGACTTCTTTAATTGGAGCAGTATTCGAGGCTTTAGACCTTATGCATGTAGTGTTAGAAATTAAGCCTTTACGACTGTAGGTATAGTTTTATGGCCATTGATAGGTTGTCGGAGATAACTATTAGCGTGCGGCGAATAGTCGATACCCTCATCCTAGGGTCATGACTTCCTCACTTAAGCTATACGTTACTTTCTCTATAGTTATCGTAGCATTGGAATGACCCTCTTCATTATTCATCTTCCACTTAGTGGTCAATCTCTCCCCCTAGTGTTTTCATTTTCCATGCCGTTATGGTTGCATTAAGATCTCCTAGTCTATTAATCAATTATAACAACTTGAGAATACACAATCATACCACAAGATTCTCTGGTGGGGCCTTGGCCTTGAGCTCCTCACCAGAGACCATTACATAGTTACAATTACATTTAAAAGAATTATAGGGATCTAAAAAGTGGGATGTTACAAGAATGACAAGGTAAATTTTCTCGTCAGAAAAAGTGTGAGCCTCTGCTCAAATTCGATGGCTTATAAAAGATGCCTAGGTCTTTTACTGGTCAGTTTCAAATAAATGAGCCTCAAGCTCCAATTCCACATTCCAGGGAACTTGACCACAATTTAAGGGAGTTGTCCCATAACAATATCTAATTACTGAGTTCATGATGTTGCCACTTGTCCATTTCCTTCTACCCCGGATTCCATTCCTCCTAGTAGGTCAGTAAACACTCTTTCAACAGTCTCTTTGGGTGAGTGTCTCCTATTTTATCTTATTAAATAATAATATTATGCAATTACAGTCATCCTTGACCACTTGGTCAAATATAAAACTTTACAATAAAAGTTAAGACAATGTTTTTCCACAAACATAAAATGTCTCAAGTATTGGGTATGTTACAGGTGGTCTACATGTGGAACTGTGAATAATGAGTAATGCATATAGAACCATGAACAAATTTGGTGGAACCATGAGCATTTGGTGGTGGAACCATGAGCGATGCCAATGGAACTATGAGTTGTTAAGGAACCATTAAAAAAATTGGTAGAATCATGAATATAAGTTTGTGGAATCTTGCACAAAGTGGATGTAACCATAAACATATGTTGGTGGAATCATGGAAGTTCCATCCAACTACTAACATAAGTTGCTAGAACCATAATCATTTTGTGATGTAACTAGGAGCAATGTTGGAATAACCATGAGCAACATTTATGGATTTTGAACTAAATATTATTATACTCTTTTATTCTTCTATTCATATTTGCATATGTAGAATTAAAAGATGAGGAATATTACTAAAAGAATATAATTAAAATGGTAGTGTATGATTACTAGCAGCTGAGTTTTTTTTCATAAATTGGGTATAAGGACATTTAGTGCATGTTATTATTTGATGCACAGGTGCACCAAATGTGGATTTTGGTAAGAACCAGTGCTATCAGCTAGTAAGAACTAGAATTTGGTAACTAACTAGGATGCTTAATATGGGATAAATTCACAAAGCCAAATTCCGTAAGATATTCTTTGATGTAAGAAGACAAAATGTAGTCCACCTCATTTCCTATAAAAGGACCAATCCCAATCAAACAATTTTTGTTGTTCCCAATATTCCATAATAAATGCATATTGATCCAAGGATATATTTTTAGAAAATCCCTCCAGAAAAAATAAGGGTTCCTTACATGCTTACTGGGGTTTCTAATCCATTGCAAGAGGTTACTTATTTTCTATGTTTTAAAAATCAAGTCATACTTTCAGTCACATCTATAACCTCTTTGACCAATCACAAAATGTAATCAATGATATTTAGAAATTTATTTCTAATTTTTTTTTAAAAATTATAAATTGTTTTTTGAAAACATTGAAAAACTTTGTAAAAATTTATAGCATGAAATTGAACTAAAGTACATTGACTTGCAAATAAAAAGTATAAGGGCTACCAATAATTCATACTCTCTTTGTTTCCTTAATGTGATTCATTTAATTTTTTGATGGAGGTGTGGGTGTGTTCTTATATTGTGAGATTACCACATAAAAATGTGTGGCTTTAGCATCCTTGAGTGGGGCTAGGGTTTACCGTAGTTTCATTGTTAATTCAATTGGAGGATAAGAGTAATGGAACTCAAGTTGTGTAATATCATGTTTATTTTGGAGAGATTGTCCATCGTGAGAACAAGTAGGATGATGGAAAATATCTATTGCCTCTATCATGTGTTACTCCTTAGTTTCATTGCATACCCATTAAAATCCAATGATTTAAACCCATCCCCTAAAGACTTAGTGGTTGCATTAAAGTCAACAATCTTGACCCTTGCAGGGAACTTTGTGAAGGAGGTGAACATCACCCCCTGCCTTCTCATCTTAATTGTAGAACCAATAAGAAAGTCTTTCATTATCCTAGAGAGAACCTTGGTTGGTAAGTTTAATGCACTATGGCCTTGCCCTCTATTATTTGATAATGGGATATTAGAAAACTAAATGTTAAGGATTCAAGGACAACTCTCCTTCTTTTCTTGTGGGAGGGGTACATCGACATTTTCCTATTCTAGTTTAACGAAAATCGAGCCCCGATCTTCCCTTCCAAACCATTGTTTATGGTCTCACAGGGCATGTATCTAGATCACTAAATGCTAGATCTCAACCCAACTAAGTATATTACATCAACCCTAGTCTCAATATACCTCCCACACCTATTGTTTCAATATTTTGGGATGGATAAACCCTCAAAGCTATAAGAGATCTCTTGGGGAAATTCAATGAAGTAGTTAAACCTAAGGGAGGCAATCACATCTTGTAGAAGTTCCATTAGACAAGGGAATTTTTGTTCCATAGTTGAGCAAATGAAAGGAATGGAATATTGTGAGTAAAAAAAAGGAAGTAGAAGACCCTATAACAACCATTCAAGCCACAAATTCTATTGCAACTCCATAGTGAATCCTACGTTCTTTCTATTTGCATTCTATATATGAGAAGAAAAGAGCAAGCCATAGTCCTTACCTTTTGGTTGGGTTTCACATATTGGGTTTCCTAGGGTACATTTGATGTTTATTATGTGGATGGTGTGGTCATTTATTGTTGATGTATATGTAACTTCACAATGTATTTCATCTATGTATTTCATATATATTTATTGTACCCTTATAAGAGATGTGTTATTCATCTATAAGGAAGTGTCGTCATGTGTATTGACAAGTGTCGCAAGTGTGTGTACTTGCCGATGGGTTATTAGACCACCATGTGTGGGGTCGGCCCTGAAATATATATTATATGGTTGATGTACCTAGCTAGACAAGTTGGCCCCATAAGGTCACTGGGCAAACAGACAAGTATAAATAGAGATCGGGAGATCTCTATTTTGATCACTCAGAAACTCACACTTCTCTCACTCAGAAAGTGTCGCACTAGTGAGGAGGAGGATCATCTGCTACTAGGAGACTATCTCAGTATATTTTGGTTGTACTTTGGTTGAGCCATTGCTCTCTCTATCTCTGAGGAAGTTGTGGGGTTTTTCACCTTAGGGTTTTCCCCACAGAAACTCTGTGTCTCTTGTCTCTCATGCTTTTGATTCTTATGATGCTTGTCATGCTTGTTATGATTGTTATGCATTGATATACTGTACATGTTATTCTCTCAGAAAAGATCCTAGAGTATTGTGAATTAATGCTAAAAAATAACATGGTATCAGAGCTAACCTAAGAAGAAGACATTGTGTAGTGACATAATCTAGGGTTTCTTGTTTATTGGGTTTCTCTCCACAAATTTTGGAAAAGCAGTATAGTAGATTGACTCTACTCATCAAGGAGAATCTACCTGTCCAATCAGAATTCAATTCTGATCATTTTCAGATTTGGCCCTAAACATTAGGGTTTCCACAAAAATAGGAATTTCTGGAATCTAAAGACATAGCTGGAAGCTCCTTGCAAAACTCGAAGTTTAAAGCTTTGGATCGAGGTTTTTGGCTGGGTAGATCTTTGGGAAACTCAAACCCTAATTTAGGGCTCTCCTCAGTGAATCCGGGAAGACAAAAAGGCAGTTTTGAAGGGTACAGCTTTGCAGATCTCAAATTTGGAATACACCAAGTTGATCAGCTCATCAAGGCGCATCTTTCTATCCTTTTAGAAAGTTGAAATTCACATTTTGAATTTTTAGGGTTTTTTTTTTACAAACCCTAATCCAGGACCAGATCCAGTTTTTAGCAATTCAAGTGGTAAGACCTAAAACTTTTCTATTTCCATTTGAAGTACTCTTTAAGATGCCTCACCACACCAAGCTTGAGGATAAGATTGAAGGGGTTGATAACTTCCGAGCCTAGAAGTATAGGATTGGGTTAATCCTGGAAGAGAATGAGTTGGACTCATATATAAAAGAAAACATCCCTATCCCAGAGGATGAAGAGGCTAAGATATTGCATAAGAAGAACTTGGTCAAGGCAAAGAGAATCATTGTTGATTCTATCAAAGACCATCTCATTCCCCATGTGTCATCTCTGAAGACACCCAAAGAGATGTTTGACTCCCTGACCAAGTTATTTGAAGGGAAGAACATAAATCGGAAGATGACTCTACGGAATCAATTGAAAGGGGTCAAGATGTTGAATGGAGAGACCATTCAATCTTACTTCTCCAAGGTCTCTCAGATCAAGGAACAACTTGAAGCTGTGGATGAAGTAGTGGACAATGGTGAAGTTGTTATGACCACTCTGAATGGCCTACCTTGGTCATGGGACTCCTTTATTCAAGGAATTTGTGCAAGAAAGAAATTGATCTCTTTCAGTAAAATGTGGGAGGAATGCTCTCAAGAAGAAGCCAGGCTTGTAGCTCAAGAAGAGAAAATGGGAGGTGAAGATCAAGCTCTCGCAACTCACACCAAAAGAAGCAAGCCCAAGAAGGAGCACTCTCACTACAAGAAGTCCACTCACTATCACCAAAAGAATAAGAAGGATCTAAGGTGCTTCACATGCAATGAGAAGGGTCACTTTGCTTCAGATTGTCCCAAGAACAAAAGGGATAACAACAACATCTCTAGCAAGAAGAAGAAGGGCAGCAAAAGAAAGTTCCATGCTCATGCTGCCGAAGATGATGAACCTCCAAAGAAGAAGGCTAGGGCAGAAAGTGATGATAGTGATGATGACTCATCAAGTGAAGAAGAGTATGTTCTAATCTCTGCTCTCACAGGTACTATCTCCCATGGTTGTAATGATTGGTTAATTGATAGTGGGGCTTCCAAACACATGATTGGGTTTAAGGAATATTTTGTAAACTTATCTGAACATGAATCACCCCATAAGGTGAAACTTGTGGATGATTATCAATACCCAATCAAAGGAAGTGGTGAAGCCTCCTACAACCTAGATTCTGGAAAATCTTTGAAGATGAAAGAAGTCCTTTATGTACCTAGGCTCAAGAAGAATCTTCTCTCCATCTCTGCATTGGATGCAAAAGGCATGAGGGTTGCATTTGTAGATGGCCAAGTCCTAATGTGGCCAAAGGGTAAAACAATCGATGATGTAGTAGTGATTGGAGAGCAAGAGGGAGGACTGTATAAATTAAAGGGACAACCTAAACATGCTATGAAGACAAAGATTCATCCATAGTCATGGATCACATAGAGGTATGTATAATTTGTTTTTGCAAAGGTTAACTAATGAGTTATGCAGGTCATTGAAGAGAACAAGAACACATTGCTAGACATAACTAGCAAATATGATGACCAGGTATGTTTTTGTTATATATATCGTATACTTTTGTATGATTGATAATGATTACTCTTGAAGTTACAAGTTTGAGTAATCTAGGGCTTGTGCATATTGTGTTTCTTACCTTAATTGATGATATGACTAACCATAAGAGTCATAGGTTTGATTAATCACTGGTTTAGGTATATTATGTTTATGACTAACCATAAGAATGCTTATTATTTCTATTTGAAATGATCCTGACTATACATGCTTGATATTATTGTGTTTTGATAGTATCAAGATTATACTAATGAATGTGTGATTATGTATGAGACCTCGAGGATAACACAATAGTGATACTAATAAGCATGCATAGAGATCAAGGATGAATATAAGTTCAAGGACAGGTAATCCAGGAAGCAAAGATCAAGAGGGAGCACACTCCAGTTGCCCCTGCAAGGAAGCAAAGATCAAGAAGAAGCACACTCCAGTAGTTTCGCCAAGGATGCAAATATTCATAGGGAGTTGACCATCTTTTACATTCCACAACAGAAAGGTGTAGAAGAAGCTACTTCAGTAGCTCCTGCAAGGAAACAAAGACTCAGAGGGAGTCCACCCAACAAACAAACAAAGATAAGTATTTTAATTACCATTTCTTACATATTTGTTTGTTTAAATAAAATTGTTCAATGATGTATATGCTTATGTTCCTAGACTTACGATATGTATTGTGCATATTAGAATGATTGCATTAATGAACAGTATACTACTAATATGCATGTGATGGGTAAGTGTCCTATGGAACTGTACAACATTCCATTGCTACTTATCTAGAATGAAACCTCTTTGCTGACATGTTGGGAGTAGTGCAAAATCTTAACATTGTTCTGGTAGAGATTGGAAGGCATCTAGAAAGTTACAGGATATGGATGAATGGTGTATTGAAGCATTGGCTAAAATAATTGCATGATTGTATGACATATTTCTTTATGTATAAGAATTTGTTTTGAAAACTATGAGATGTTTCTAATCATGCAATTTAACTTGTCTTGTAGGAAAGATAATATGCCATCACCTACAAAAGAAGAACTACAACATTTGTTCAGCAACAAAATTATCTATTGAAGATATTGAAGTTCCTAGGATATGGGGAGAATGCCATGATCTGTCGATCATGAAGAATGATGTTTGGGATGTAGTCCCAAGACCTGAAGGGAATTTTGTTATGACTTCCATATGGATCTATCAGATCAAGCATGCTGCAGATGGCAGCATAGAGAAATATAAAAGTGATGAAATAGAAGATACACCAGATGGATTTCAAGACAGCTTTCTTGAATGGTGTAGTTGAAGAAGAAGGGTATGTGGAGTAGCCACTTGGTTCTGAGACTCATGACAGGAAATCATATATGTGCAGAACTTGGTATGGTAGGATAGGCAGCTTTCTATCCAGTTTGGTCTTTACCAAGAGTAAAGCGGATTCCAACCTATACTACAAGGTTGAGGAAGGGAATCCTGTGATTCTACTCCTGTACGTGGATGACTTATTTGTAACAGGAGATGACAGATTGATTGCAGGTACAAAGAGGAAGCTTGCTGCTGAGTTTGATATGAAGGACCTAGGGATGATGCACTATTTCCTAGGTATGGAGGTATGGCAGAGTACAGATGGGATCTTCCTTGCACAAGGGAAGTATACTGTAGATATCCTGAAGAGGTTCAGGATGATGGATTGCAAGGCCATGGTCACACCTATGGCATCGAACTTGAAGCTTCTATGTGATGCTTCATCTAAGCCGGTTGATGTCTCTATGTATCGTTAGATGATTGGGTCCTTGATGTACCCGACGAACACGAGACCAGATATTTGCTTTGCGGTGAACACATTGAGCCAGTTCCTGACAGATCCGAGGAGTGTTCACCTGGCTGCTGTAAAGCATATTCTGAGGCACCTGAAGGGTACAGTTGATTATGGGCTCAAGTATGATGCAAATCAAAAGTTTACCTGTAGGGTTATGTTGATTTAGATTGGGTAGGCAGTGCTGCAGATAGGAAGAGCACATCTGGGTGCTGCTTCAATATGGGATCAGGTGTGATCTCTTGGTTTAGCAGGAAGCAGTTCTGCGTAGCACTGAGTACAGCTAAGGCAGAGTATGTTGCAGCCTGTTCAGCTAGCTGTGAAGAAGTATGGCTTCAGAAGCTACTGTCTGAGTTATTTGATGTCCCATTGGATGCTATTGGTATCTTCTGTGATAACCAGAGTTGTGTGAAGCTATCTGAGAACCCAGTGTTTCACGACAGGTTGAAACACATAGAGATCAAATATCACTATATCAGGGATATGGTGCAGAGAGGAGCAGTGAAGCTCTTGTATGTCGCGACAGACGAGCAGATTGCATATGTATTGACGAAGCCATTAGCCAGAGTGAAGTTCGAGTACTTCAGAGAGAGGCTTGGTGTTCTTCAGATCGATGACACTTCGAGGAAGAAGTGATGGAGACATTTGCTGAAGCCATTCCAAGCATGTTGGAAGGAGGATCCTTCACATGGCTATGGATGTAAGCGCTGGATAATGAGCATCAGGATGATGTTCTAGTTTCTGCTCTGTATGATCAGTTGGATTATTTACATTTGTGTATATATGCATCAGGATGATGCTCGATATGATCAGTTGGATCATTTATATGTATATGTATGTACGCATCATGTTGGATGCTGGATATGATCAGTTGGATCATTTGTATGTATTTTGTATATGCATCATGTTGGATGCTTGGACCATGTATCTGTATTTGTATCAGGTGGATACATTGTATGATTAGGTAGATCATGTATGTTGATATATATCAGGTAGATCATGTATGTTGATATGTATCAAGAATGATCAGATGGATCATGTATTTTTTTGTATCAGGTGGATACATTGTATGATCAGGTGGATCATGTATGATGATATGTATCAAGTAGATACTTGGTATGCTTCAGGTGGATGCAGTGTATGATCATAGATGACGAGCTTCAGGATGTTTCTCCAGATGACATGCAGCAGGATGTTGCAGTGATGATGATCAGGATGATCATGTGTACATCAGGATGATGTATGGTGAGTATCAGGATGATACTTTATGGCCGTGGATAAGGTTGTGCAGATGAGCATGTCTGGGAGATCCTATAGGTCGGAGTTGTGTACCCGTAACAGCCTGGGATGCTCTTTCGAGACATTTCTCTGGGAGGACATTTAATTTGTGCCCTGGGAGATTTCAGGTTGGAGTTGTGTACCCGTAACATCCTGAGATGCTCTTGCGAGGTTTTGTCCTATGGCATGTAATTTGTGCCCTGGGAGATTTCAGGTCGGAGTTGTGTACCCGTAACATCCTGAGCTGCTCTTTTGAGGTTTTTCCATGACCACATGTAATTTGTGCCCTGGGGAGATTCCAGGTTGGAGCTGTGTACCCGTAACATCCTGAGATGCTCTTGCTAGGTTTTGTGGTGACCGCATGTAATTTGTGCCCTGGGGAGATTTCACGTCGGAGTTGTGTACCCGTAACATCCTGAAATTCTCTTGCTAGGTTTTGTGGTGGGGTCACATGTAATAAGTCCTGGAGATATGGATAGGATGAAAAAAGCCTCAAATGCTCTTTAGGGTTCTTGCTAGGAAAGAGACTCTTTAAAGGTTTTGTGACACACGTAATAAGTCCTGAGGATTCCACAGTATGGCCAGTGATGACGAAGACTTGCAGTTGGTGGGCCTACATCCAGTATGAAAAAGGACTGACTCTGTAGAACTTCTTATGAAAAGTAGAGTAAGATATTTGTTGAGATAGCAGCAGCAGTGATGATGATGATGACGATGCATCGATGACGATGATCTCGAGAAGAAGACTTGTCTAGCAGATCTGTGTCGAGAAATACCTTCCTAGTTAAGAGGGAGTGTTGATGTATATGTAACTTCAGAATGTATTTCATCTATGTATTTCATATATATTTATTGTACCCTTATAAGAGATGTGTTATTCCTCTATAAGGAAGTGTCGTCATGTGTATTGACAAGTGTCGCATGTGTGTATACTTGCCAATGGGTTATAAGACCACCATGTGTGGGGCCGGCCCTGAAATATATATTATATGGTTGATGTACCTAGTTAGACAAGTCGGCCCCATAAGGTCACTAGGAAAACAGACAAGTATAAATAGAGATCGAGAGATCTCGATTTTGATCACTCGGAAACTCACACTTCTCTCACTTAGAAAGTGGCGGACTAGTGAGGAGGAGGATCATCTGCTACTAGGAGACAATCTCAGTGTATTTTGGTTGTACTTTGGTTGATCCATTGCTCTCTCTATCTCTGAGGAAGTTGTGGGGTTTTTCACCTTAGGGTTTTCCCCACGGAAACTCTGTGTCTCTTGTCTCTCATGCTTTTGAGTCTTATGATGCTTGTCATGCTTGTAATGATTGTTATGCATTGATATACTATACATGTTATTCTCTCAGAAAAGATCCTAGAGTATTGTGAATTAATGCTCAAAAATAACATTTATTCTTTTATATTCTTAATTCTTACGGGGTTTCTTCACAAAGTACCAACTTTTCTCTCTTACCCTCCCAAACCTCCTATTTATCCCATTCTGAATGAAGGTGGGAAATAAATGCTCCACTAACTCCACTTAAATTAAAAAAAATCCATTATTACATTCAACATTGACCCAACTAATTCATTGAGAATTGCAACCTTGATCCAAAATATCTTGGTTGTATTCACACACAACTGCAACCCAACACTAGTGACATAATTGCAAGGGATGTTATAGAAATGGGCTTCTAGTTTTGCTACTCTATTCTTCGATTCATCCCTTGAATTGCTATTGTACTCATCCAATGTGTCTAGGGTTCCACCAATAATGTTCATAGTTCCATAACTAGATCTCATGGTTCCATAACTAAATCTCACAGTTCCCCCAAAAATTCTCACGGTTCCATAAATAGGGCTCATGGTTCCTGTAACATACCCAATACATGAGACATTTTATGTTTGTGGAAAAACATTATCTTAACTTTTATTCTAAATTTTTATATTTGACCAAGTTTCAAGGATGACTATAAATGAATAATATTATTATTTAATAAATTAAAATAGGAGACACTCACCAAAAGAGACTGTTGAATGAGTGTTTACTGACCCACTAGGAGGAATGGAATCTGGGATAGAAGGCAATGGACAAGTGGCAGCATCATGAACTCAGTAACTAGCTATTGTTATGGGACAACTCCCTTGAATTGTGGTCAAGTTCCCTGGAATGTGGAACTGGAGCTTATGGCTCATTTATTGAAAACTGGCCACCAAAAGACGTAGGCATCTTTTATAAGCCATTGAATTTGAGCAGAGGCTCACACTTTTTCTGACGAGAAAATTTACCTTGTGGTTCTGTTGTATGCACACAAGAGATTCGATGAGGGGAAGCTAAGTTTTGAGTTGTAGTGTAAGACTGTCTTAGTTTTGCTGAGTGTAGAGTTTCCTACTGAGTGCATAGATTTTTGAGGTGTATGCAAGTCCCCATTGATTGTTGAAGTACAACTTGAGTGCCTTGCTTCTACATAGAGTCTTCTTCCTAGTGGTCCAGTAAACAGGCTTGGGGGTCCAAGGGAGAAAGTGATTTGTCTGCTTCTTCTCGAGAAGGTTGGGAGGAACATGCCTCTTTGGGTGTTTGTCCACCATATAAAAATTATCAGGTTCTAGTTCTTTATTTCATTTCATTTCTATAAATTGTTTATCTATTTATGAAACTATTTGAAAGTGTTATAAGTTTTGTATGGGTAGCTCATCTATATCAGATAGGTTAGACAAGGATAGATTTTCTGTTTGGATAAACTATTTCTGAGTACTAGAATGAACGTTCAGATTCATATTGGTAAATGATGGAAATTAAATGTCTTCCTGTATTTTTCCTTTCACCCTAAGGTGATGTACTCTAGTACAGGAAGGATTTAATTAACTTAGAATAGATATAATTGTAGATTGAATGTTGTTTTCATATTTGATTTATTTATCATCTTTACTCTTGTTCTATATCGAATAAGGGATTATTTTAGAAGTTCAATACATGTTTTAAATAGAATCTGAAAGCTTCATATCATAGAGTTATCAACAACAATGCAAAGTATTCATATATCGCTTAGAATAAGAATAGAGTTATGCACTTACATATCATATATCTAAAATGAACATTAATTACTCTCAGGAATATTTATATATATCTTAAACAACTTAATATCTATATTTCTTTTACTAGACAGATTGTCAAGCATCATATCTTATAACTATATACATATATAAGATCTTTTATATACATACATATATTATGCATACCACTTTTGCACATAAGTGAGACTCTTTATAAATAATCACTTTGATTTATCCAAGTAGTTATATAGCATTATATCTTTGATGCTTATTAAATAAGGTCAACTCTTTTGACAAGGCTATTGGTAGGTTTGGATGGTCGACTAGGTTAGGTAACCCTAGATCCCTTGCATGTTGTATTACCTCGTGTTTTGTGGCAGTTTCCTCAGTCCTTGATGAGATGAGTAGTGAATCAATTAGTCAAATTAAAATTAGTATGATGACTGGTGGTGCTATTCAGAGACCTCCTCAACTAAACACCTTTTGAATTAAAGTAACCCCTAGTATTATTCAGAGCTTAAGCTCAACACTTTTACATGGGCATTACACTAGTGCAATTCCAGAGCTCCTCGCTCAACACTAATACTAGGATGTATTTGTAAGATACACCTAGGGATACAATGGCCAAAGATCCGATGCTCCATTTCTTATGCTCAACATCAAGTTGGAGTGCTCCAGAGATTATTCCCAACACTTTATGTACATCGGGGCTTACTCCCAACACATAACAAAAGTCCTCTATGTACATCGGAGCTTACTCCCAGCACATAGGTCATCCATGTGCTCCAGAGCCTATGCTCAACACATCATAAAAGTTAGTCATGCATACCAAAACTCTAAACAATATATAACAAATATCATCTCAGTATATTAGGGTTTGTACCCAATCACATAATAAACATCAATCAAGTACATCGGGGCTTTATGCCCAGTATACAACAATAATATGTATGTCTTAGGGTCCATGCCCAAATAAGTATATCTATAACCAAGGTAAGTCAGGCGCATTGGGGCTTACGCCCAGCATATATATCAAAAGTAAAACATGTGCATTGGGGCTTATGCCCAGTATATATATATATATATCATCAAAATAAATCATATGCATCGGGGCTTACGCAAAATATATAACATAAAAATAATCAACAAAATTCGAGATATTACAAGCGGTTAAGATTAACTAAGAATAAAATAAGTCAAATTCGAACAAGAACTCGTCTTGGTAGTCCATGTTAGGATATTCCTATACTCCATCCTAGTCCTACCAACATTTTCATCATTTTCATTTTCAGTCTTGCATGCATTTCTGCATGCATGCATACCAGTCATTAGTCCCAGCACCTAGCCCTCAGTTAGCTAGCCCCGAGAGCTTCTCACTGATCAGTTTCAGCCCTCCTAGTGCTTAGTGCGCCCTGCATGCAGTTTCATGCATCTCATGCACCCTCTCTCACCTACCATTCAGTTGTACTTCAGTTATCTCCAGTTCTTTCATTGATTTAACGCTAGACTGACTCTCAACTTACTATATCACTCTGATGGACCTCTAATGAGACTAGAATACCCATTCTGACTCCAATTAGCTCCTCATGCACCCTCCACTGAGCCCCCTTCATTCAGTTAGTGCTAGTTACACTCAGTTAGACTCAGTTTGACTGATGGTTGACAGTTACTTGTGCATTGATGACTCCACTGATGATGATGAAGAATTCTAGTTGTGCTCCGATGACACTCTAGTGATATTTTGATATCTCCATGCCGGCGAATTCATATTACACCCTTGGTATTCGAATCCTGTGCATTGTATCATTACTGTTTTACTATTCTGATTAATGAAACATGTGTGAATATTCTGCTCCTATCTGAGTTCCATTGGATCTATGTTCTGCTGCACTATTCTTATTCTATTTTCCTAAATTCTTTCATTGTGAGGTTTAGATCATCTCTTTGGATCCACTGTGAGGATTTTCACATGGTATCAAATCCATTTAAGAGTATATTGTACCTCCATTCTTGAGAATTTTTTGCAGGTATTTCGAAGTTCCAGCAGTTGCAGCAGTTTCACTTTTGCACTCGTTCCAGTAGTCAAGATGAGCAATTCGAATGCTCTTTCCTCTCCCATAATCCTCACTCCCTTCAATTACTTTAATTGAAAGAGTGAGATGAAATTATTCTTGTGTACTAGATAGCTATATAGGTTAGTAATGGGAAGAGAAGCTGAACCACATTCAACTGTGGAGAAAACTAAGCATCTAAATAAAATGGATGAAGCCTTTGGTTACATATGCCTTCATATTTCTAGAGATCTATTGTTTCATGTTGAAGGATTGAAGACTCCAAATGAGTTATGGAAAAAATTGGAGAGTCTTTTTGGCAAACAAGATGGGCTAAGAGGCCATGCTCTCGAAAATGAATTGGTTTCCCTACAACCTAGCAATTTTGAGACCATTCAAGAATTCTTCTCAAAATTTAAGAACTTGGTTTTGTAATGCAAGCATTGTGGCATCACTAAAACTGATGATCAATTAGTGCTCTCCATTTTGAGCAAACTTGGATCTCAATTTTTTGTCTTTGTATCTATCTTCCATTCTGGGCGAATGTCAATCCTTGGATGGAAGATGCCAACCTTAGAAGTCTTTACTGAAGCTCTCATTCAAGAAAAGGACAAATTGATTCAAATGGTTGCCATCAAGGACTCCAAGGATCTAGCTCTTCTAGCTAGAGAAGCAAGTGTGACGAATTTAAAAGGGAGGAAAAAAGGCAAGGACAAGAAGCCATCTAAATCCAAGCTAAATGACATTTCAAGTCCATCAAAAGGAGCCTCCAGCTCCAAGAAGGACAAACAGAAAATATCTGAGTGTCCCTACTGCAAGAGAGGATACCACCAAGAGAGATCTTGCATGCACAAGAAAATAGATCAAGTAACCAAGCTTCTTGAACAAAACAAAATTGCTATTCCAAAATATGCAAAGATGTCTGATTCTGGAAGTGGATCTGATGGTAATGAGGATTGCCATGCATGATGGCTGGTTTTTCAAAATCAAAGGCCCTCCTCATAGATTCTGGAGCCTCCAACCACATGGTTTCCTCTGAAGAATCATTTTCCTCTTTAGATCTCAAAGATGGGCCTACTATTCACATGGGAGACAACTCTTAGATCTTTGCCAAAGGGTTGGGTACAATACATATGGAGCATGGCAAGTTCAAGAATGTTCTATTAGTTCCCTCCTTGACAACAAATTTGTTGTCTTTATATCATATGACTCACACCAGATCACCAAAGAAGGTGACTTTTGGTCCCGACATAGTTGAGATTACATAGATCTCTACTAGGAAGACTATAGAGAAAGGGTTTGCAAATCATGCCTCCAAGGCATATGAGTTCTCTCATTTTCTTCCCTTCTCTCTTCCTACTCCTTCAGAATCTGATGAAGATCCGAGTGACTCTTCTTCTAATGAAGATGAAGATCTTGATGTTGAGATCAAAGTTCAAGAATATTCAGATTCAGATCCAGAACCAACACATGTTCTCAATCCAGAGACAAGGCCAACATGGACTCACACAATCCTTGCAACTACTGAGAACACAGTTGAGGATTCATCTGCTCACATAACTACCGGATTTCAGCATCATGCCAACCTTGCATTATGCCATCTACCTCTCCATGAGAGATGCATCATGATGGTGGGGTCCACTCTTCCATCCCTTGGGAAGACTCATCATGATCCATTCGTTCCAGCGGAAGAAAGGTTTCCTAAAATACTTGGTTCGTCCAACACATTCTCTACATAGTGCGAGGCACATTAGAAGACCATATCCATGTCTAGCACCTACACTGGCATCCTACAGAGGATCAGCTTGCCAACTTTTTTGTAAAAGTTTTCACTGATGAAAACTTCTTCCTTTTTTGCTTAGTATGATGGTTGTTTGAGTTATTTACTGTTCTTTTGAGGGGGGGTATTTTTCCTGTGAGGTTTTCCCCATTTCCTTAGTTTATGGACAATTCTTATTTTTCTTATCATTTATTGTATGGGTGTCCTTTGGTCCTAGTTACCAGGGCCCAGGATGGATTAAGGGGGGGTGTTAGGATATTCCTATACTCCATCCTAGTCCTATCAACATTTTCATCATTTGCATTTTTCGTCTTGCATGCATTTCTGCATGCAGCATGCATGCAATTGCATGCATCCCAGTTATTAGTCCCAGCACCTAGCCCTCAGTTAGCTAGCCCCAGGAGCTTCTCACTGATCAGTTTCAGCCCTCGTAGTGCTTAGTGTGCCTGCATGCAGTTTCATGCATCTCATGCGCCCTCTCTCACATACCATTTAGTTGTACTTCAATTATCTTAAGTTCTTTCCTTGATTTAAGGCTAGACTGACTCTCAACTGACTGTATCACTCCGATGGACCTCTAGTGAGACTAGACTTCCCATTCTCACTCCAGTTAGCTCCTCATGCACCCTCCACTTAGCCTCCTTCATTCAGTTAGTGCCAGTTACACTCAGTTACACCTACAACTCTCAGTTAGACTCAGTTTGACTGATGGTTGACAGTTACTTGTGCATTGATGACCCCACTGATGATGATGAAGACTTCTAGTTGTGCTCCGATGACACTCCAGTGATCTTTTGATCTCTCCATGCAGGCTAATTCGAATTACACCCTTGGTACTCGAATCCTGTGCATTGTATCATTACTGTTTTACTATTCTGATTAATGAAACATGTGTGAATGTTCTGCTCCTATCTGAGTTCCATTGGATGTAATGTCCCAAAAATAACAAAAATTTAAATTTTTTATCTTACTACTAAAAATGCCTACATAGATAATGTATTGTAAATTTAACTTCAGTACTGGGAAGTTGTGTGGAGATGATGAGATTTTTTAAAGTAAAACAAGTTAGTTTCGTTTCTGCCGAAGGTGATAAAGTAAAGTAGTTGATGTATATGTATCTTGATTGCAAGTTTATATATGATAGTATAAAACTTAAGGTTCTTCCTTTTACTTCTTCATGTTGAGTTTTGTTATAAATGATTAAGATGGTCTCTTCAGGCATGATGGCCTTTGTTGATGGTAGTTGAGGCCCTTGAGAGGAACCTGGTGTTCCATGGAGAGATGTACCCCCCCGCAGTGCTTCCGAAAGGTAAGGGTAAGTCTTGGGGTTCCTGTTCTTACTTAGCAATTGCTAATGGCTCGTCTTATGTGTGCATGTAGGTACCTGTACAAAGGGTTCCTCCCATGAATAGAACTACCCTCATGTATTGGAATGTTCCTAAGTTAAAAGTGTAAGACCTAGGGTTCAAAAAGGAACCTTGGGGTAAGGAGGCACTAATTCCTACCCATTCGTGACATTTGCATAACCCCATACTATAGCGCTTTGGGTAAATATTAAACTTGGTAAAATGTGTTAAGTGGAGCATTGAATGCCACACCTATGATGGCGACTTTGGAAGTGGTGACCAGCTGGCAAGGGTTTCACTATAGGGTTGTGACCCTATCAAGCATTTCTTCCTTCATTTTGCTTGGCTTTGGACTAACCATCACTGTGTCTGTGAGATTATCGTGCCCTGATCTGAGCTATGCTCATGGTCAGTGCACCATTTGGGGATTCATGCACAGGGGTGAAATGAAGGTCAACACGATTCAGGTAATGGTTAATTCTTTCCTCGATTCAATGTTTCTGTTACCTCTATCTAGCAATCGTTATACTCTCGGGGTTAACCTCGTGTCATTTGATGGCTTGGCAGGTAATGGATAGTGCTTCTCCTTGCGTGTCTTGCTAGTTGGTGACTAGTGCTATCGACTTCATTGTCAGTGCAGAGGGGTAAGTTCAGGTTCCACCATCCCTTATTCCCTTCCTCTCACCTCTGTGGAGTGGTACTATTTGTATTTGATTTTGGGGAACTTTCGTGAGCCTGGTTTGGGTTCATTGTAACAAATTTTTGGGTTCCTGGACGTCGCCGTTGGCTGGACCTGGTGTATGAACAGTCGTTGTAATTATTATTTTGATGGTGGAAGCTTCTAGGGTCTCTATGCTTGTAGTAGGGTTTAATGGATTGGATTCGGTTGCTATCCACGTATTGTACCTGTGTGTATATGGGTTTGAATGAATATTTCCATGCCTGTACTAATTTGTGGATTTTTGTTTTGCTATTTATGAATGGAAAATAACCTCTGCGTTTTACTATGGATAAGAAAGTTTATATGGGTGTATATGCTGTTAGTGCTTTCAATATGAAAGTAATCGATATGCTTTTCTGTATGGGAAAATTAGTTAATCGTTTGTTGCCAGTGATACTTCTGTCTATTGTTTATATTTTTAAGGTAACCTGGGCCTTTGAGTTGTTCCTGGGGTTCGATATCTGACTTGGGGCTTTTAATTCGAAAAGTAGGAATCGCCTATCGTTTTTGTGAAGGGATTCAACCCTTGAGCCTGACAGGTGTTAAATGTTTTTAAAATGTAAAGATATACGTTTGAGTATGTGGTTGTGAGATGTAGTGAATATTTCACTGTGTTTTCATTATGGCTCCATGAGAAAAGTCCTTGTCCCTGTAACCTATGTGTTGTATGGTTTTGACTTTTGAAATGTTTCTATGGTGAAATTTCTTAATTCTTCCTACGATTTCTAGCTTATGGTATGCAAACATGTTTAAAGGAAAGAAAGAGAGATACCAGCAATCGTGGATAAAAAATTATGGTTGATGTGAGTCTGCGATTTTGATTTGTGCTGCTGTTGTTTGATTTACTGCATTTGTTGATCCTATGTGGGGATTCCTAAGAACGAAAAGGAATAATAAAAGAAGGGACAGAAACTAAACCCTAACTCTAACAATCATTTTAAACTTTGTAATGATATCGTTTTCCTACTGGAAGGTCAATGGGTTATGATTTGGAACTACTGTGTGAATAAAAGAATGGAATGCCTGATGCGTTGTTTTCTTTTTAATGGATTGGCCGTTTGGTAGAATCGTGTAGATGTATAAAATATGGAAGTATTCCAAGATCTACAGAATAGAAAGAACTAAATAATATTGTTGTGGTTTCTTCCACTATCTCACATGTAGAATGAATAAGATAACAGATGTATGTTTTGCTACTGTTATTATTTCTATTTAATGTTTTTCAAGCATAGAGAGAATGTTAATAAACGATTTAAGGAGAACATAAGAAATCCCTGCACTACAAATTTAGTAAGACGATTCAGACATAAAAACATAAGTATTTAAAATAGCATAATAAATCTAAGTTTGCTCCTGGGGTGTTGTCTAGCACAGGCTAGCTTGGCTAGACCTGCTAGACCCTCCACTGGGTTCGGAGCAGAACCTCGAAGTTGATAATATTGGTAATGAGAACAATGCTACAATATCAATTCTAATTTTAAAAGCCTAGGATTATTATAAATGGAAAGTGGAACAATGAATACTACATACCTGGCTGCTTGAGCACTTAATCCTTTCCTGTGGAAGCCTGGCTACTCGGCACTCGATTCCTTCCTGTAGTAACTTGCACACTCAACAATAATTAATGCAGAACCTGTTAGCTGACATGTGAGGATGATTTCCATAGCTGGATAACTTTGGGGCTACCGTGTTCCTCCCAACCATGATCCTACAACCATTTCTGGTTCTGTATGGATCCTCCCGAGCTGGATTCCGACATGCAAAAGAGATAGAGGACCTAGGGTTGTTGCTGGTTCAGTTTCTTGGAGAAGATGACTTCCCTTTGATTACCATAAAAAATAATAATGAAAAGATAAATGCCCCAAACTTGGGGTGTGCCCTCTTTATGTAGGGGAGTCTTTTAATTAGGACTATTGAAATAATTAGTTTCTTTAAATTAAATAATTTATATTTAAAAGATATTATTTAATTAAATATCTAATCCTTTTGAACTAGGACTTTTCTAACTCTTTAACTATAAGTGATTTTGATTTAAGCTCTCAATAACAATTAATTAACAATAATTATATAATAATAATAATAATATTTTACTTAACTATTAATCACCTCATTAATAATATTTAAATAATGCATAAGCCATCTATAATAAATATATTTCATAATTAAATAATGACAACATTATTATTAAAGCTCTTAATACTAACATTAGCCTTGAGGCCTTTATGCATGTTAGTCTTAAAAGACTACTAGTAATTATCTTTTATTAAATTACGTGTCTTCACATGATACTTCTTTTAACTTTTAAGGACAAGCTCCAATTCTTTGGATGGTCTTGGTAAGTTTGGTTAGGTACCTCTAGTCTCTCTCTTTGCATGTCACACTCCCTCGTTTAACACGGTAGTTCCCGCAGTACTTGATGATAGATAAAAGATGAATCATTTAATCAAATAAAATAAGTGTGATGAAAGTAAAAGTGTTATTCAGAGTCCTTCCAACTCAACACTTTGAGATCCAGTAACCCCGAGTGCTCTTCAGAGCCTTTTAACTCAACACTCTCACATGGGCATTACGCTAGTGCAATTCCAGATCCTCTGCTCAACACTAGTGCTAGAATGTGGTTGTGAGGCACATCTAGAATATTTATGTTGCCTCAGATCCGGTATTCATTTATCAAGCTTGGAGTGCTCCAGGGCTTTGGCCCAACACTCAATGTACCTCAGGGCTTACTCCTAGTACATAAACATTCTTCTAGGTACATCGGGGCTTATGCCCAGTACGTAGGTTATATGTGTGTTTCTGAGTCCACGCTCAACAGACTCATAAGTCAAGTCATTTAAAGTCATAGCTCTGCACAGTAAGTAACAAAAGATCATCTTAGTATATTAGGGTTTGTACCCATATCAAAGCTGAAGAACATCATTTAAAACATTGGGGCCTTCTCGCCGAGTATTCACTCAAATAAAGAAGTCAGTTAGGGTCCATGCCCGATATGTCAATAAATCATAGGTGCTAGGGTCCATGCCCAATATTCAAAATAAAACATATGTTCTGGGGCCGTGGCCCAATATAACAACAAAATAGTTAGTCCAAAATTCAAGATATTACAATTGGATCTATGTTCTGCTGCACTATTCTTCTTCTATTTTCCTAAATTCTTTCATTGTGAGGTTTACATCATCTCTTTGGATCCATTGTGAGGATTTTCACAGTCCAAACCTAAATATGGCTATAAAAAGGACACTATTGTGTTCATAAAGAGGGGGGGGAGGGGTTCTTCTCCTTCTTCTTCTTCATCTTTGAAGGAAAGAAGGAAAGGGAAAGATTAATAAAAGTAGAATAAAGGAAAGAAGGCATTAACTCTTACGACCTAGTGGATTCATTACCCCCGTCTCGACTCGAAAACCTACATCGAATCTATAGAGATCACTTGGATGGGAGGAACATTGCACTCACGATTTTGGTCATCTCATACTAATTACTAAGATAAGTGTGCTTCCCATTTATTTCAAGAATGTATATTTTATTTGTTAATGCTTAAATTTCTTTTATAAATAGTAGAAATTAATTATTACTCATTTCTTGAAGCCTATGATGATCCCTATTGGTTGCGGCATTGTTTCTCCTTTTTTTTCATCTCGTTCAATAATTTTATTTTGTTAATGCTTAAATTTCTTTTATAAATAGTAGAAATTAATTATTACTCATTTCTTGAAGCCTATGATGATCCCTATTGGTTGCGGCATTGTTTTTCCTTTTTTTTAATTTTTATCTCATTCAATAATGCATTTACGTTGGGGAAACTTTATAAACCGTCTAAAAGATCATATTTTGTTTTGGGCTCTTTTCGAAAATAATTTTACTTGGTTCTAGTCCTTTTGAATGGTCGGTAAACGTTAGTTGGATTAGTAATCCATATTTTACAAGTTATAGAAAAAACTTCATTAAAATCGTTGCATAAATTATTTCATTTATGAGCTGGCTATATTAAGTTCGTGGTCACATTATAATAGTTTCAGCTACGTTTTTCCTAGACAAACTTGATTCGTGGCGACTTCACTGAATCTATACCTTTTATGTCTACTTACCTTCACCTCACTCTCTATGAACTGACTTTTCATCAGTTGTCTTGTAGTTGGAGTTTAAATACATAAATTTATTGACTAGAGATCATGACGTCTTTTCACCTATCAAGCAGAAAACGATTCGTGGAAATCGATGCTTGGTAAGCCTGGGTTAAGGACATCGTGGAAGATGAGCGATCTCTTTAGTTGCTTCTGTTTTTTTGTTCTGCAGCCCAGATATTAAATGTATAAACCTAAGAGTAGCTAGGCTCACCAGTTGAAGCCGTGTTGCATACTAGGATTTTCCTTGCACCTCATGTTTGATGGTTGATACAGTGCCAATGGAGTTTTTGACTGAGTTCGATTTCTATCTGACTGAGTTTCGATTGTGAGGATCACAAAGCACTGTTTCTTGTACCTCTATGGGACCGTCATAATTACGAGATCACCTTGCAGAGACCAACCCTTAGGCACCGATGTGGCTATGCGATAGCGGTAGTTAATCCCCAGTTCTTCCTTCATCTACAATCATTTTCCCACGCTAATTGTGCTCTGTGTGTTAACTGGTTGACTGCGAGTCATCTCCTGTACCGCTGCAACTGGGAACTCAAGTGAGATGAAACGTGTATGCCTCGAGAGCTCCGATTTTGCTCCTTAAACATGCATGCATGAATTTTTCCCAGTCAAACTATACGCTGACGGAGAGCCTTATTCAACAGACAGACTCGCTTTTAAGGCGAGTCTGTCGAGTATCATATCCATCCGAACTCATCTATGACATCGGGTGTAGATGTTCATGGCATCCACCGGCTCCGGCGACGAAAAAACATCGATGTCCAATCCCCCTGACAGTATTTATTGCTGGCCGATGGCAGCACAGAGGAATGGGATGGAAATTTGAATTTGAATTTTCAATGCATTCCCCGCTCCATTTTTAATTTGAATTTCCATGGGATGCGTTATTCACAGATGTATTCTACCCGATGCATAAAGTTTCAAATCGGGTTTATCTCCAATCACAGCTCTTCAGAAGGATAGAGAAAGACCACCACCCATGGGGAATTACGTTTCATGCGCTTCGAACTCTGTACCTTCCAACACTGTAAAAGTCGTAAGCTGGAACGACAGTGCTCAAGAACTTCAGTGGCCGATAAAGGTTGCAGAACTGATGCTGGAGAATCCTCAGCACTTCGTCTGTCATGCCAACGGTCTGCAGATTGGGAGCCGGGTTAATCCTCTGATAGCAGAGGAAGAACTAGAATTGGGGCAGCTCTATTTTCTTCTTCCCATGGCCAAGCTGAACTTGGTGCTCTCTGGGACAGACATGGCCGGCCTTGCATTCAAGACCAATGCCGCCATGAAAGCTGCGGGTAGCAGCAGCACCGGAGCCAGAATACTCCCGCTCTTTGGTGATCTCATGCGTCCCCTCCCGCCATAAAGGAAAAGGGATGAGGAGGAGAAACAAATGAATGAGGATCTTGCGATGCCCAAGCTAAATTTGGAGGACGATCCAGCGCTTTCAAGTACGGCGCTTTCACAGCTGAGATCGAGCGCATGCAGATCATGGAAGCCGAAGTTGAAGATCATTAATGAATTCCGGCCAAAGCTTCGAGATCTGATGCAGTCAAATATTGAACAGTTTTGTTAAACGAAATATTTCTCCGATCAATAATTCGGTGATCAGATTGAAGGATAGTATATTTGTTGTGTTGTGTATACACATGCAACCACTCAAAGTGTATTGTTATCAGATTAATGGTGTAAAATCCAAGTATGTAGAGATGAGAGCAGCACATGTCTCTCTTTATTTTATTTTACTCATTCTTATGATTTAATGTGCAGCTGTTTACACTATGGTTTCCATATGCAGTTGTTCAGATTTGAGTTCATTGAATATGTTTGCATATCTTCTTGCATTTTTCAAATTTAGAATTTCTGGCGAAATAATAGAAGTAGTGAAAATCGAGGCAGTGCCACGAGACGTGCTGCAAGAGGTTAGGCAAATGGAGGGTCGACTGCCATGTAAATGCCTGACCATACGATGTATTTTTACTATTAATCATATGCTACACCGTTTTTGTTTTCTTATAAATTTTGGTTTATATAAATTTAGAAGATGTTTATAAATTTATTTACTACCAATTGTGGATGGAAAAAGCCGATAGGGATAACCTAAATGTCCAAAGGTTCCACTACAAAGAAAAAAATACCAATCAATATAAATATGTAAATATAGTAATATATTATTTATTTTGTAAAACCTATATACATCATTTCTGTAAAACCTAATGGTCTTCATTATATAAGCTACATCATTTTCTTTAATTTAGAATCTAGATACATGGAAAATATAAATAAGAATAGAAAAGTAAAGGAGTGCATATATACCACTCAATATAAGCATGTAAATATAATAGTATATTATTTATTTTATAAAAGCCATATACATCATTTCTACAAAACCTAATGGTCTCCATTATATACACTACATCATTTTCTTTAATTTAGAATCTAGATACATGGAAAACCCAAATAAGAATAGCAAAAGTAAACGATGGCATATATACCACTCAATATAAGCATGTAAATATAATAATATATGATTTATTTTGTAAAATCTTTATATATCATTTCTACGAAACCTAATGGTCTCCATTATATACACTATATCATTTTCTTTAATTTAGAATCTAGATACATGGAAAACCTAAATAAGAATAGCAAAAGTAAAAGATTGCATATATACCACTCAATATAAACATGTAAATATAATAATATATTATTTATTTTGTAAAACCCATATACATCATTTCTACAAAACCTAATGGTCTCCATTATATACACTACATCGTTTTCTTTAATTTAGAATCTAGATACATGGAAAGTAAATGATTGCATATGCTTTGATTAGGTTGAAAAGAACAATGTTCGCATATGATTTGATTTATATTCTTGAAAAGAGAAATGGAAAATTGCTTGCTGCAAAATCATACACAATAATGATTATTAAAAATATCATGACAACTCCATGGATTGGTAAAACTTATTTGATGAGCAAAATTAGGTAATCTCCATGATAATTCATTAAGCTAATTCGTTAAGCTAATGACAATGTTTTGCACATAAATAATTCACTATAAATTTCAACCTTGGCTTGTCTACAACTTCTTTGGAAATTATATATCGCTGCATAGTTGATGATAGGATATTTGCGAACTTGTTTTCGTCGATCCCTTCACGGATTGGCCATCAAAGTCCTTTGAGTATTTTGCTGCTGATTATCTCTGGTCTTGTTTGTGATCTCCATAGTCATAGAAAATGGTAGGAATGAGATCAATGTATTTTTTCAAAAGCTATTTTAAAACAGATTAAAAGTATTTAAAAACTTAATATTAACAGGAAAGAAATTTGCTATAATAAATGATCCATGGAAACTGTAAATGATGCAATAAATGATCCATGGGAACTGTAATAGTAAATGATCCAAGATATCAAATGACTATTCTAAAACAACAGAAACGTTGTGTAATAGTAGACTCATGAGGACAATCATTATATTTTGGAGAGTTTTGCTGTATAGATTACCTGCCCATCGCTGTTGATAAATCCTTAGTGATCGGCTCGTCTCTACCCTCAACTTTATCGAACTTGCATGGAAACAAATATTAGTACCCTAATAACAATCATGGGGAAATTCAACATTAATTTTCCCTGTGGCAAGAAGGAAGAACCTAGAGACGGTTTTTGTTGTCAGGCACGATGGAGCAAGGATTTGGCCTGGAGAATGCAATCACTTATCTTGCTGGGGAAGGAAATTAGTTAAGGCAATGGAGCGTTAGATAGGGCCAGATGGAGCAAGAGCTTTACATATAATTGTGAAATTGAAACCGACATAGATGGATGCCAACAGTCACGATGAGAGGTGGCCAAACATCTATAAAACATGGCATTACAGTTATTGATTCAGGATTAAAACGTGGCAGAGCTAAATTTATACAAGATGGCATTAAACTCATAACCTAATTTATGGGATTACACCAAATCATCAATAATCAATTTTTAATCCCTTATTAGTCATGGAATAAATGCTCATTTGAGTCCTAATAAGTGGACAAGAATTAAATCTGCACCATCAATTTGATGGCAACAATTATGAATATTCCCTATTATAAAATCAAGACCACACAATTCATAAATGTAATTAAACTTTTACTTTTACATTTACATCTATCTAGTTTAGTTTTTTAATAAATTACCAATATGGAGAAATCAAAGTCTTTAAATGTTTCATTAATTAATTAAAGTTTTTATTTCACTTCAATCAATGTTGAAAGTAATCTTCATACTTGGGCATGTGCAAGCTAATGAGGGTAACTTTTGACGTGTTAGATGCAATAGAAAACTGAAAAATTAGGCATCCCTCAACTTACTTGGTTTTTTTGAGATACTTACACAAGATATCTTACATCGAGTAAAAAATATGAAACGTAGGAAATTGAGTCACGTTTCCGAATATATAAGTTTTTAGTATTGAAAATTTACATAACTATGTCAAATTTCATGTTTTATAACAATCACTTTTTATTTTTTAGCAAATGATAAGGTATATGTTTTTGTGGGTGCAGCCTTTCAATGCCTAAATGACGGTTTCGGGTTACAAAAATTGGTAGACATGTATAGAACCCGTAGCACTAGTGCAACACTATTTTTCCAAAATTAAATGTTTAATTTTTATTTATTTTTAATTATGTAAGTGATCAAACTTTGAGAACGGTATGTCAAATGTGGGTGCATCATTTGAAGGTCTTAATGCAGTTATTTCGACTTGAATTTTTTATAGCATATAGAGGTCGGTGTCTACTAGTGCAACGTACAATTTGTTTTTTAAATGGTTGTGAAATGAAAAAGCTACGGAATAAACACTAACAGTATTTTCTTTGACTTAAGGAGTGATGACACAAGAAAATTATGAAATAAATAGAAAATCTCAATATTTTTAAAAAAAAATTACATATTTGGAATGTACATAAAAAATTCTATCTATGCCTAAAATTTCGTCAATAATGGTAATGTATGTCATGCTGTAGAGAGCGGTGAAAAAGATGCATATTGAGAAAAATGGTGGAAATGTCTAATTAGCTATGGTTTAGTAAATTCCATAGCACAGGTTTGGTAAGCCTGAACCAACCACATAGGATTGTGGCTGACACGCGGACACGGGAGGAGTGGATGATTAGGTGCTCGGGAATGAGCGCGCGTTATGGTTAAATTCAAATAATGCACGCGCGTTATATATAAATTCAAATTTTATTGTTTTCGTGCTCAATGTTATACGAAATGCGCATGCATTTCTTATGCACAAAACGCACTAGCGTTGTGTATTTACATAACGCCCACGTGTTAGCATCTTCACAAATTTATGTTTTGAAGTGTTAGATGGAGATAAAGGGGGTGAGAGAAAGGTGATGATGATGATGATGAAGATGAAGATGATGGTGATGAAGATGATGATGGTGATGATGATTATGAAGACGATGATGATGATGATGATGATGATGATGATGAATATCATGATGAAGATTATGATGATGATGAAGATGGTGATGATGATAATCATGAAGATGAAGATGATGATGATGATGATGATGAAGATAGAGATGACGACGACGACGACATCGATAATGATGATGATGATGATGAAGATGACGATGATGATAATGAAGATGAAGATGATGGTGATGAAGATGAGGATGATGATGATGATGAAGATGGAGACAACGATGATGATGATTATGATTATTATTATTATTATTGATCATCACCATCATCATCATCATCATAGTCATCATCATCATCATCCTCCTCTTCTTTATCATTACCACCACCACCATCATCATCATCACCATCATCTTCATCTTTATATTCATCGTCATATTCATCATCATCATCATCATCATCGTTGTGGTCGTCATCACCATCATATTCATCATCATCATCATCGTCATCATCATCATCTTCATTGTCATCATCATCATCATCATCATCATCTTCATCATTATCATCATCCTCACCATATTCATCATCATCATCATTTGACGATGAAGATGAATAGCATGATGAAGATGATGATGATGTGAAGATGGTGATGATGATGATGATGAAGATGAAGATGATCATGATCATGATGATCATGAAGATAGAGATGATGTTGATGACGACAACGATGATGATGATGATGATGATGAGTATGGTGATGAGGATGATGATGATGATGAAGATGACGATGATGATGATGATGAAGATGAAGATGACGGTGATGAATATGAGGATGATGATGATGATGATGATGATGATGATGATGATGCAGATGACGATGATGATGATGAAGATGGAGATGACAGTGATGGAGATGTGGATGATGATGATGATGATGATGATGATTGATCATCATCATCATCATCATCCTCTTCTTTATCATCACCATCATCATCATCATCGTCATCATCATCTTCATCACCATCATCTTCATATTCATCATCCTCATCGCCATATTCATCATCATCTTCATCATCATCATCATCATCGTCGTCATCGTTGTGGTCGTCATCACCATCATCTTCATCGTCATTATCGTCGTCATCATCTTCATCGTCATCATCATCATCATCATTGTCATCATCATCATCATCATCATCGTCATCGTCATCATCACTATCTTCATCATCATCATCATCTTCATCATGATATTCATCATCATCATCATCATCATCATCATCGTCATCACTCTCTCTTCCCTGGTTTTACAGCTCTCTCTCTCTCTCTCTGTAAGCCCCCTCTCCCTATCCCTAACCTCTACCCCATCCCTAACCTCTCCCCCATCCCTAACCATCCTACTCTTTCCATATCTCTGCTACTCTCCCTAGCCCAAAACCCCCTCCTCTCTATCTCTCTCCCTTCCTCTCCCTATCCCTTACTAACCCGGGCTCTCTCAGTCCCTCTCTCTTCCCTACTCCTCCACCTACCTCTAACCACACCTCCCATATCTCTTTCTCACTCCCTACAACTAACACCCTCTCCTCCCTCCCTCCCTCCCCCCCCAACCATTACTAACCCTCTCTCTCAGTCTCTCTCTTCTTCCTGTATTCTACACCTCTCTCTCCCTCTCTCTCTCTCTCTCTCTCTCTCTCTCTCCCCCCCCCTCTCGCTCTCTCCTAATCCCCCTTCCCTAGCCCTCACTAAACAATACCCCTCACTCAGCAATACCAAGCCAGCCCACTCATCACAATCAGAATCCTATTCTACCCTCAACCTCCAAACCTCCATCTCAACCACACCGATTCTATTCTACCCTCAACCTCCAAACCTCCATCTCAACCAAATGGCACCCATAGAACTCTCTCAAAAATGTAGCAAGACTCGGCAACTCAATCCAGAATCCTCCCAACAAAGAGCAAGAGCATGAAAAAGACCCCCCAAACTCAGCCCCTAATTCCCTTATTTATGCATAAAATTTCAAATTAAAAGTTAACTAGAGTTAATTATGCATGTTATGCATGAGGGCCACATGGCCTCCATGCACCTAATCAGTATAATTATCTTTAATCATTGTTAATTTTCTTTATTAGTATTAGCTTAACTATTAAAATAATATTTCTCTTTTATTTCATTTTTTTAATTAATTTCCCATTTTATTCTACTTTATTACTATTTTATGAGGGATTAATAATTATAACTCCCTAATTAATTTTAGGGTGTTACACAACCTCTTGAGCATGATGAATGAGGAAGCAAATCAAGTATCTGCAATATTTAGGATTTAGCCTTTTACATTTCAGTCAATGCGCCTTTCACTTGGGAGCTTTCTATTTACCCTAGTATCAACATATTATGCATTCCATCGACCATTCTGTTCACTCCGCGCATCACATAACTGACATTCTCCCTCGCATTCTATCACCCTACATTCTCCCCATTATGGAATCCCATGCCTCCACCTACATACGCTCGATAAGGAAGGAAGGAAATATGGAAATATGGATGGAGGTTATCTAGGTAACCACTAGTTGGATATAATCCCCCGTACCCAGAGGTGTTCGTTCCCAGTTCTACGTGACCAATAAAGAGTTGTAAGTGACCGTTGGAGATAGATCCCCCATGACCTGTTGGTGTCCGTACCCAATTATTTGTGCCCCATATTATGGGACAAGTTTAAAAGTAATCTTGCATGTGCCCAGTTAGTTGTTCATTCCCATTTTTGTCAATGCACTCTATTATAGCCAATACTCAATACAATAGGAGATGATTGTACTCAATGGTGGATAGATGGTATCAATGGATTGCAGCAAATCGAGTATCTGCAATCTTCAGCAATGAAAGATGTGTGTAATCTTTGTAGAGGGTGGGGGCATTTGTGTGGTCTTGTACAAAGTTATGGATATGGCATGCAGGGATAATTTTAAGGACCCATACTTATTTATTAGTGTATAAACCTTGGCGAATCTTACCAATTCTCAAAATGTCAACTATAAAATATTTGGGTGATATTTTTCTAAAATTATTTACATTTCTAAGGATTTTATGTAGTTTATATAATATTTTGGCGATTTTTAGAGTGAAAAAAGTTTACCCCATCAAAATTGGGCGAAATGGGGCTTCAAAAAATGCAAATTGACGATTCTTTTTTTTGGAAAAAAACATAGAAAAATAGCCCATGGGATAAATTTCGCCCCTAAAATTATCCTTGATGGCATGCATCCTCAATAAGGTTTCCAATCCATGTCACATCTAAAGAAATGGATTTCAATGCTAAATTCAAGGAATGGATAATGCAATGTGTCCAAAAATCCTGTAAGAGTAATAAAAACAAGTATAAATGACTCTACAACACTAACAACTCAAATGAGTCAAAGACACCTAGATGAATCATGAATCTTGTGATAAATTCAAACAATGAGCAAATTAGAAATGAAAGGTGTCCAAAATGAACATACATGTGGATATTTAGCTTCCACAATTATGTGAGCAACCTTTCAAATGTGTGCATTGTCTGTGATTATTTGTACACAAAAATCAACACCTACTTCTTCATTGGTTTTGATGAATAAAACACCCATATACTATGCACCCTTGTGTTTCCCAAGAGCATCCACCGCTTTCAAGAACACTGGTCCATTTTGGGAAGATACCATGAAATTGATGAGTGGATGGCATGCTGGATCTGCCCATCCATAAAAAACAATACTCACACCAAATGAGGGCCATGTTGATCTAATTGGCTCAATAATTTTATCCACCTCCTTCTTTGCTTTAACCAACAATGTGGTTCTAAGCTTCTCTGAACTAGGAGGCACATAACCGGTTGGAGCTCGTTCAATGAGATTTCGACACATCTCAATAAACAATGGTGACCGTGCAACATTGAATGAGATGAAGTTGAGGTAGAAAAATAATGTAATGGTAAGGTCCACCTCTTCTCGCACTTCTTGTTGGAAAATCCTATCCATTGGACCACTTGGAGATGGCCTCTTTCTTGTTTGATGAGTATCCCCACTCCCATATCTGCTAGGTGGAAATGGAGGCTTAGTCCTAGAGGATTTCCTCAAGAATGGAAGAGGATCCTCATCTTTTTTCTTGCTTGTTGTTGCCACATTCCCTAAGCGAACATGATCCTCTCTTTCCATATCCCTCCTTTGGGTAACACTCACCGCTTTGCACGAAGAATTCCCAGAAGAAGGAAGGGCCAACAAATTACCCTTAACCCGATAATATGTTCTCTTGAACTCATTGTTGCAAAAATTGCGACTCCAAGACACATTGCCTCCCCCACCAAGCTTTTCCCCAGGCCCATCATTCCTTGTCACATACTTCCACAAAGGGTATTTTTTTTTTTGGGCTTGTTTTCCTACTAAACTAGGGTTAAATGGAGCATGATCTCCAGTAGTAGCAGATGGAACACTTGAAGGAGGAGTATAAGAGCTTGTGCTTGGAGTAATAGGAGGGGAGTCACTAGATGGGCCATTTCTCCCTTTCCTTTTCCCTTTAGCTCCTACCCTAGTTGATTGAGACATTCTCTTTCTTGTTTGATGGTTAAGCTTGAAATCCTCTCCAGAAATCCACCCCTAATGCACTTGGAATACCTTGGAAATCCTTCAAATATTCTTCACCTGTACATAAAACTCACTCTCAAGCTTCTCGACACTTGCAAATGACAAAAAAGAAGTGAAAATTTGTTTTTAAAGTCACCGTGGGAAACCTTTTCCATGGATTCCGTGTCTTGCAATCGGGACATGATTCACACAGTCGGGGACATGATGGGAAATTGTGTCCAACACGACTTTTGATCGTGTCCCGATTTCAGACACGATCAAAAGTCGTGTCGGACACGATTTTCCATCGTGTCTGTGTCCGACACGACCCCACGGGACACGAAGGGTAATTTGGACATGTCCGGTTTCAGAGCAAGCTACTAATAATACAATAACATGTGAAGCACTAAATAATCCCTATATTGATCTTCATTAGGCACAAATGTTGAGGGGATGTTGGATCTCCAATATTGAAAAAAAGAGCCAAGGGTCCACAAGGTTCACAACACAGTTTGAAAAGAGGCCTTGGTACATGAACCATATGGAATGCTCGAAGGATAGATGGATTTGAGTTGTAATGGACACAAGATTCAAGCTTGTGTGTGGATAATGAAAATCAAACCAATAATGGTGTAGAGGTAGACCAATAGGTAACCCTATATGTACAAGAGATTACCAAAAACTAAGTGAGAAAGAGAGAGATAAAGATCCACTACAAATTAGTTTATGAATATATAGCCATTACGGGGAGAATGTGGAGTTCAAGCACACATAAATGACAATAGGGTAAGATGTGTTAACAGCTAAAATTTTCCCACCTAACATGTCATTATCCCCATCACCCTCATATGTCACCATTCCACCTCATGTACACTCATCGGACCTTGAGAAATCAGTTTAAAAGCCCAAAAAGTGAAAGTCGTCCTTAAAGGAGGCACTTTAGAATCAGGTTGCTCATATTTCTATAATAAAATGATCCAAGTCACTCATATTCCTTCGATTTGAGTGACCCAAGTCGCACAAAACTACCAAAACAAAGGGACTCAACCTCTGAGCTTGATTTTTGGCTCTTTGCTTCATGTCCCACAAAATGGAAGGAATATTGACACGAGTATCTACGTGGCATTAGTTAGGTGACGAATCCAGAGCCCAAGCTTAACCCTAGGCTCTCACCATGGCCACTGCTGCACTTATAAAAGAAACCTCAAGATCCCCCATTATACACAATTCTCTACTTGTTTGCTCAAGTTGTTATTCTGTTGGATTCCCTTCAAGTTTGAAGCTAACCTCTTTAGTTTCTTTTTCACTTATTGGAGATCCACCGTGTGACGTGTGGCCAAAGGATTGCAAGATTGTTAGGAGAACCAATAGACCCTCTCTCAGACAGTTGCAGGGGCCCCTTTCACTGCGCTTTTTAGGTTTGACTCTTTTTCTTGTATTGTTTTATCTCAATACAAAAATCAGATTCTTTATTCTTTATATACGGTCTCTACATGTCTATTGCTTAAATGAAGAATGTGAAAGCTGCTTGTTTAGTTTAGTTTTGCTTCATATGTACGATTCTTTGGTTTGTTTCTAGTTATGTTTTCATTGTTTTTCCATCCCTTTCTTGAAACTCTCTTGAGGTTACACAACCCCTCAACAGGTGCTTTTTGGTACAAGCGTGTGAAAACATACTCTACAAGATGCACCTGCTTTAATACCAATTGTTAAAATCACTAGTATTATCTAAGATCATAAATGAGCCTAACATGATTTTTACATAAATCACCTCAAATGCAATAGATACAAGTGAAGGTAGATTTTCCAGGTAAAGTGTGTTATCACTTAAATGCATTAAAACACACAATTAACATGATGAGTTATCTAAGTGAAAAGTTATACATGAAGTGTATATGCTTATCTATATATACTAGCACAACCACTTAACTTGTGGTGGTTGGTGAACACCGATAGCTTACAAGTTAAGTGCCACAGGCAAGTTACAAGTTACTTGTTCTCCATGTTCTCCATGCGCACTATTTTGAATTTGAAACCACTGCCATATAATCAATCTAGACAGTACACTTGTCTCATCGGCTCGTGCAATCTAGGAAAAGCATAGGTACTAGTCCACCCCAAATTCTAAAATATAAACACCTATCAATGTAATTAACTATCTATCTAGATAAGTCAAAAAATACACATGATATACACATATATATAAAATATAAAAACAATTATAAAATTATATAAACTTATAGATACAATAATTTAATTAAAGAAAAATTATAAAATGAATAATGATGATGATAGTTTTTAATATTTACTAAAATTAAATTTGGTTACCTTAACAAAAAGGACAAGACATAAATTATTTAATTTGTTTTAAAATGTTATATAAGCTTTTCCAATATTATGAAAAAATAATATCAAATTTTACATTCTTATTTTATAATATTGTTGCAGGTCCCGTTCAAATGAAGGCAATGATTATATAAATGTATATACGATTCACAATTTGACTTACTTGTGAGAAGGGAGACTCGCTCTGAGAGACTTCGTGTGGAAGAGAGGGTCACCATCGGACAACGCTGGAGGTAAGAAACCCCATGAAGGATTATCGTTGTCTGTCATGTCGTCTGAGGAAGCCAAGGAGGTCATTGAAACATGTGAAGAAATAGAAAAAGAAGAAGAAGATGAAGATATTATTTGAACGTTGATTTCGATAAGCCTTTTAAGAATCAATTTCAGGGGTTTCCCAAGACAAACTTTGCTCTACATTGTACAAACCCGAGGATGTGTATCTTCCAAAGTCTTGTTCAAACCAAAATTACATCAATTTCAACCTGAGAACATTAGTAGCAATGATGTAAGGAATTTCATAATTAATAACATGAGCGATCTAATATGAATGCAACTGTGAAGCCAAACCAAGCCAACTGTGAATGCAAACATTGACGAAAGTTGTAGAGTCTTTGACTGGTTAACATTGAAAAATGAAAATAAATCAATCTAGTTTATTCCTGAGATAAGAATAAGAAACTCAAAAAAATTTCAAAGGGACAGGTTTTGTAAAGGAGTTTGCTTGGGAAAGAAAGAAACGAAATAGGTTGTGTAAAGAAGTTGGTTTTAATATGAAAGACGGTTAACTTCCATTTGGTGAGTAACGCATATGTGGTCACGAGGTGGTGAAATCCTGAATAATGCATATGGAACCTTGAACAATGTTAGTGTTAATGAAACCATGAATATATTTGGCTGTAGAATCTTGCAAATTTGTTGGTTTAGTCTCCAACAAAGTTAATGAATCCATGAACATTGTTGGTGGAACCATGAGCTCTATTTATGGAACCATGAGCATTGCTGGTGGAACTATTGCATACATAGTGTTGTATGCATTTTACATGGTTCCACCTACATTGTTCACAGTTCCACCAACAATTCTCATGGTTCCACTAACAATGCTCATGGTTCCATAAATAGAGATCATGGTTCCACCAACAATGTTCATGGTTCCATAAATAGATCTCATGGTTTCATAAACAGAGGTGGAACCATGAGCATTATTGGTGGAACGATGAGCAATATTGGTGGAACCATGAGCTCTAGTTATGGAACCATGAACATTATTGGTGGAACCATGAGCACTGTTCGTGGAACCAGTAGATCTAGTTATGAACCATGAGCACTTCCCGTGGAACCATGTGATCTAGTTATGGAACCATGAGCATTATTGGTGGAACCATGAGCATTGTTGGGAGAACCATGAGCTTTATTGTTGGTGGAACCATGAGCATTGTTGGTGGAACAATGAGCTCTATTTATGGAACCATGAGAATTGTTGGGGGAACCATGAGCTTTATTTATGGAACCATGAGATCTAGTTATGGAACCATGAACATTATTGGTGGAACCATGAGCACTATTGGTGGAACCATGAGCTCTATTGATGGAACCATGAGCATTATTGGTGGAACCATGAGCATTGTTGGTGGAAGCATGAGCACTATCAGTGGAACCATGAGCTCTATTTATGGAACCATGAGCATTATTGGTGGAACCATGAGATCTAGTTATGGAACCATGAGCATTATTGGTGGAACCATGATCACTATCCGTGGAACCATGAGATCTAGTTATGGAACCATGATCACTGTCCATGGAACCATGATATCTAGTTATGGAACCATGAGCATTATTGGTGGAACCATGAACATTGTTGGTGGAACCATGAGCATTGTTGGTGGAACCATGAACATTGTTGGTGGAACCATGATCATTGTTGGTGGAACCATGAGCTCTATTTATGGAACTATGAGAATTGTTGGAGGAACCATGAGCTTTAGTTATGGAACCATGAGATCTAGTTATGGAACCATGAACATTATTGGTGGAACCATGAGCACTATTGCTGGAACCATGAGCTCTATTTATGGAACCATGAGCATTATTTGTGGAACCATGAGCATTATTGATGGAACCATGAGCACTGTTCGTGGAACCATGAGCTCTATTTATGAAACCATGAGCATTATTGGTGGAACCATGAGCTCTAGTTATGGAACCATGAACATTATTGGTGGAACCATGAGCACTGTCCGTGGAACCATGAGATCTAGTTATGGAACCATGAGCATTATTGGTGGAACCATGAGCATTGTTGGTGGAACAATGAGCTCTATTTATGGAACCATGAGAATTGTTGGGGGAACCATGAGCTATAGCTATGGAACCATGAGATCTAGTTATGGAACCATGAGCATTGTTGGTGGAACCATGAGAATTTTTGGTTGAACCATGAGCTCTATTTATGGAACCATGAGAATTGTTGGGGGGACCATGAGCTAGTTATCGAACAATGAGATCTAGTAATGGAACCATGAGCACTATTGGTGGAACCATGAGCACTATTTATGGATTCGAAAACGTGCACATGTTATAGTGATAAATAGCACACACGCGTTATGTATCACTATAACACGTGCGCTATTTGGTTAATATAACCAAAAAAAAAAATCATTCTATGGATTCAAGACATCGGGATAGTGCTAGGGGTGCTCATCTCCGTTGGTCCCATGGCCTAGGTGTCATCTTGTAGGTCCATTTTGCAAACTAGGGTTTTGCTCAGTAAGGGAGTGTTTTCCATTCTGCTATCTAGAATATGGGATAGCAGTGTTCAGGCACCTTGAAAAATTAAAGACTTTTTTTGTGGTTTTTGGATAACAATGTAAAAAATCAGATAATGGAAAGATAGGTATAGAGAACAAAAAATCTGAAAACTTCAGATGATACATGTAGAAGGATAAAAGTTTACAAAAGGAATGACAGAACAACATTATAATATCAGCAGATAGGTTTTAAAAGCATATGAATACAAGGATAAGACAGACAGTTCATCAGTGCATCATATGTAAAAGTATTGGTGCCCAAAATAACATTTCAAACATCAATAAGCATAGATATTCAATTGCAAGCAAGAGCATCTACATAGAAAACATCTACATAAATGAGAATGTAAACAAGGGTTCAAACAAAACCAAATAATATACACACAATATAAAGTTTAAAACCTAGCTCTGTACAGATAATTTGTCATTCATAAAGCAAAGAAATCCTTACATAAGTAAAGCATTTGTAGGACTGTACAAGCTCCAAGCATATCCGACCCCATATGTCTCTCTCTCCATATGATTTTACATGAGCTTTATAGATCTATGAGATAACAATCAGATCCTTATAGGTTGGATCTTATTTACTAAAAATATACATAGATGACACGTACTAGGGTCGAATTTGCACTTAGTCATATCAACAAGATTTGCAAAAAATCTGGAAAATGAGTCCCATACCTAAAATCTAGGGTTTGGTCTTTTACCCACTAAAAATGTGCAAAGATATGATTTGATTGTATTATATGAGGGATAATAATCTGATCTCCAACCTCAAATTTGAATTTAGAGCTGATCTGATCAATTCGGATACCTATCTTCACGAATTTCAAAAAAAATTCTAAAATTCTGCAGCGACAAAATACTCACAACATCTGGAAAATGGGTCCCACAGATCATTTCATATATTCCAATTTCTAATAGATTTGTACAATATGGGAGAGGTTTTTGTATATCCATCTTTTATGAGCAAAATCCTCTCTCAGTTCCCTGATATTTGTTTCCATTTTCCCAAGATAGGCATTCTAAACACATTTGTCAAAACAGGAAAGTTTTGAGATCTGAAAAATAGGACTCAATGATGGATTCGATTCTCCCAATATGTGACACATGTAGGAAAACCTGAGAGAGGTTATTGTTCATTGACGTGTGAGGAACAAAAACCTCCTCCATTTTCTTAAATTCACTTTCCATTCGTTCAGAATCGTCATTTTAAAATGATGACTAAACATGTTGTATTTCTGTCTCCTTTAGGTAAAAATGCAGCACCATCTTGAGGGGAAGTTTTGACCATTGCTACTTCATTTCAACTAGATACACACTGCTGATTCAAGCCACCATTTACTTCAATAAATATATAACCATTTGAAACAGATAACCTGACATTCATGACCCCACTGAAAATTGGGCAGGAGTTTCAATGGTAGTCTTGGTGCTGGTTTTGGTGGGACTTTTGTGTCCAATTTTTTACACTCGTTTGGACAACGAATTTACCAACAATAGAGGCTTTCTTCTCCTTCAAAATTGTCACAATTCCTTTCTCATCACTTGCAAATATATCCTGTAAATTCCTCTGTCTCAAAGACTTGGAAACCTAGTCATGATGAAAAATCTGCATGCTTTTGACCTGGGAACATATGAAATTGAATGCCCTACATCTAGAATAAATATTCACATTCCTGTATAGCTTGATATTTTGTAGAGTTTTAGAATGTTTGCTCTAGCTACATGATTATTTGATCCTGCACATAACCCTAACCTCGGCAAGCTGGCAGTGTGCGTGCATTTAAATGACAAGATACACTGCCAGCTTGTGTTAATTATAGGCAATACATCAGTAACCCTAACTTTGCATTTCATATTATGAAAAGACATTTATTAATCTATATAGGAGCTTAGGTTTAAAAATTAAAATATTTGTAAATGCATAAGATATAAAAAAATGAAATCAAAGCATCCCAAACATAGGAAAATAAGAGGACCAAAAAAGGGATAAAATTGTCTAAAATAGAAAGATAGGCCTAGGGAAAATAGCTAACATACCTAGGACAAACATTGGCTCCATCTGGCGATGGAATTTCCCTGTGATTTGGCAAGAATAGTAGACCAAGTGCCTTATTTCTGTTCAACTACTGATCCAGTGGGCTATGGATTCATTTACAAAATCTCTGCAACTTTTTCAAACTCTAAAATGATAAAATCCTGCTGCAAACCAACATACTGAAAAGAATCTACATGCTCGTATGGTGAGCTTATTCTCCTGCTTACTCCTTCTAATCAGTAGAAACAACCCAATCAAGTGTAATCATACTTTCAGTGAAGCCATGATAGCATCCAACTGATTGTAACAACTTCTTGCAGGTAGATAGAAATCAAAGAAGAATATAACATCTGAAAATGAAATTTCATTTGCGAAGCGTATTTTACTTTGATTCCAAATTTTAGAACGATGAAACTTTTTGATAACCATGAGTGCATGTAAATGGATACTGGGTCCCACCAATTATGCGGTTGATGTAAAAGAGAAGGATGCCTCCCTATATTTTCTGCTCCATGGAGGATATCAGACATCTTTTCTTGAAATGTTGCAAATAAAAAAGTATAAAAAAAAACATTGTTGACCTTATCTTCAGCTATAATAACCTTATTTTGTTTAGTATCTCCTTCAAAAACAATAGATACAAGTTTATTGATTTTTGGACACTGTTGTTCAACAACTGGTAAAGAAGAAAAAAGTGTAAGCTGCTCTTTTAACTCCTTTCCATATCATTCATTGCTTTTCAAAAAATATGAATCATATTTTCCATACACTGCTTTGCTACTGAGAAATTCCTTAGGTCTTGATTCAGAAAACTGTTTCTCTAAACTATTCGAACAATTATCATAAATGGACTGACTTGTATAACTATCAAAATGATCTTCTACACAGTTAACTTGAAAAACATCTCCAATAGTTGTATGATTAAAAATATGTTGAAAATTGTCTTGAAGAATGGGATGATCATTGACTAATTTTGGAAGAACAATTTCATCATTTGAAATAGAATCCAGGTCATCTTTAATTCGACTGTCATCAACCCCAACTTTAACATTGTCCTGCAAATCTTCATCAACAGTGTGATTTTCAATGTTTTTTTCATTAGAGGGTTGAACTTCAAAATGAAATATTTCTTCATGATCAATAAATCTATTTTGGTCATTATTACTAAGAGATTTCTTGAACTTAAATTGCCCACAAAAGTCATCTAAAAGGAGATCAGTAGAATAAATCCTCTTGCAATAGACATAAAAGACAACATGAAAATATTTTATTGACGAAATGCTAGAGATAGGAAGAGATCGGTACCATTGTCTTGCATTTCCTTCCAAGGAATACATAAACATTTTCAACAATACATCCTCATGATGAATATTGAGATGGTCCATGTATTGATGAAACTCAATCAAGTGTTGTGCCGGACAGTCATGACCATCTCCTCTAAATCTTGGAAGGAAGTCTCCCCATTCATCCATAGTAGGCACATTATTTGGAAAATCCAGAACAACTGAAAAATTAAAAGGTGCAAACCTTGCAGCCACAATGGATTCCATGCTTTTTGACATTTTGAACTGGTGGAGTCGCCAACAGATCCTTCCTCCGTGAAGTCACTGGTTAAAAATTGTAGTCTAAAGCACGTAACCATCCCTTGTTTACAATCAAAGACTGGATCTAATCGTTGTCAATATTGAACCAAGGAAGAATTTGTATGCTTCCTCCCCAGTATGGTCGCCAGAAGACGTTTTCCCTAAAGTCTGCTATCTAGACTACGGGATAGTTGTGTTCAGGCACCTCGAAAAATTAAAGACTGTTTTTGTGGTTTTTGGATAACAATGTAAAAAATCAGATAATAGAAAGATAGGTACAGAGAACAAAAAATCTAAAAACTTCAGATGATACATGTAGAATGATAAAATTTTACAAAAGGAATGATAGAACAACGTTATAGTATCAGTAGATAGGTTTTAAAAGCATATGAATACAAGGATAAGACAAACAGTTCATCAGTGCATCATACATAAAAGTATTGGTGCCCAAAATAACATTTCAAACATCAATAAGAATAGATATTCACTTGCAAACAAGAGCATCTACATATAAAACATATACATAAATCAGAATGTAAGCAAGGGTTCAAATAGAACCAAAGAATATACACACAATATAAATTTTAAAACCTAGCTCCATACAGATAATTTGTCATTCATAAAGCAAAGAAATCCTTACATAAGTAAAGCATTTGCAGGACTGTACAAGCTCCAAGCATATCCAACCCCATATGTCTCTCTCTCCATATGATTTTACATGATCTTTATAGATATTTGAGATAACAACTAGATCCTTATAGTTTGGATCTTATTTACTAAAAATATACCTAGATGACACCTACTAATGTCGAATTTGCACTTAGTCATATCAACAAGATTTGCAAAAAATTTGGAAAATGAGTCCCATACCTAAAATCTAGGGTTTGGTCTTTGAACAACTAAAATTGTGCAAAGATATGAGGGATAGGAATTTGATCTCCAACCTAAAATTCGACTTTAGAGCTGATCTGATCAATTGGGATAGCTATCTTCACAAATTTCAAAAACAATTCTAAAATTCTGTAGCAACAAAATACTGACAAAATTTGGAAAATGGGTCCCACGGATCGTTGCATATCTTCCAAATTGTAATAGTTGTGTACAATATGGGCGAGGTTTTTGTATACCTATTTGTTATGAGCAAAAACCTCTCTCATTTCCCTGATATTTGTTTCCATTTGCCCGAGATCAACATTCTAAAAACATGTGACAAAATAGGAAAATTCTGAGATCTAAAGAATAGGACTCAATGATGGATTCGGTTCTCCCAATATGTGACACTTGTTGCAAAAATGAGAGAGAGTAGTGTTCTTTGACATGTTAGGAACAAAAGCCTCCTCCATTTTTTTAAAATCATTTTCCAGCCATTTAAAATCGTCATTTTATAATGATAACTAAACATGTTGTATTTTTGTCTCCTTTATGTAAAAACGCAGCACCATTTGTGGGGAACTTTTGACCATTGATACTGCATTGCAACTAGATACACGTTGTTGATTCAATTCACCATTTTCTTCAATAACTATATAACCATACAAAATAGGTAAGCTGACATTCATGACCCCACTGAAATTTAGTCAACAGTTTATGTGGTAGTCTTGGTGCTGGTTTTGGTGGGACTTTTGTGTCCAATTTTTTGCACTGGTTTGGACAAAAACTTTACCAAGACTGGACGCTTTCTTCTCCTTCAACATTGTCGTAATTCCTTTCTCTACACTTGCAAATATATCCTATAAATGCCTCTGTCTCAAAGACTTGGAAACCTAGTCATGATGAAGAATATGCATGCTTTTGACCTGACAACATATGAAATTGACTGCCCAAAATCTGGAATAGATATTCACATTCCTATATAACTTGATATTTTGTAGAGGTTTAGAATGTTTCTTCTAGCTGCATGATTATTTGATCATCCTGCACATAACCCTAACCTCGGCAAGCTGGCAGCGTGCATGCATTTAAATGATAAGATACACTGCTAGCTTGTGTTAAACATAGGCAATACATCATTAACCCTAACATTGCATTTCATATTATCAAAAGACATTTATTAATCTATATAGGATCTTAGGTTAAAAAAAAAAAAGTTGTAAATTCATAAGATTTAAAAAATGAAATCAAAGTATCCCAAACATAGGAAAATAAGAAGACCAAAAAAGGGATAAAATTGTCTAAAATAAAAAGATAGGCCTAGGGAAAATAGCTAACAGACCTAGGACAAACACTGGCTCCATCTGGGGATGTAATTTCCCTATGATTTTCCAAGAATAGTAGACCAAGTACCTTATTTTCATTCAACTGCTAATCCATTGGGCTATGGAGTCATTTACCAAATCTCTACAACTTTTTCAAACTCTGAAATGATAAAATACTGTTGCAAACCAACATACTGAAAAGAATCTAGATGCTCGTATGGCGAGCCTATTCTCCTTCTTACTCCTTCTAATCGACAGAAACAACCCAATCAAGTGTAATCATACTTCCATTGAAGCCATGATAGCATCCAACTGATTGTAACAACTTCTTGCAAGTAGATAGAAATCAAAGAAGAATTTAACATCTGAAACATAAATTTAATTTGCAAAGCGTATTCTACTTTGATTCCAAATTCTAGAAGGCTGAAACTTTTTGATAACCATGAGTGCATGTAAATGGCCACTGGGTCCCACCAATTATGCGGTTGATGTAAAAGAGAAGGATGCCTCCCTATATTTTCTGCTCCATGGAGGATATCAGACTTCTTTTCTTGAAATGTTGCAAATGAAGAGCATAAAACAAAACATTGTTTCCCCTATCTTCAGCTATAATAACCTCATTTTGTTTAGTATCTCCTTCAAAAACAATAGATACAAGTTAACAAGTTTACTATTCAACAACTGGTAAAGAAGAAAAAAGTGTAAGCTGCTCTTTTAACTCCTTTCCATCTCCTTCATTGCTTTTCAAAAAATCTGAATCATATCTTCCATACACTGCTTTGCTACTGAGAAATTCCATAGGTGTTGATTAAGAAAACTGTTGCTCTAAAATATATGAACAATTATCATAAGTGGACTGACCTGTATAACTATCAAAATGATCTTCTACACAGTTAACTTGAAAAACATCTCCAATAGTTGTATGATTAAAAATATGTTGAAAATTGTCTTGAATAATGGGATTATCATCAACTAATTTCGGAAGATCAATTTCATCATTTGAAATAGAATCCAGGGCATTTTTAATTCGACTGTCATCAACCCCAACTTTAACATTGTCCTACAAATCTTCATCGACAGTGTGATTTTCAATGTTTTTTTCAATAGAGGGTTGAACTTCACAATGAAATATTTCTTCATGATCAGTAAAGCTATTTTGTTCATTATTACTAAGAGATTTCTTGAACTTAAATTGCTCACAACAGTCCTGTAAAAGGAGATCAGCAGAATAAATCCTCTTGCAATAGACATAAAAGACAGCATGAAAATATTTTATTGACGAAATGCTAGAGATAGGAAGAGATCGGTACCACTGTCTGGCATTTCCTTCCAAGGAATACATAAACATTTTCAACAATACATCCTCATGATGAATATCGAGCTGGTCCACGTATTGATGAAACTCAATCAAGTGTTGTGCCAGATGGTGATGACCATCTCCTCTAAATCTTGGAAGGAAGTCTCCCAATTCATCCATAGTAGGCACATTATTTGGAAAATACGGAACAGCTGAAAAATTAAAAGGTGCAAACCTTGCAACCACAATGGATTACATGATTTTTGACATTTTGAACTAGTGGAGTCGCCAATAGATCCTTCCTCCGTGAATTCGCCAGTGAAAAATTGTAGTCTAAAGCATGTAACCATCCCTTGTTCACCATCAAAGACTGGATCTAATCATTGTCAATATTGAACCAAGGAAGAATTTGTATGCATCCTCCCCAGTATGGTGGCCAAAAGATGTTTTCCCTAAATTCTGCTATCTAGACTATGGGATAGTAGTCTTCAGGCACCTCAAAAAATTAAAGACTATTTTTGTGGTTTTTGGATAACAATGTAAAAAATCAGATAATTGAAGATAGGTACAGAGAACAAAAAATATGAAAACTTTAGATGATACATGTAGAAGGATAAAATTTTACAAGAGGAATGACAGAACAATGTTAAAGTATCAGCAGATAGGTTTTTGAAGAATATGAATACAAGGATAAGATAGATAGTTCATCAGTGCATCATATGTAAAAGTATTGGTGCCCAAAATAACATTTCAAACATCAATAAGCATAGATATTCACTTGCAAACAAGAGCATCTACATAGAAAACATCTACATAAATGAGAATGTAAACAAGGGTTCAAATAGAACCAAAGAATATAAACACAATAGAAAGTTTAAAACCTATCTCCATACAGATAATTTGTCATTCATAAAGCAAAGAAATCCTTACATAAGTAAAGCATTTGCAGGACTATACAAGCTCCAAGCATATCTGACCCCATATGTCTCTCTCTCCATATGATTTTACATGAGATTTATAGGTCTATGAGATAACAACTAGATCCTTATAGTTTGGATATTATTTACTAAAAATATACATAGATGACACCTACTAGGGTCGAATTTGCACTTAGTCATATCAACAAGATTTGCAAAAAATCTGGAAAATCACTCCCATACCTAAAATCTAGGGTTTGGTCTTTGACCAACTAAAAATGTGCAAAGATATGATTTGATTGTATGATATGAGGGATAATAATCTGATCTCCAACCTCAAATTCAAATTTAGAGCTGATCTGATCAATTGGGATAGCTATCTTCACAAATTTCAAAAACAATTCTAAAATTCTGCAGCAACAAAATACTGACAAAATCTAGAAAATGGGTCCCACAGATCGTTGTATATCTTCCAAACTGTAATAGATATGTACAATATGGGGGGGATTTTTGTATATTATTTTGTTATGAGCAAAAACCTCTCTCAATTCCCTAATATTTGTTTCCATGTTCCCTAGATCTGCATTCTAAAAACATGTGTCAAAATAGGAAAATTCTGAGATCTGGAAAATAGGACTCAATGATGGATTCAATTCTCCTGATATGTGACACCTGTAGGATACCTAAGAGAGGTTATTTTTCTTTGACGTGTTAGGAACAAAAACCTCTTCTAGTTTTGTAAAATGGTTTTCCATCCGTTCAGAATCGTCATTTGAAAATGATGACTAAACATGTTCAATTTCTGTCTCCTTCAGGTAAAAACGCAGCACCATGTTGTGGGGAACTTTTGACCATTGCTACTGCATTGGAACGAGATACACGCTAATGATTCAAGCCACCATTTGCTTCAATAAATATATAACCATTTGAAACAGGCAAGTAGACATTCACGACCCCACTGAAATTTAGGCAGCAGTTTCAGTGGTAGTCTTGGTGTTGGTTTTGGTGAGACTTTTGTGTCCAATTTTTTGCATTGGTTTGGACAACGACTTTACCAACAATTGATTCTTTCTTCACCTTCAACATTGTTGCAATTCCTTTCTCAGCACTTGCCAATATATCCTGTAAATGCCTTTGTCTCAAAGACTTGGAAACCTAGTCATGATGAAAAATTTGCATGCTTTTGACTTGGGAACATATGAAATTGACTGCCCATCATCTGGAATAGATATTCACATTCCTGTATAGCTTGAGATTTTGTAGAGGCTTAGAATGTTTCCTCTAGCTGCATTATTATTTGATCATCCTGCACATAACCCTAACCTCGGTAAGCTAGCAGCGTGCATGCATTTGAATGATAAGATACACTGACAGCTTGTGTTAAACATAGGCAATACATCATTAACCCTAACTTTGCATTTCATGTTATGAAAATACATTTATTAATCTATATAGGATCTTAGGTTTAAAAACTAAAATATTTGTAAATGCATAAGATTTAAAAAATGAAATCAAAGTAGCCCAAACATAGGAAAATAAGAAGACCAAAAAAGGGATAAAATTGTCTAAAATTGAAAGATAGGCCTAGGGAAAATAGCTAACAGACCTAGGACAAATAGGGAGTGTGCAATTTTTGCACATGGGGGTCAACTTTGCAAAATCATCCACCGGGAACTGATGGCTACTGTTTCCCTTCTAATGCTATGCCAACACTCTTGCTAAAGCAATAGAATCTTACCAAACATTAGCAGAGCTAGGAATTAATTCAATGCACAATTTTCATTTCGTTATGGAATAGATATATTGCAACTAATGACATGTCCTTTCAATGCACAATTTTCATTTCGTGCCTTCAATTTCATTTAGGTCAAGTGTCAAAAGGAGAGATGGAAAATTCATCCTTGGGAATAATAACCAAACCAAGCAATAAAATTGAATGTTGTAATTTTTGGAAAGTGTGTGTTGGCTTACGACACTGTCTTGAGGTTTTCTATAAAGACCCAGGTTCTTCGCGGTTCAAGGAACCAACAAAACCCCTTTTCACCCCCCTTTCGGCAACAGTCTGTGAATAGACTGAGGTCTCACCCAAGGCGAAGGTATGGGGGGGATGTGGAATCTTGTTTCCACAACCACGTGATGAGTGCTTAAACAGATCTGATGAATAGCGCATTGCGGCGCTCGCGCTGTGGACTGAGGGCTGCGGGGAACTTAACCCCTTCGTAGTCAATACTTCTACAAGCCAGGAGGCTTGCGCAACTCGCGCATCCAAGGACTATGCAGTTCGATGTATTTTTGATAACAAGATAGCGCGGCCGACAAATGCGCTTCCGCTCTAGACTTAACCAGCTTCAACAAGCTACACTTACTATTTTATCCATTCAATAGTTGTCTTAGGTTATTAATCTTATGGCTTATGCCGTATGGCTAGACACAAGATGATGCGCACTGTGTGAATCTTATATACTTACATGATTAACCAACTGATTCATACATTCACAAACTTGGAAATACTAGTGCATCTAACATTCATCCACCTATGCGATACTTAACATATTATTCCCATCTTCATTCTTATGGCGAATACATATAAAAGTAAAACACATAAATAGATAAGCAGGACCTTAATCATTCATCGTAAGTAAATAAACAAGTGCAAACATATAAGCAATCACACAACACACTATATAACGTGGTTCACCCCTAGGATGGGAGTTACATCCACAGGAACTGTTGTTATATTATTTTGAGAAGGGTACAATAGTTCCAGTCTGCACACTCAGCTGCAGACTTTCTTCTCTCTCAATAGGCCTCTGCACACGCAGCTTGCAGAGCCTTTACAATCTTCTCTCAACAGAGTTTAATGTTCAACAAGGATTATAATTCATACTCATAAGATTCAACAACAAATATTACTCAACCCTTTCTCTTACAAAATTGTGCCTTTTTATAGATCATGCCCGTAGGTCATGTCTTTACAATGCATAGGCCCCCAAAACCCTAAGGTTTCCAAAACTGGTGCGGTTACCCGCCACCTTGTCTGTCACCGTCAACATTTTACTCCACTTGCTTCGACCGCCTTATTGGGCCACTTGTGGCTCTAACTCCCTTCTGACATCCACAGTCATAAACAAAACAGTTACAATTGCATCATGGCCTGTCACTTTATGTTCCTTTAGCCTACCTATGGCCGCTGACTTAGTGGCCTAGCCTCTTAACTGCTTGCCGCCACTCTCTTAGACAAGTCTCTTTCCTCTAACTTCACCCTTCTCCTTACTCAACTATCGGGAGTCTTGGATTCAGTTACCAAACATAGGCCGCTTCCACATTCGACCTTTACCTATTCTTTTACCAAAAATAGCAGTTGCGCTGTCCTTGCGCAACAACATTATTGCGCAAAATTGAGCATAACTTCGAGCTGCACATTCAACAAAATTGTGCCTTCTGTGCACATAGACCGAATTGCGCAGTATAAAAAGTGTTATTCATCAAAAAATATACCCCCTTGGGACTTTCCCAACAGTGTGTTTGGGATAGACCGACATGAGCACATTGTCCATAAACTCTCATGCAAACTTTTTATGAATTTGACCTTTTAGGTTTTGTGCACTATAAATAAGTGTTGAGGAATAAACATGGTTGGTGGGACAATGGATTTAATTCCAAACTTAACATTCTTGAGCTCAAACACCATGACAGAATCCCTCTCATAGGAGTATTTGGAATTCAAGTTGAATATGGACACCATGATCAAGTGGTAGGGTGAAGACCAGGGTGAGGTGGAGGTCAGGGTTGACATTGTTGGATCTCTCTGCTTGGATCCCAATGCAAAAATGTGACAACGAATGAGCACAAAATACAAAGAATAAGCGGGAAACATTCAAAATTCAAATTAAAAATGGAGCGGGGAATGCATTGAAAATTCAAATTAAATTGCTGTCCCATTCCTCTGTGCTGCCGTCAGCCAACAATAAATACACTCTTCACCCGCAAAATGAGATTCAGAGTGAATACTATCACTCGGACCAGGCCATCCTAATGGTCCATATCACCTATAGACATGGGGCAGATAGTACTGAAGACAACAGGGTTATATTGAAGGAGTATCACTTCTACATAAGTGATGACAGGTGTCACAACTTGGATTTTGTACAACACAACTTTCAAATGTTCTACAATCGCTTGAAGGATAAAAATATACAGATGGAACAACATTGGATTTGGTCTGACAGTTGTGCAGGGAAATTCAAAAATGCCCGTGTCTTCCAATGGTTGTGTATGCTCCACAAAAGGAACAAGGTGCCACATATTTGGAACTATTTTGAGATCGGACATGGAAAAGGTGAACATGATGGAGCAGGTGCATGCATAAAGACTGCATTACACAGGCAAGAAATGAAGTTCACAGATGGACCTATCATCTGAAATGGAAAAACCATCATTGAATGGTGTGCTTCAGTCACGGGGGAGGAAGCAAGAAGGTAGGAAGATCACTCAACCAGGAAAGCACATGTGGTTAGATATTTTTGGAAGGTGGTGGATGTAGACAATTCACAGTTATATGAGTGCAAGACCATCCAAGGAACTTGTGCATTTCATTCAGTTAGAACGTTGGACAATGCTATACTTGAAATGTGGACAAGGAAACTATCATGTTTTTGTTCTCCATGCAGTAGTGGTGAATGGGAAAAATGCATATCCATGGATTGGGTTGATAGCTGGGACCGTGTATCACTCCCCATTGGTTGATGGATAGCTACAGAATTATCCCAATTGGAGGAGGACCAATCAAGTATTTCACCAGACTATGACCACATATCAGATCTCGTACAACGAGGTTCGATTAATATTTTTATCTTTTTGACAACTAGTTGTGTCTAATTAGCTGCGTATATTTTTTATATTTTTGACAACTAGTTGTGTCTAATTAGTTCACTAAAACATTGGAACTATATTTTCTCCAGGGCACATATACGCAGTGGTTTTCCCGAGACTCAATGCATGGTGCACTGACTATTGGCTGGCACGTTGCTTAGAGGGGAAGCAAACCCTAAATGTCCCATTGCAGGACTCTGAGGGAGTTGATTTTTCGATTGGGTTAATGGTTATAAAGGGAGAATATTTGAACCAGGTTTTCGACTAAGCAAATAGAAAAGGGTATACATATGAAGATTATAAACCAGGTGAGATTGTATACCATTATACAAACTTAGTTATTGGCACAAACCTCCAGCTGCAAAAAATTCCAAGGAAGAACTCATCAAAGGCACGATACTTATTGCCTTATTTCGAGCATGAGAGGTTAAAGGAAACCATTGGTATTCGAGGTGATCCTGATGGTCTAGTCGAATGACCATATGTAGGTAATCTGGTATGTGGTTTGCATGTTTTATCAAGTAATTTGTTATAGGTATGTGGTGTACATGTATGCTATGTTTTTGTTTCGTGGTCTCATTGAGTATTGACATTAATATTTTGATTATTGCAACCATACATTGATAGCTTCGTAGATTGATAAATTGCATGGACTTGGTACAACTTGATAAATTGCACATGTTTCGTCATGGATTTGTTTTTTTCTCCCATCTAAGTAAACCATAATATCTGCATCCTCGTGCCCATTTTCATGCTCACTAGCACAATCACGATCTTCATGCTCATTATCACTATCCCCATGGTCATTGTTGCCATCACCATGCCACCATGAACATCACCACCGTGCTCTTCCTAAGTGTTGTCACCATCACCATCCCATTTTTCACCATAAGATTCTCATCCAGCATCCACACAAATATAACTGTGAGACCGCAGGAGAGGGGCACGCTTAGGACATGACATTAATGATTAAAATTAAAATCTAGATGCATACAGAAGCCACTTGGACAATGGTCAAATTCATAAAAAGTTTACATGAGAGTTTATGGACAATGCGCTCTTGTCGGTCTATCCCAAACACAATTTCCAAAAATTACAACATTCAATTTTGTTGCTTGGTTTGGTTATTATGCCCAAGGATGAATTTTCTATCTCTCCCTTTGACACTTGACCTAAATGAAATTGGAGGCACGAAATGAAAATTGTGCATTAAAAGGACATGTCATTAGTTGCAATTCATCTATTCCATAATGATATGAAAATTGTGCATTGAATTAATGCCTAGATCTGCTGACATTTAGTAAGACTCTATTGCTTTAACAAGAGTGTTGGCATAGCTTTAGAAGGGGAATGCCAGCCATAAGTGCCTGGTGGTTGATTTGCAAAGTTGACCCCCGTGTGAAAAAATTGCACACTCCCTTACTAAGCAAAACCCTAGTTTCCAAAATGTACCTACATGGTGACACTTGATCCATGGGACCAGAGGAGAGGGGCACTCCTAGCACTACCCGGTGTACTGAATCCAACAGAGTTGACTGTTTGTCGATCCGAGCCACGGTCATCATTCTATGGCGCGTTCCGTCTCGCATCCAAAAGGCCTTCATGGACACCTGCTGGACACCTACCGAGGGCATAGAATGATGACCATGCAATAAATTCGGGTTCCATGGAGTCCTACAAGTGTGTCTAGGAAGGTTCCAGTGGGGAACGCTAGCCATAAGTGCCCGGTCGACGATTTTTTAAATTTGACCCCAATGTGCAAAAATTGCACACTCCCTTACAGAGCAAAACCCTAGTTTCCAAGATGGACCTACAAGATGACACCTGGGCCATGGGACTAGAGGAGAGGGGCACCGCTATCACTATCCCGACGTCCTAATTCCAACGGAGTCGACAATTTTTCGATCCGAGCCACGATCGTCATTCTATGGCTCGTTCCGTCTCGCATCCAAAAGGCCTTCAGGGACACCTACTGGACACCTACTGGGGGCATAGAATGATGACCGTGCAACAAAACCGAGTTTCGAGGAGTCCTGGAAGTGTGTCTAGGAAGGTTCCAGCTGGGAATGCTAGCCATAAGTGCTCGGTCGGTGATTTTGCAAATTTGACCCCGATGTGCAAAAATTGCACACTCCCTTACTGAGCAAAACCCTAGTTTCCAAGATGGACCTACAAGATGACACCTGGGCCATGGGATCGGAGGAGAGGGGAACCCCTAGAACTATCCCGACATCCTGAATCCAACGGAGTCGATGTTTTTTCAATCCGAGCCATGGTCGTCATTCTATGGCTCGTTCCGTCTGGCATCCAAAAGGCCTTTAGGGACACCTGCTAGATACCTACCGAGGGCATAGAATGACGACCGTGCAACAAAACTGGGTTCTAGGGAGTCCTGCAAGTGTGTCTAGGAAGGTTTCGGCTGGGAACGCTAGCCATAAGTTCCTAGTGGATGATTTTGCAGATTTGACCCTCGTGTGCAAAAATTGCACACTCCCTTACTGAGCAAAACCCTAGTTTCATAAATTAACCGGCAACTATTGCATTAGATAGCTTCACTGACTCCATTAAAATTCAATTGGACATGAAGTGAATGATTTAAGTTCAACACCTTAGCTAGCTTCATTTCATTTAGTGATGGGCCTAATTTGACGGGAGCATGGGAACTCGTACTTCATTAAAATTCAATTGGACGTGACATGAATGATTAAAATTCCAGCCTGGAACAATAGACAAAAGTGCCTGGTGGATGATTTTTCAAAGTTGACCATTGTGCCAAAAACTACACACTCCCTTACTGAGCATCTGGTATGTTGATGCTTTAAATGATGAACGCTTTCCTTTATGGAATTATAGGGATGCTTACCCTTCATTTAACGACGACATTAATTAGTTAATGGCTTCCTTGTTTGAAGCATAGAGAAAATCCTTGTCACATTACAAAATCCTTGCAACATCATATAAATTAATAGGGGAGGCTTCCAATATGATCTCAATTTATGAGAAGCTTCTACGTAGCAATAATTTATACACTATATAAAGTGAATATTATTACTTGTTTTAAAATTTGTTTCCCTCCCTTAACCCCGTTTTGTAGACCTGTGATGGCTATTGTTTGGAGAGAGTTATCCCGCCCAATCCCACGACCATTTTTTCGTTACATTGTGTGAAAAAATACAACATTTATTGCCCTCAAACGAGCTCATTTTACCTCTTCCTAGTTCAAAGGAGATCATGCTCCTCTGTTTAAAATCACATAAATTTTGGACCGAGATATCGATGATGTGCAAGAAGGCTCGATCAACTGGCTGGTCCGGGTCCTAAAAAGACTGAAATACTCCACTCAACCCACTTAAATGAATTTGAGAAATAATACCCCTGTGACTATATCGAGCTAGTTTTGATGACATTTTCATGTGACTTGCAACTCGACATAACTCGACAACTGGAGTTCGGATCGACGAACCATCGACTCCATTGGTCTCCTAGTGTGTGATTATCTCTAGGGGGGCCTCTCCCTTGTCTTCTCATGGCCCAATGACATCATTGTGCATTCATTTCGTAAACTAGGGTTTTGCTCAGTTTCCTTCAATGCAATCTCACATTGGTGGGTCAACTCTGCAAAACCCTCCACTGAGCCAGTGTTGGTAGTGTTCGCACATCGGCATTGCCCATACACACTTGCAGGAGCCAAGGACACGCAATCTTGCTGCTCCGTTTGCTTTTTCGCTACCAGACAGAAAGTCACCAAGTGTCCCTGAATGACATTTTCATGCAGCTTGCAACTCGACATAACTCGACAACCGGTGGTTGAATCGATGAACCATTGACTCCATTGGTATCCTGGCGTGCAATTACCTCTAGGGGGCGCTCTCCCTCCTCTTCTCATGGCCTAATGACTTCTTTGTGCATTCATTCCGTAAACTAGGGTTTCAACCAGATGCCTAAGCTACACTTACAAATTACAAACCAACTAGGGTTTCATGAACTACACACCGCATAATAAAACTAGGATAGGCATGGAAAGGATATTTTTGCTTGAGAATACTCTTAATGGGGGGGAAGCTTTTCACATTAAGAAAGCACAATGGGGATAAAATTTTAATTGAATTCAATACCTAGGGATTGTATCATACTATGTTTCAATTCCTAAAGAGCCTGATATGGCCATGCCTTCTCATACTTGAGACAAAGATGGAAAACACAACTTCCACATCAATGCTTCTATTTGGAACCACTTTGTTGAAGTACGTAGCCAACAGAAATGCAACGTAAAACAAAAAACCTCAGTAAATGACCCACAAAGCAAGAGACTCTGAGTCATATTTGAATTCGCTGAAACCTAAAATGCATACTTATCACATTGCAAGATACTCATTCATTACATATTGTTTTTGTTTTCTCCTTTTAAAATTTTCCCATGGCCCAGGTGTCACCTTGTAGGCACATTTTGGAAACTAGGGTTTTGCTCAATAAGGGAGTGTGCAATTTTTGCACACGGGGGTCAACTTCGCAAAACCATCCACCTGGCAATTATGGCTAGCGCTCCCGACTGATCCTTCCTAGACACACTTACAGGACTCCCCAGAACCCAGTTTTTTTTGTACATCCGTCATTATATGCCCCCGGTAGGTATCCAGCAGGTGTCCCCAAAGGCCTTTTGGATGCAAGACGGAATGAGCCATAGAATGACGACCATGGCTCGGATCGACAAACCGTCGACTCCGTTGGATTCAGGACGTCGGGATAGTGCTAGGAGTGCCCCTATCCTTCGGTCCCATGGTCCAAGTGTCACCTTTCAGGTACATTTTGGAAACTAGGGTTTTGCTTAGTAAGGGAGTGTGCAATTTTTGCACACGGGGGTCAACTTTGCAAAATCATCCACCAGGGAATTATGGATAGTGCTCTCGGCTGGACCCTTCTTAGACACACTTGTAGGACTCCCCAGAACCTAGTTTTGTTGCACGACCGTCATTCTATGCCCCTGGTAGGTATCCAGGAACTCTCCCTGAAGGCCTTTTGGATGCGAGATGGAACGAGCCATAGAATGCCGATCATGGCTCAGATCAACAAACCGTCAACTCTGTTGGATTCAGGACGTCGAGATAGTGCTAGGGGTGCCCCTATCCTTTGGTCCCATGGCCCAGTTGTCACCTTGTAGGTACATTTTGGAAACTAGGGTTTTGCTCAGTAAGGGAGTGTGCAATTTTTGCACACAAGGGTCAACTTGGCAAAATCATCCACCGAGCACTTATGGCTAGTGTTCCTAGCTGGATCCTTCCTAGACACACTTGCACGACTCCCCAAAATCTGGTTTTGTTGCACGACTATCATTTTATGCCCCTGGTAGGTATTCAATAGGTGTTTGTGAAGGCCTTTTGGATGCAAGACGGAACGAGCCACAGAATGACGATCGTGGCTCGGATCGACAAACCGTTGATCCGTTGGAATCAGGACATCAGGATAGTGCTAGGGGTGCCCCTCTCCTCCGATCCCATGACCCAGGTGTCATCTTGTAGGTCCATTTTTGGAACTAGGGTTTTGGTCAATAAGGGAGTGTGCAATTTTTTCACACGGGGGTCAACTTCGAATTTTATTTTTTTTTGATTCTAGAACTAGACATTCAAAGAGTGGCAATCAAACCTGCCACACTGCACCCTTGGTATATTTCTATGTCCTTAGTGTGCCACATCATTTAACAACTCCTTAGGGTTCCACTATATTTGGACATGGGTATGATGACATGACCAAGGTCAAGAGGTTGTTTACATGGCAAATGGACATGGTACAATGGAAAGATGTTGGAAAAGACAATGGACAAGTTTGAAGGCATTGATTAGTATGATGGTGACATGGCTTGATAATATGGACGATGCATTGATGACCAAATCTTGATGACAAAGCATCGATGACATACTGGCAACTAGCAAGCATGGAGGACTTAAAGACAAGCAAGCATGATAAGCCAACATCGATGACAAGGCACATTTGTGGGCATTGGAGCCATTGGAACACCTAATGGGACAAATGACCCATTCTGTGGTCATTTGTGGCTTAATGGGGTCATGAAGCCCCCACAAATTTTGAAGAAGCCTTCGAACATGCTCATGACTTTAATGAAGTCTTTGTCTTGGTGAAATTGGGCCCTTGGACATTTGGTGGTGTTTGTGGTGTTGCAACCTTTACATGCTACATATTGTGGTCATGATGTTGTTGAAGCCCACAAGATTTGAAGAATACCATGAACATGATAATCCCTAACTCATTATGGTAAATCCATTATACCTTTAAAGAACTTGAATGATGACATGGCATATTGTAGCTTGGTGCACATGACTAATTTTGATGGTCCATGGATCCCTTCTTTAAACCCTTGAAATTTGGTGTGGAATCCCAAACTTGTGACATTGTGGGCATGCATATGAAATTAAAAATAAATAAATAAAGAATAAATTGAAGCAAGGTCGGCTCCAAATCACAATGAACAACCATTACATCATCGTTTGTATCAATCAAGAACATTCAATTTTAAATACATTTTCATATGAGGATAATCCACCCCTTTTACAAACATAGGACCATGAACATCTTATTTTCCTTTATCAAAAAAATATTGTCAAGGAATATCATTAAACTAGTTAGGTATTTCAGTTTCCATGGATTCTGTATGATTACTTTTGCATTATGACGAGTGGAAAATGGATGCACACATGAGGATGCACAAAATGAGTAATCCAATAACATGAGGATGCACACACACATAGGGTTATCATTGTAGGAGTTGATTGTATCAAGATCAATAATCCAAAGATGAACCCTTGGAGTTCACAGAAAACACAATTTTGGTTGAAAGATATTATTAGTTTTTTCCATTAAGATAATGTTTTCATAACACAATGGTGAGATGTTACTTGATCAATGCAATAAATGTAAGAGAATAAATATTGCTTAAAATGTAATTATATAAATTTCAATAGCATAATTTATCAATTCGTGGAAGAGATAAATTATCACTCGCATAAGTGGAAACTCAAGAGAAAATATGGAATATATTGTATCATGCATTGATAGTCAAATGTTTGTAATACAAAATATGGCAAAGTAGCCAGCCCTCAAATGGCTTTTCAATGTACATGTATCCCTAAGTACAACAATGTGTACACGTACATGTCAAAATACATATAAACAAGACTATGCAACATCAAAAATCAATCTTCCACTTGTTTTTCCCTGACTTTCCTATGTCGACCCTCTCCCTGGGATCACTTTGCATCTCAAGAGTCTGCAAAAAAAAAATCATTATTTTTATCAAATATCTGCACTAATACCCTACCATTAACAAACTTAAAAAATTAACTTATGGCCAAATTATTTATGACAAACACTCACCAAATCCTCATGGGGTATAGATGTGAGTGGTGTGCTCATGAAAGGCCTCTCTATAGTTGTGCTCTGCAAATAAAAGATCATATCTCAATTAATTCAACAATTCAACATTGATCAACATGTTTGGGTAAATTGAATAAAAAAACTTGGTCATTAATGAACATCTCACCACAAGAGGAGACCTGGTCAGAACCATGGATTGAGCAGAGGGACCGGGTACTTCTGTCGCTAATGGATGCAATCACCAAATGGGGAAATACTTAGACATGCATGAATACAAAATATAGTAACATGGTTAAATACTATGCATTGTGATTGTTGAAATACTTACCTCTGTATGACTTGTGCCTATTGCGGATGTGGCACTAACTGTAGCATCAATGACCCTTGTTAGGTGACGGGTAGATGGATCTCTCATGTGTCTGCTATAGAGGACATCCAGACCCTTTCTAGGAGTGGAGCCTCTCTTATACAATTGTGCCTTTTGCACATTTGGACTACGAGGAGATCCAACTGCTGACAGTCTATGAAGTATAGAGGCTGGTGGCTACAATCACCAATACTAACATAGTTAGAAATGCAATGGTCAATGAAATACGATGTGTTAACAAAATGACAATGGTGAAATACATACCAATTTACTATATACATCAATCAACTCTAAGAAACGTTCTTCCACTCGTAGATCCACTATGGGTTGTGCAGCGTGTTAACACCCAAAAAGACCCCCTAGGTTGTGGGAGAGGGCAATATGGGGTAACCACTAGCCAATCTTTAGCCTGTGCTACTGACCCAACACAAACAGAGAGGGCTCTCTCTATAAACTCACAGAATACTGGAAATCATCAAGATTGTCAATAATGAAGAAACACACCAACATTCACATTCAAGATAATCGTTCAAAACAGACTCAGAAGGTCAGACTTCTGATGGGACAAAATTGTTTAAAGGTTTGGTGAGATAAATCAGGACAGAAAACATTGGGCAATGGAGTCAAAACATAACATCTAAGACAAAAATAGTGTTGCTGCATGAGACATTTACATAGAGGCAAGGTAGCCACCCACGCACAGTCAAAGAGATTTTAATTGGTGAAACAGAGGAGGAATGAACAATCCATTGATGTAAGGCATACAAAGATGAATCCTACACCAGCTTTAGCAGAAGTTAATTATGAAATTCCTGAAATGAAATGAATAGGGCACCATTAATGTGAATCCCATTCAGATGCTACACTTATCCAAGCATGAGAGAAATTAACAGACTGGAATAACAAAGCAAAGAGATACAAATTAACATGAGAAAAGAGAAAGACAAACTGTAAGAAAGATAACATAGGAATCTTTGCTAATAATCCAGCTTCAAACACTGCAAATGCATTAAAATAAATGTTCCAAAACAGAGCTGAGCTCTCTCAGGCCTTAGCCAATTGATTCACTCACACCTTAACTCTTCTATTACAAAGAATATATAGCTTCCTAGAGCCTCATACTCAACCAAATCCTAACAGAAAATAGTTACAAGTTTTGTGACACATCATCAATACCTATCTGTCACTACTTTTACAAAACAGAAATAAGAGATATAAGCCTAACTGCTTTTTACATCTAGCCGGATTTCTTACTAAATGACAAATTTATTTAAAATAAAAGACAAAATTCTGGAGACGCTCGTCCAGGTGGCTTCCCCACTAACTGACTGCCTCCACTTAGCTTTCGAACCCTTCATTTCTGCCCATTTTTGAATGCCAGGTGTTACATCGTTTAGTCTTCAAATTATTCTTCTCTCAGCTTTCGGTGGGCTTCACCTCTTGAGATGTAGTAGCAGCTCCGACTCCACAATAGCCAATACTTTTCTGTTTTAAGGAGCGAGAAGAAAGGAACATGGGAAAACAAAACCACAAGACAAAATCCTGTGTTTTAAATGAAATCCAAGCTCATGCTGCAACAATGTCATTTTCTCGAATGCTTTCTTCATCCTCAGTCTTAGTCGTAACATCTATTGCTAACAAAGGTATCATGTTAAGAACTTTCTTCTATATCATTTTCCTTCATGTCAGAAAATCCTGGAGAGGTTTCACCACCTGCCAAATGTCCCAGATTCCTTCAAAGTTCACCCCACAACGTCTGCTACTCTCTGCTGCAATGACCGCTTTCAGAAGAAGAAACCTCGAGAGCCAACATTATACTTGATGAAATATTAAAGTGTTCTAGCATCTTCAAATGAATTTGGCACCTCTTTATACTGCTGTCTTTCTAGCATCATACCACCCAGCTGATATAATACATGAGTTTTCTGTCTATGAGAAGTGGTACGCTCTCTCGACTCCTCCAACAGATGGACCGAGGCATCTTGCTACATATCAAGTACCAAGCAAGTGACAAATTCCCAGTCATGTCCAACCTTTGTTCTTGAGCCACAAGGGCATCTTTGGCTTGACTTCCAGCAACGGATGCACATTTAGTTGTCTTAAGTACCAATACACTCCCTCCCTGCCATCCTATTGCTTTCATTAGTAATGGCATGACTTGAGGCACGCATATGCTTGTTGTTGCCATAGCTTTGGCACGAGTAGTACTCGCAATGAGTTTATGTAGAACTGGAAAACTTAGAAAGGTGATCTTCGTTAGCCCTATCAGCCAACTGCAACCTTTGCTTCGATCAATACCCTAATCCCCAGGACTCCGAATGAGGGCCAATGGAGGAATCTCCATGCTTCTGCACTTTTCCTTTGGTATTCAGCATGGGTAGAGTGACCAAGAAGAAGGTCCATTTCGTTCCCACACATAGTAAGATCTCAAACTCATGCAAGTTGACTTTAGAAACCTGGCGGCACCTCCAACAATGATGGATTTCTCGAATCAAACACCAATGTGAGCGCATCTCAATGCTTGGATAGTGAACAAGCATTCTCAGAAGCTCTCTTCACTAAGATGTGCTACCCAAATACAAAACTCAGCAGTATAATCTTTCATGCCAATAGCCCAACCACGACATGTAATCTCAGAAGGCGAGAGAGTAGTTTCTTCATCTACTACAGAGAAGTGGCTATGGCACCAAACCCTGGATGTCAACCAGGGACGGAGGTGAGCGAAATCATAGATTTATGAGTCCTATGAAACCATAGCAGAGAAAAAGATTTATTCCCTTGCCTATTCAGACTTCTCATCATTGCAGCCAACTTCCCACTCTTGGATAAATGGCGCCTTCTCTCTCATCAGATCCGGTGTTTAGGGTTTTTGAACTTTGACACTTCGGCCAAAAGAAAAGAAAATAAGCCACCGAGAGTAAAACGACCCTCTTTTATACTTCCTCAAACAGCTTTAATCGCCAAAGATGATATCGCACGGGCTTGGGCTGCTTCTAATACCAGTTTTTGTGTATGCAACGTTCCCATGAGGTGACATGTATGATGGTGGTCTTTTTCAGCGCAGCCAACCATTTCTCCCATATCCCGAGAATTTTGATAATGCGATGTCGACATGGACCAACGATTTCCACTTGCTCCCTTCGTAAATAAGCTTTCGACTTGGCCTATCTGTGTTTTCTCCTTTTTCGCTTATGCGACTTATCCCATATGCAAAGCAAGAGGATTCCCTTTACTCTTTAAATAACCCATTGCCTCCAATATATATCAAGTAACATAAGAGAGGAGCTCTCAACCTTGGTGCTTAGAGGATGAGTGATGCGTGGGGGCCTCCTTTTGCTTGGCCCTTGGTCCCTTGATAAGCCCTCGGTATTGGGCGCTAATACCTTTTGCTCCACTTTTAATTGAAGCTTTGGCCCACCATAAAAACATTAAATCCTTTCTCCATAAAAACTTTTAGTTTGGCCATATTATGAAACTCAAAAAACCCTAAAGTTTTGAGTTAGGCTATATTACAAAAATCAAAGCCTTTTCTTCATAATAGCTTTGACCTTAGGCTAAAAAATAACAATTAATGCCCTTCTTCCTAAGGTTTTAACTTTGGCTTTTGTAGAAATTTAAAAGATCTTCTAGGTTCCTCCTCATAAAGATTTAAAGGCTTAGTTCACAAACACATAGGGATAATAAAACCATTTTTTCCCCTTTTATGAAGATTTTCCTTCCCTTCTTTTAATCAAACACATTTCCTTTTACAAGTTCGGTGCCCATGCCCGAGGACAATTTCTTCTTCTCGACCAAGCTTGAAACCTTCATCATGGAAAAACTCTATTCTGCATTGCCAAAAGCTGCCAGAAGAATATTAACCATAAAAATTTATGGGGTGCTAACACAGCGCTTGTCTTCCCACTAGGTGGGACATCACTAGATGGAATCATTTCCCTCTGATGGGGATCTACAACCTACAATTTAGAAAATTGTAAATATTAGATCATGTAGCATAAATTAAGTAACATGTGATAACAAACTAACATGTATTTGTTGATGTAGATGTAACTTCGGAATGTATTTCATCTATGTGTTTTATATATATTTATTGTACCCTTATTAGAGATGTGTTATTCCTCTATAAGGAAGTGTCGTCATGTGGATTGATAAGTGTCGCAAGTGTGTGTACTTGCTGATGGGTTATTAGACCACCATGTGTGGGGTCGGCCCTGAAATATATATTATATTATGGATGTATCTAGATAGACAAGTCGGCCCCATAGTGTAACTGGGCAAACAGGTTAAGTATAAATAGAGATCGGGAGATCTCTATTTGGATCATTCGGAAAGACACACTTCTCTCACTCAGAAAGTGGCGCACTAGTGAGGAGGAGGATCATCTGCTCTAGGAGACTATCTCAAGTGTATTTTGGTTGAGCCATTGCTCTCTCTATCTCTAAGGAAGTTGTGGGGTTTTTCACCTTAGGGTTTTCCCCACGGAAACTCTGTGTCTCTTGTCTCTCATGCTTTTGATTCCAATGATGCTTATTGTGATTGTTATGCATTGATATACTATATATGTTATTCTCTCAGTGAAGATCCAAAAGTATTGTGAATTAATGCTCAAATTTTAACATGGTATCAGAGCTAACCTAAGAAGAAGACATTTTGCAGTGACGGAAACTTGATTTTCTTGTTTATTGGGTTTCTCTCCACAGTTTTTGGAAAAGAAGTATAGTAGATTGACTCTACTCATCAAGGAGAATCTATCTATCCAATCAGAATTAAATTCTGAGCATTTTCAGATTTGGCCCTAAACATTAGGGTTTCCACAAAAATAGGAATTTCTGAAATCTGAAGCCATAGCTGGAAGATCCTTGCCAAAATCGAAGTTTAGAGCGTTGGATCGATATTTTTGGATGGGTAGATCTTCGGGAAACTCAAACCCTAATTCAGGGCTCTCCCTAGTGAACCCAGGAGGACAAAAAGGAAAATCTGAAGCGTAAAGCTTTGCTGATCTCAAATTCTGAATACACCAGGCTGCTCAACTCATCAAGGCGCATCTTTCTATCCTTTCAGAAAGTTGAAATTCACATTTTTAATTTTTAGGGTTTTTTCGACAAACCCTAATCCGAGACCAGATCCAGTTTTCAACATTTCAAGTGGTAAGACCTAAATCTTTTCTATTTCCATTTGAAGTACTCTTTAAGATGTCTCACCACACCAATCTTGAGGATAAGCTTGAAGGGGCTGATAACTTCCGAGCTTGGAAGTATAGGATTGGGATAATCCTGGAAGAGAATGAGTTGGACTCATATATAAAAGAAGACATCCCTATCCCAGAGGATGAAGAGGCTAAGGTATTGCATAAGAAGAACTTGGTTAAGGGAAAGAGAATCATTGCTGATTCTATCAAAGACCATCTCATACCCCATGTGTCTTCTCTAAAGACACCCAAGGCTATGTTCGACTCTTTGACCAAGCTATTTGAAGGAAAGAACATAAATCGGAAGATGACCCTGCGGAATCAATTGAAAGGGGTCAAGATGTCGAATGGAGAAACCATTCAATCCTATTTCTCCAAGGTCTCTCAGATCAAGGAACAACTTGAAGCTGTAGATGAAATGGTGGAGAATGGTGAAATTGTTATCACTACTTTGAATGGCCTACCTAGGTCATGGGACTCTTTTATCCAGGGGATCTATGCCATAAAGAAATTAATCTCCTTCAGCAAATTGTGGGAGGAATGTTCTCAAGAAGTAAGGCTTGTGGCAAGAGAAGAGAAGATTGGAAATGAATATCAAGCTCTCACAGCTCACATTAAGAAGGGCAAGTTCAAGAGGGAGCCATCCCATCACAAGAAGAAATCTTCTCATCATTTTCACAAAGACAAGAAAGGTCTAAGGTGTTTCACTTGTAATGAGAAGGGTCACTTTGCTTCAGAATGTCCCAAGAACAAAAGGGACAACCACAACAACAACAACTCCAGCAAGAAGAAGAAGGGTAACAAAAGAAGGTACCATGCTCATGCTGCTGAAGATGATGAACCTCCAAAGAAGAAGGCTAGGGCAGAAAGTGATGATGACTCATCAAGTGAAGAAGAATATGTTCTAATCTCTGCTCTCACAGGTACTATCTCCCATGGTTGTAATGATTGGTTAATTGACAGTGGGGCTTCCAAACACATGACTGGGTTTAAAGAATCCTTTGTAAATATTTCTGAACACGAATCACCCCATAAAGTGAAACTTGGGGATGATTATCAATATCCCATCAAAGGAAGTGGTGAAGCCTCCTACAACCTAGATTCTGGAAAATATTTGAAGATGAAAGAAGTCCTTTATGTACCTGGGCTCAAGAAGAACTTACTCTCCATCTCTGCATTGGATGCAAAAGGTATGAGGGTTGCATTTGTGGATGGCCAAGTCCTAATGTGGCCAAAGGGAAAGATCATAGATGATGCAGTGGTGATTGGAGAGCAAGAGGGAGGTTTGTATAAATTGAAAGGACAACCTAAACATGCCATGGTGACATAAAGACAAAGATTCATCCATATTCATGGATCACATAGAGGTATGTATAATTTGTTTTTGCAAAATTTAACTAATGAATTATGCAGGTCATTGAAGAAAACAAGAACACATTGCTAGACATAACTAGCAAATATGGTGACCAGGTATGTGTTTCTTATATCATAGGATCTTTTATATAAGTATGCATGACATGATTGATGATGTTTATTCATGAAGTCATAGGTTTGAATAATCATGAGTATATGCATATTACGTGTCTTACCTTATTTAATGTTATGACTAACCAGAAGAGTCATAGGTTTGAGTAATCACAGGTTTAAAGATGTTATGACTAACCATAAGAGTCCTATATAAACCTTGAATGTTAATAATGCTTATTATTTCTATTTGAAATGTTCATGACTATACATGCTTGAGATTATTGTGTTTTGATAATATTAAGATTATACTAATGAATGTTTGATTATGTATGAGACCTCAAGGATAAATCAATGATGATACTAACAAGCATGCATAGGGATCGGGAATGAATATAAGTTCAAGAACAAGTAATCCAGGAAGCAAAGATCAAGAGGGAGTACACTCCAGTGGCTTCTGCAAGGATGCAGATATTCAGAGGGAGTTGACCATCTCTCTACATTCCACAACAGAAAGGTGTAGAAGAAGCTACTTCAGATTAGGACTCCAGCAGCTCCTGCAAGGAAGCAAAGACTTAGAGGGAGTCCACCCAACAAACAAACAAGATAAGTATTTTAATTATCATTTCTTGCATATTTGTTTGTTTAAATAAAATTGTTCAATGATGTATATGCTCATGTTCCTAGACTTAGGATATGTATTGTGCATATTAGAATGATTGCATTAATGAACAGTATACTACTAATATGCATGTGTTGGGTAACTGGCCTATGGCACTGTACAACATTCCATTGCTACTTATCTAGAATGAAACCTCTTTGCTGACATGTTGAGAGTAGTGTAAACTCTTAACAATTTTTTGGTAGAGACTGGAAGGCATCTAGAAAGTTATGGAACATGGATAAATGTTGTATTGAAGCATTGGCTTAAACAATTGCATGACTGTATGACATATTTCTTTATGTGAAAGAATTTGTTTTGAAAATTATGAGATGTTTCTAATCATGCAATTTAACTTGTTTCGTAGGAAAGACCGTATACCTTCACCTACAAAAGAAGGATTACAACATTTGTTCAAGCAACAAAATTATCTATTGAAGATATTGAAGTTCCCAGGATCTGGGAAGAATGCCATGATCCATCAATCATGAAGAACGATGTTTGGGATGCGGTCCCAAGAGCTAAAGGGAAGTCTATTGTGACTTACAAATGGAACTATCAAATCAAGCATGCTGCAAATGGCAGCATAGAGAAATATAAAAATGATGAAATAGAAGATACACCAGATCGATTTAAAGACAGTTGTCTTGAATGGTGTAGTCATATATGTGTGCAGAACTTGGTAGGATAGACAACTTTCTATCCAATTTGGGCTTTACCAAGAGTAAATCGGATTCCAACCTTTACTACAAGGTTGAGGAAGGGAATCTTGTGATTCTACTTCTGTACATGGATGACTTATTTGTAACAGGAAATGACAGATTGATTGCAGATACTAAGAGGAAGCTTGTTGCTGAGTTCGATATGAAAGATTTGGGAATGATGCATTATTTCCTAGGTATGAAGGTGTGGCAGAATTCAAGTGGGATCTTCCTTGGTCAAGGGAAGTACACAGTAGATATCCTGAAGAGATTTGTGATGATGGACTGCAAGGCCATGGCCACACCCATGGCATCGAATCTAAAGCTTCTGTGTGATGCTTCATCTGAGCTGTTTGATGTCTCTATGTATCGTCAGATGATTGGGTCCTTGATGTACCTGACGAACACGAGACCAAATATTTGCTTTGTAGTGAACATATTGAGCCAGTTCCTAACGGATCCGAGGAGTGTTCACTTAGTTTCTGTAAAGCATGTCCTGAGGTACCTGAAAGGTACAGTGGATTATGGGCTCAAGTATGAAGCGAATCAAAAGTTTAACCTGTAGGGTTATGTTGATTTAGATTGGGCTGATAGTGCTGCAGATAGGAAGAGCACATCTGGGTGCTGCTTCAGTATGGGATCAGGTGTGATCTCTTGGTTCAGCAGGAAGTAGTCCTGCATAGCACTAAGTACAACTGAGGCAGAGTATGTTGCAGCCTGTTCAGCTAGTTGTGAGGCAGTATGGCTACAAAAGCTATTGTCTGAGTTATTTGATCTCCTGTTGGATGCTACTGGTATCTTTTGTGATAACCAGAGTTGTGTGAAGCTGTCCAAGAACCCATTGTTTCATGATAGGTTGAAACACATAGAGATCAAATATCACTATATCAGGGATATGATGTAGAGAGGAGCTATGAAGCTCCTGTACATTGCGATGGACGAGCAGGTTGCAGATGTGCTGACGAAGCCACTAGCCAGGGTTAAGTTCGAGTACTTCAGGGAGAGGCTTGGTGTTCTTCAGATTGATGACACTTCGAGGAAAAAGTGATGGACACATTTGCTGAATCCATTCCAAGCATGTTGGAAGGAGGATCCTTCACATGGCTGTGGATGTAAGCGTTGGATGATGAGCATCAGGACGGTGCTCCAGTTACTGCTCTGTATATGCATCATGTTGGATGCTGGATATGATCAGTTGGATCATTTATATTTGTATGTATGTACGCATCATGTTGATGCTGGATATGATCAGTTGGATCATTTATATTTATATGTATGTACGCATCATGTTGGATGTTGGATATGATCGGTTGGATCATTTGCATGTATTTGTATATGCATCATGTTCGATGCTTGGACCATGTATTTGTATATGTATCAGGTGGATACATTGTATGATCAGGTAGATCATGTATGCTGATATGTATCATGTATTTGTATTTGTATCAAGTGGATACACTGTATGATCAGGTGGATCATGTATGATGATATGTATCAGGTAGATACTTGGTGTGCATCAGGTGGATGCATTATATGATCAGGTTGATCATGATGATGAGCTTCAGGATGTTGCTCCAGATGATATGTACCAGGATGGTACAAGTGATGATGATCAGTATGATCATGGGCATCAGGATGATGCCTTGTGCGATGATGATCCATTGGATCATGAGTATCAGGTTGATACTTGGAGGTCAGAGATGATATGTGGCAGGTTGTGCAAATAGCATGTAATCAGTCCTGGGAGATCTTGCCGGTCGTGTTGCGGCACATAAATGTTCCTGGGGTACTCTTTCCAGTATTGCTATGTAGTATGTAATCATTCCTCAGATATCCGATAGGTTGAGCTGTGTGCCCGTAATCAATCCTAGGATGAGGTATTACTACGGAGACATGTAATCAGTCCTGGAGATCTGAGGAGGTTGAGCTGTGTGCTCATAATTAGTCCTGGGATGCTCTTTAGAGATCTTGCCGGTCATGCTGCGGCACATAAATGTTCTTGGGATGCTCTTTAATGGTTTTCTCTATCCACATGTAATCAGTCCTGGAGATCCGAGAGGTTGAGCTGTATGCTCGTAATAAGTCCTGGGATTCTCTTTAGAGATCTTGCCGATCGTGCTGCGACACATAAATGTTCCTGGGATGCTCTTTAAAGGTATTGTGGAGGATATGCATGTAATCAATCCTGGAAGATCTTGCCGGTCGTGCTTAGGCACATAAATGTTCCTGGGATACTCTTTCCGGTATTGCATCCGCACATAAAATTACTCCTGAGAGGCCACCTCTATCAGACCGTTCGCACAGATGATGAAGACCTGCAGGTGGTGGGCCTACATCCAGTATGAAAAAGGACTGGCTCTGTAGAAATTCCTATGACGAGTAGAGTCAGAGATTGGTTGAGATAGTAGTAGCAGTGACTATGATGATGACGATGATCCTAAGAAGAAGACTTGTCTAGCAGATCTGTGTCGAGAAATACCTTCCTAGTTAAGAGGGAGTGTTGATTTATATGTAACTTTGGAATGTATTTCATCTATGTATTTTATATATATTTATTGTACCCTTATTAGAGATGTGTTATTCCTCTATAAGGAAGTGTCGTCATGTGGATTGACAAGTGTCGCAAGTGTGTGTACTTGCCGATGGGTTATTAGACCACCATGTGTGGGGTCGGCCCTGAAATATATATTATATTATGGATGTATCTAGATAGACAAGTCGGCCCCATAGTGTAACTGGGCAAACAGGTTAAGTATAAATAGAGATCGGGAGATCTCTATTTGGATCATTTGGAAAGACACACTTCTCTCACTCAGAAAGTGGCGCACTAGTGAGGAGGAGGATCATCTACTCTAGGAGACTATATCAAGTGTATTTTGGTTGTACTTTGGTTGAGCCATTGCTCTCTCTATCTCTGAGGAAGTTGTGGGGTTTTTCACCTTAGGGTTTTCCCCATAGAAAATCTATGTCTCTTGTCTCTCATGCTTTTGATTCTTGTGATGCTTATTGTGATTGTTATGCATTGATATACTGTATATGTTATTCTCTCAGTAAAGATCCAAGAGAATTGTGAATTAATGCTCAAATTTTAACAGTATTAAAATAATGTCATGTTGAAATAGTTACCTCGGCGTGAGATGTTGTCGCTGAAGGTATGACAACATCTTGTAACTCATAAGGTTCTGTTGCATGAGCCTCTTGCCCCTCATGACCTTCTGGTAGAAACTACAAGTTTTTAAATCATTAAAAATATTAGCAATCTATATATGTGTACATAGTAAGGAGAAATAATTTACAAATGGCACTAAATTGTTAATTGGATCTACTCATGTATTAAAATATTGTCATGTCGAAATAGTTACCTCGGCGTGATATGTTGTCGTTGAAAGTATGACAACATCATCATCATCGGGCGGTGTTGCTGCATGATCCTCTTGCCCCTCTTTCCCCTTAGGCCCTTATGGTGCTAGTGCATGAGCCTATAGACTATGCTCTCCATCATCGGTGGAAAGGTCTTCAACCCCGTGCCCTTCTTGTAGCAACTACAAGTTTTCAAATCATCAAAATTATTAGCAATCTATATATATGTGTATAGTAAGGAAAAATAATTTACAAATGAAACTAAATTATTAACCACTTACTTACCTGTGTAAAGTATCCAGTAAATGTATCATCTGTTTGGGCAGTACGAAAGCAAGGATGGCCTCATACTATGCATGGGTGCGACTCTCGACTGTGCTCATGATGTAAAGGTCTAGGGCCACTTATACTAGATGCTCCTCCACCACTGGAAGGTGGTGGCTCTACCCCACCAAAAGGTGGCGGCTCTACTCCACCTATATATGGTGTCTCTGATGGCCTCACTTGGTACGTACCTTGAAGATACGTGCTATGGTGAACAGCTTCCTGTGCCAACCATAGGAAGGACTCCTGTGTCTCTGGGACCAACTGATGTGCAGGCGGCACATCTGGCTTGGGTAGCTTCCTATGAGGTGGTGCTATTGGGCGATTGGGATCTATATGCCTCGCATTGGGACGTTGCTGAGGCATCCCCATCCCAATGCCCTGGTACTCCAAGATATCAAAATAGTTAACATGCTTCCCCAGCACAAATCCTGCATACATCTTTCTCAAAAAATATAGGGGCATTTCCCTATTGTTGTGTGGTGGTGCATCAAACACCATGTACCATCGGTCGATCAAGTTATCTATGAATGGTTGATATGTACACCACTCAATCGAAATGTGCCTTTTGTTTGCATCCGGGATTTCCCCCGTCTGTGGATCTCTAACGAGGGAAAATATATGTTCTTTTGATATTTTCAACTTATTGACTTCTTTGCAGCTAAGTCCATCCTGATATTGTTGCCTCTTTCTTTCCCTAAATGGTGCAATATCTTCCAGTGCACCATCAGACCTACTAAAGGTCTCTATCATTGCATCCAAATTGGATGCAAGCATAAGATGTCTATCATCAACAATAGTAATTGAGGCTCGAATTTCTCTGAGCCTCTGAATTTCTCTTTGGATGTCTAAGTGTGCATCCATGGTCGTCAGTGCAATCAAAAAATAAAAATAAAAACAAATAATTAAAAATGTATACATGTGCTATAATGACATCTCTGAAAAATGAAAAATGTACAAACTTTGTGCAAGAACGAATACATTGCAAACATAAATATCATCGCAAACATACATTACAAACATAAATATCATTTCATATGACCATTGCAGGCATACATTATGGGTCCTTGTGGGCATAAGGGTGGATACCATGTAGGCATAAAGACCATGATAATGTGGAAAAGATATGTATTTTTATTGGTTAAGGATGGGAAAGACAAGAAAAAAGACAATGTGATGGGCATTGGCACACCTAATGATCCAAATGACCCATATCGTGGTCATTTGGAGTTGGTCCTAATACCCTGGACAAGGATGACTTGGAGATAACAAGTGACATGAACAAAGAAGCATCAAGTGACCAAAGAAGCTTGAAGTTGACACTTGGCAAGGAGATTAGGGGCATCTGTTATGGCATTTGTGGGCATCCAAGAATGAAGCCGATGGACATGTGAGCATGTGGACAAGGTGACATGCGAGCATCTTGAAGATGCATATGCAGGAATGTTTGGGTGAAGCTACGGGCATCCTGGAGGCATGCCAAAGACCCCCATGAGGGCAATTGAAGAAGGTCTAGCTGCAGGAAAGTTCAAAGGCATAAATATGGCCCTTGTGGGCACGAGTTACAAGCTAGTGTGGGCATGCTGGAAGCAAAAGAAAATGGTGATGATGTGGGTATGAAGACCACGTTTAGGTGGGAAAAAGAAAGTCTAAATAAATATATACATATATATATTTATAATTTACGAGGTGCTTATGGAAATCAAATTAAAATTTGATTTTAATATTGACAAGTCAGCTTCCTATTTGATGAGGAAATTATGGAGACAAAATTACAAAATTACAAAATTACAAAGATTATATCTTGTGTCTCTTCTGCAATGTGTTGATGTGTTTACTTGATGAATGGAATGTGATAGGTACATAGTTCATGGATGAATATGATATTGAAGTGAGCCATTGTGTCTAACAGGGTTGATGTAAAATTAATTAAGGGATTGATAGTAGGGAGGGATTTAAGATATGTTAATTAACAAATTTATAATTTTTAGTTCTAGTATTTCATTTACAAAGATTTCTAGTTTAGGGCAACATCAAAATTTATATTTTTAATGATGAAATGAAGCAAGGATTTGGATGATTACCTTTCCAATCCTCAGTGCCATATGAAATTCCCCTCATTGAGCTTGCAAATCTCCCACGTTGAGCTTCCAATGCATTTTTTGGCTAGACGAAACGCTCGAGTGTTCGGGTTTTAAAGATATAGTGGGTAAAATAGTCTGCGCGGTCCGCGGACTTTTTTTTTTGTTTATATTAACCAAAATGTGCACGCATTTTGTATTGCTATAACGCGCGCGGGTTTTGGACTCCTAGCCTACATGTCAATTGACATGGCGGGGTTGGAGTCCGCCCATGCCTAGTTTTAAGTTACCCTCACGCGTTTTGGATTTTCACAATTCTCGTGCGTTTCATGAATGCAAGATTGCACCAAAAGGGTCCCTCAACTTCGTGCGAGGGCCCAATATTATTACCTCTGTACAAAAAATTGAAATGCAATAATAATGTTGTTTAGTATGAAGGATAATTCCTGGAGATTAGCCTACCTTGTAATATTTACAAGATATGGTTCTGGGTATACATTAGTAATATATTACTGCATATAAAATGGAATAGTTTTATTGTTACAATTCTTTATGGACAGTTTCTCCCTATGATAATCAATCATTCTAATCTATTCATAATATTTAACTTTTCTGTACTAGAGAACGACACTTAAAGTGTGTGGAAAAATACAGAGAAGTATTTTATTTAATCATACTACATTTCTAATTAGTTTCTTTAATCACAGTACAAAATCACATTTATAATTATCTTCTATAATAGCTAAAAAAATCTGCAGTTCCTAACATACTGAAACATTTCAGAAATAGATATACAGAAAAATAAGACAATAAGAAAATAAGAACCTGAAACTAAAGAGGGAATCAAACATCCAAAGGAGCCCGTTCCACCCAACCTTCTCCCGAAGACAGCCAAGTCACTTGTCTTAGGACCCCCGAGCCTGATCATTGAACCACTAGGACGAAGATGTTGTGTGGAGAATGGAATAAATTCCTCTGCAACTCAGCAACAATACTAAATAATAATACTTCCGCCTTTATCAATATTGAACTCAACATAAAGTTGTACTAGTTCAGAATGCAGTCTTATTTCACTCAATCACTTCCTAGATTTCCCCTCATTGAATGTCTTGTGCTCTCTTCTTTCTTTCTCTCAAAAATTATCACAACGTAAAAACTGAACAGCCTCCTGCTGAATTCGATGGGTAGATAAAGCATGCCTAGGTCTTTGGTCAGTTTCTTAGTTATTGAGCCACCTGCTTAGTTTCACTTTCATGGGAACCATGACCATAAAATAGGGAAGTTGCCCCCTACAACAACTAGAAGTGAATTGATGATGCTTCCAAGTGTCAGTTTGCTCTTACCCTAGTCCATTCCTCCTAGTGGGTTAGTGAACACTCATTCAACAACCTCCCTTGGATATCTATCTCCTCTTTTTTTATTAATAATAAAATATTCAGAGTAATTAATTACAGTCATCCTTGACCCCACTTGGTCAGTGATCATAAAAATTTGCAATAACATAAAACATAATGTTTTTCTCATAACATAAAATGTTCAGAATTTGGGTATGTGACAAGGGTTGTATCATACATGTTATGTGAACCGAGGGTGAGCATTTCGGCCTCAATCCCTTACTATATAATAGCTCTGTTATTCGATACTACGTTCATCGTTGACAATTATAAAACATTTTTTTCATTCCTTAGTTCGGTACAGGATTATTATAGTTCTTTTATTTAATTGTTTGTCATTTGATAACAAGTGAAACCTACGGTTTTTTGTCCATAGCCACCGGTTTTATTGCTACACGGTTTAACCCTGACGATTCCTTAATCTTGTATAAAATGTTTGAATAAGTAGTGTAATGATTATGTCCTTTGCGAAATCGAGAATACTTATTTTGATTTGATACTCTACATAAAACCTCATTTATGATAATGAAACCTATGGGCTCTATCTATGAATTGTTTTAATTCTATTTATTAAGCATTTCAAATGATTATGAGTTCTATCTATTTCGTTGCTAAGGGTTGAATGTTGGAAAAACCCTGATACTCCAATAGCATTAACTCGGTTTATAAACCATGCTAAATTTGTTTATAATTGTTAACTTAAATAACAATGTTATTTATTATATTTGTAATTACTAAAAGTCTCGATAGTATGTGCTACTTAGTTTTCCTATTATGTATAAACTAGGGTTCTCAGAATATTAATTCTTGCACATTCAAGGTATTATGAATCTGTGAATTAACATGTATTTTCTTTATCTTTGAGAAATCACATATTTCTTAACTAATATATTTTTAGGAAGTCAATTTTATAAGTATAATGAATATGTATATTTCTATGTAAACATCTATGATGATGTATATATAAACATGAACTATTCTACTAGTCTACCATATTCATTTTATTTGTGAATGAATTCTATATGTTGCTTTCAAATAAATATTAAAGTAGTAAAACAAAGAAAGTCTATATAATATAAAATATGCAGACTTATTCTCTTATTTAAGATCTCTCTATCATCTCTAATCTAGGTTAATTAACTCTCTTCATGTACCAGAGTACATCACCCTAGGGTGAAAGGAAAAATACAGGAAGTCGTTTCTACTCATTCAATTTATTTTACCCATCCACTCATTGTGCAGGAATAATTTATCGAATAAGAAAACTATCATTTCTAATCTACTGGATTTGTATGAAATATATCTATAACTATTCGTATACATTTACAGAAATAAACCAACGGTTCCAAAAAATAGTTCAGTAGTTACAAAAATGAAATAAAATATAAATAAGTAGAACTTGACAGCTTGATAGGTGGGAAAACACCCAAAGAGGCATGTTCCTCCCAACCTTCTGCAAAAAACAAGCCAAGTCCACTTGCTCTTTGGACCCCCGAGCATGTTCACTGAACCACTAGGATGAATTCTCTGTGTAGAAGCAAGGCACTTAGGTTGTACTTCAACAATCAATGGAGACTTGCATACACACCTCTCATATGTACTTCAGCAATCAATGGGGACTTGTATACATGTCACTACCTCTGTACTAAGCAGGAAAACCTCTGCACTCAGCGGGAATAAGACAATATTACTCTGCAACTCAAAACATAGCTTCCCCTCATCGAATCTCATATGTGCTCATTTCAGCAAAACCACAAGGAAACAATTTATCTCCTCTAAGAATTTGTGAGCCTCTGCTCAAATTCGATAGCTATAAAAGATTGCCTAGGTCTTTTGGTGGTCACTTTTGCATTCAATGAGCCATCAACTCAGTTCCAAATTCTTGGGAACATGACCACATTTTAAGGGAGGTTGTCCCATAGCAACAACTAGTTACTGAGTTTAGATGCTACCACGTCCATTGCCTTCTACCCCAGATTCCATTCCTCCTAGTGGATCAGTGCACACTCTTTCAACGGTCCCTTTGGGTGAGTGTCTCCTATTTTAATTTATTAAATAATAATATTATTCAATTACAGTCATCCTTGACCACTTGGTCAAATAATATAAAAATTTACAATAAAATTTAGAGTAATGTTTCTCCACAAACATAACATGTCTCAAGTACTAGGTAGGTTACACTATGAGCCACTAAAATCTTAAGCAGAGGATGCATTAATATTAGCATGGGGTTCCCCATCACTAACTTTCATATATGCATTAACATTTCTACAACCTCATATAGATGTATCTGCAATTAACTCGATAGCATACTTCATGTTAGCTAATGCATAATGAGATACTAAAATCATAAACATAAGAGGCATTAGGATTATGTAATATACTTGGTTTCCTCTTTACTATTTTGGGAAATGGGGTGTGAAAATTTTCCTTTAACTTTACTCAAATACCCGAATGTGTTAGTTCTAAAGACTATTTAACATGATATATCATCCACAAGATTTGTCTTTACATTCTTACACATATGTAGACAAATAGATCAACTCTAATAATTATTTAAGCAAATCATAATCTTCATCAACTTAGTTGCTTGCATATGGTTATAATAATTAAGTATCCATTTTAACCCACCTTGGAGTGTGGTTGCTTCATGGCTGCAACGTTCCACCTGGCCGTTTGACCTTTGTCTGGCATATGTTTTCCCAGAGAGAGATCACCCTCGAGCTGGGAAATGAATCCATTAGGTGAAGAAGAGTTTTAACACCGATTCTTTACCAAGATTCGTCAACACATCCATGCATGTTACCCTTAAATTTTATCCTTCGCTTGACATACTTGAATAATGTCAGTAACTTAGGCTAAATAATAGATTAGCTGAATCAAGTAAATATGCATAGTTACTTAAAAGTTTAAACTCATCCAAATAGTGGTATGTTTGGTTTGATCCAAGGTGCAACCGTCTATATCAAATTACCATAAGTAAGTGAGTCTTAGGGCTATTCCCATCACAGAATAATTCCAAACAAACTAAACACCATTTAACTCACACCAAGCAAACTTTCAAATGTAAATTCCTAATGAAAAATCCACTAACATTAAACACTCACTTTTACAGAAGTGGAAAGTGGCAGTCCTTATGAGGTGCCTATCGATGTTTAAGAATTTATCTTTGCCAAAAATATTAGGATGTGGCTTTCTCTCCATGAGCATCCAATTAACATTAAAACCTCATGTAAACAAAAATAAAAGGGTTCAAGTATACTGGAATATATATATATATATATATTTGAAGAGCAAAGTTGTTCTCAGACAGTTTTGTGCTTTACTAATTCCCGAAATATTGACAACGTGTTAGAATATCAAGTAATATTGAGAGTGGGGGTGAATTAGTATTAGACTATCTATTTAAAATTTTATCACTTTAAAACAGAATCAACAATGAAGACAGAACACACAATATTATCGTGGAAGCCCAATTGGGAAAACCATCAATACTTTCTTTACTGCAAAATTATATTTACAAACAATTTGCAAGCACAAACTTGTTGGATGCACCAACACCCATATGTTTCAGCAATGATAGAAGAATGCACCAACACCTTGTTTACCAGCAACAACTGGAAGGAGGCTATGACCCCCTACAGGATTGCAGCCTGTCCTTGTGCATCCCAACCACCCTGATTTGATTTTATCATATTTCCATATATTCTTATTTCTTCAATTCTGTCATTGGTTATTCTTCATTTTCTTGGTCTCTGTCTTTTCTTGGTGTTACTTCTATCTAGACTACATAGACGTCTTTCTTCCAATTCAAATATCTGTTTATATATCTTTAACATCATGTATCTCATCCTTTTACAGTCGCATCTCTTCATTCTGAAACTTGTTTCTTTTCACAATCATGTCTTTCCAAAAAGAATAAATCTTTGTTTATTAATTAATGAATAATATACTCTGTTTATTATATCTTTGTTTATTTATATCTCTATTTATTAAATCTCGGTTTAATTGACTTATAGATTATGATAGTTAGTTTTACTTATTTAATGACATATTAATTATTCATGTAGCTTATCCCTGTAACTTATTGTATCATGTAATCCTTCATCGTGAGCAACTTCTCTGTAGAACCACGCAGAAACTCCATTGATTCCTTTCTGTAGGCATATTGTAAGCCATATGCGAGCATTTCATAAACCTTGTGAGCATATATTATTTACCCTTTTGTGGGCATATTATTAATTCCTTTGCGGGCATATATTAATGCCTTTGCGGGCATATATAAACCCTTGTGCGGGTATACCCAATCTTTGTGCGGGCATTTTCCATACATTGTGCAGACATGATTTTTCTTCAACTTGGCAGGTCCATTTCTCACACGGGTGACCACCAGAGGGAAAACTGAGAACATGAATGGATGGACAATTCAACAAAGAACAGATCCATTGTAACATCCCCAAATTTCACAAAAATTTAAAATTTTCTAAGTAGCAATAAATGCTTATATTTATTATGCGGAAAGTTTCATTAATGATAATTTAATTCTTTTAACAACAACATGTTTATATTCTATGACGACACCTACTTCAAAAGGTCCTCATTGTTTAAAAGGCATTACTTGATTATATGTTGTGTTTACTATACTTTTTTGTAAACATCTTTTAATGCATGTAAGTGATTGAAATACCCGTACAACCTGTATTGATGTTGTAATCACATTATTGATTTGTATAAAACTTGTTTGAATTCAATGTTGAATATTTATTGTAGTATCCCAAACTTTGACTAACTATTTCTGATGTTATATATTGGGATTAAAGCCCCAACACATATGATTTGTTATGTTTATTGTGTTAAGATTTAATATGCTAAGACAGAAAATAGCAGCATTACATTCCATTTCACAATAATAGCATATATAGGATCACTGAAGAAACAACAAGCATAGCATAAACAAGAGACACAGATTTATCCTGGGAAACCCTCATGGGGTAGAAAACCCAGTAAAGCTTCCTCAATATAGATGACCAGCAATATACAAAGATGAAACCCTGAGACATGATCTCCTCCTCCACAATAGTAGACCTCTCCTCCACAAATGCGCTATCCTCAAGTGAGTGAGTGTGTCAAATGAGGAACACACCTCCTCTATTTATACACTACTCTGACATATCTTTTTTACACAAGTACATGTAGGCTCGTATTTAACCATTAGGTTAAATACCTTATTATAACTGACTGGGCCGACCCCACTAGGGTGGTCTAACAACCCTTTGACCCACATAACACATACAGGGCCGACCCCCACTAGGGAAGTCTAATAACCCAAGTTACCACATTTCGACGGAGGAATAAACATCTCCGGATATACAATAAGATCTTTACGGAGGAATGAAACATCTCCGGAATAATAAAGTACAAATATAATATTCTTTGAAGTTACAATATTTCAACACTCCCCCTTAACGAGAAGGATATTATAACAGTATCTGCACGAGCAAGGAGTCATCAACATCATACATGATACATCTATAAATCATTGGAATCTTTCTCAACATCATCAGTAACTCAAGCAGTTACTGGAACATCTTCAATACTGGAACATCAACATCTTCAGTACTGAGTCTTTATCTTTTGCAGCACTCGAACAGCTACAACAACATCAACATCTGGATCCTCATGATCATCAGTATCGTCATCTCACGATCATCAGCATCGTCATCACACGATCATCAGCATCGTCATTACACGATCATCAGCATCGTCATCACACGATCATCAGCATCGTCATCACACGATCATCAGCATTGTCATCACACGATCATTAGCATTGTCATCAGACGATCATCGGCATCGTCAGCATCGTCATCACACGATCATCAGCATCGTCATCACACGATCATCAGCATCGTCATCACACGATCATCAGTATCATCATCACACGATCATCATCATCGTCATCACACGATCATCAGCATCGTCATCATACCAGTATCCATACCAATACAAGTATCATTAATACAAGTATCCTACCGATACAAGTAACCACATCATCAATACAAGTATCCTACCGATACAAGTAACCACATCATCAATACGAGTATCCATACCGATACAAGTAACCACATCATCAATACAAGTATCCTACCGATACAAGTAACCACATCATCAATACAAGTATCCTACCGATACAAGTAACCACATCATCAATACAAGTATCCTACCGATACAAGTAACCACATCATCAATACGAGTATCCATACCGATACAAGTAACCACATCAACACACACAATCATATTACAGGATGATCAATCCTGTTCTCTTTAGGACATAGGTCCATGGATGATGCAATCCTATCATGTACCTTTTGAACCGAGGTCCAAGGACGATCCAGTCCTACCATGTACCTTTTGAACCGAGGTCCAGGGACGATCCAGTCCTATCATGTACCTTTTTGAACCGAAGTCCAGGGACGATCCAGTCCTATCATGTACCTTTTGAACCGAGGTCCAGGGACGATCCAGTCCTATCATGTGCCTTTTGAACCAAAGTCCAAGGACGATCCAGTCCTATCATGTACCTTTTGAAATAAAGCTCAGGGACGATCCAGTCCTATCATGTACCTTTTGAACCGAAGCTCAGGGACGATCGAGTCCTATCATGTACCTTTTGAACCGAAGCTCAGGGACGATCCAGTCCTATCATTCAATTCTCGGAGACTTCATGTCTACAGTTCAATTCAAGGGACTAAAGTCCGAGGACGATCCAATCCCCTTACATGTTCATTCAGGATTTTGTTCTCGAAGACATCATGTCTACGGCTCAATTCAAAGGACGAAAGTTCGAGGACGATCCAATCCCCTTACCTGTTCATTCAGGATTTTGTTCTCGGAGACATCATGTCTACGGCTCAATTCAAAGGACTAAAGTTCGAGGACGATACAATCCCCTTACCTGTTCATTCAGGATTTTGTTCTCAGAGACATCATGTCTACGGCTCAATTCAAAGGACTAAATTCCGAGGAAGATCCAATCCCCTTACCTGTTCATTCAGGATTTTATTCTCGGAGACATCATGTCTACGGCTCAATTCAAAGGACTAAAGTCTGAGGATGATCCAATCCCCTTACCTGTTCATTCAGGATTTTGTTCTCGGAGACATCATGTCTACGGCTCAATTCAAAGGACTAAAGTCCGAGGATGATCCAATCCCCTTACCTCTTCATTCAGGATTTTGTTCTCGGATACATCATGTCTACGACTCTCTTTAGGACTGAATTCGAGGGATGATCCAATCCCCTCAAGTCCACCAAGGACTTCATTCTCGAAGACATACGTCTACGGCTCTTCTTTAGGACTGAAGTCCAGGGATGATCCAATCCCCTCAAGTCCACCAAGGACTTCATTCTCGAAGACATACGTCTACGGCTCTCTTTAGGACTGAAGTCCAGGGATGATCCAATCCCCTCAAGTCCACCAAGGACTTCATTCTTGAAGACATACGTCTACGACTCTCTTTAGGACTGAAGTCCAGGGATGATCCAATCCCCTATATGTCCATCAAGGACTTCATTTTCGAAGACATACGTCTATGGCTCTCTTTAGGACTGAAGTCCAGGGATGATCCAATCCTATATGTCCACCAAGGACTTCATTTTCGAAGACATACGTCTACGGCTCCTTTTATAACATGTGTTCAAGGATGATGCAATCCCCTTGTCACCTTAGACCCTATCTAAGGACCATCCACCAACCTCTCTGTCGGCATCACCAATATAGGTATTCACATCATCGACCTCACTGTCGATGCAGGAAATATCATCATAAGTGATCACATCACTCCCCCTTTCAAGGAGGGTCCTTCTGGACTATATTAAGTTTGTCTCGGAAAACTTTACTTGAGGTATAGGTTTGGTTAGTACATCGGATTGGTAGAGGTTTGGTTAGTACATTGGTAACTTGTTACAAATTTGAACTTTAATTCCTATCTGCACCGTATCTCGTATATAGAAATGCCAGATCTCTATGTGCTTTTGACTTATCATGGAACACTGGATTCTTTTACATTTTAGTACAACTCTGTTTGTCACATAGGATCACAGTTGGGTCCATCTCTAAGTCAAACAATTCTGAAGCCATGCCGTTTCACAATTAGCAGAGCAAGCAGCCATATATTCCGCTTGTGCTAGACTGCTTCCTACTAAACCACAAGATCATGGCTGATCCCAGACAATAACATCTTCTCGATGTGCTCTTCCTGTCTGATACACTTTCTGCTCAATCAATATCTGTGTAGCCATCTGAAGTCATGATCTCCAAAATAGCATAGATCAAAGTCTATCGTATCCTTTAGGTACCTGGTCACATGCTTTGCAACTAATAGGTGAACACATTTAGTTTCCACTAGATACTGACTTAAGGTATTCACAGCAAAGCATATATCTGACCTAGTATTTAATAGATACATCAATGACCCAATAATTTGTTTGTATAGAGTTATATACACTAACTCTGATGATTCATTCACTAACAGCTTCAAGTTGGAATCCATGAGAGTGGACATTCCAACATATCAAGTCCTTTTAATATTTCTCGGCATACTTTCCCTAGTTGAGAAAGATTCCTTCTGAGCCTTTCCATACTTCGAGACCTAGGAAGTAATACATTAATCTAAGATCTTTCATTTTCTTTTATGCAGCCATCTATCTGTACCATCTCTCGTTAGATGGGTCTACTGATATGAACCTCAACATCATTCAAACTCTGAGGTGAGTTCCTTCTTGTATCCATGTCATATATGTATAGAAACCATATTCAACCTTGTAGCAAAGGTTGAGATCCACATCACCCATGGTGATCATTAAGCTCATCAATTGATTATCAATCCTGGGAACCCATACAAAACCTGATTCACACTTCTTCTTTAATTACACCATTAAGAGAATGGTCTTATCTAGCCACTTGGAGCAAAAAATATCATCATGATTCTCTTCCTCTTTCTAAGAGAATCTTCTAGCCACAAGCCTTCTATAGTGTGTTTGATTTGTAAATCTTTTGTTGAACATCCATCACTTGTTCAGTGTTCATCATTCATCATGATCTTTCCTACAAATCAAAATTAAGTACAGGATTTGTAATACTTCATAATCATCAAATCATATTGACATGATAACCTATTATGCATATAGATATCATTTACATAGTTATGCAACTATTTTGACCAATACTTTGGCACAACACTTTCCCATATCCTGTATGCATACAGTGGCTATCTAGATGCCTTGCATCTCTACCAGAACATACTATCGAGAGTGTGCACAGCTCTCAGCATGTCAGCAAAGAGGTTTCATTCTAGACAAGCAACAATGGAATGTTTGTCCAACTTACCAATCATATGCATATTAGTAGCATGATATATTCTAGGAATACAAATATGCATACAAGCAATATCATTTACTATTTCTAATAACAACTCAAATACTTATCTTTTATGTTTGTGTGGTTGCCTCCCGCTTGATCTTCTGTATGTCTTCTGAACTTCTATTCATTCTGTACCACTGTGCATGCTCAAGTGTGCACTAGTGTCATCCTCATGATCTCATACACAAACATACATTCATTAGTATATTATCAATATTATCAAAACATTCTAATTCTAAATAATCTTGAATATGTATAGTCATGATCATTAGTATTCAGGGTTTCAAGGAAGTCTTCTTTTACTCATGCATATTCTTGTTTGATCTAGATAGTTAAATCATCAACCAAGATAAGAGACATAATATGCATAAACCCTTGATTACTAACTTTATGAATAAGCATAACCAATCGTACCAAGTATACTTATATAAGGGATCCTAACACAAGGTAAGATTCTAACATGACATAGGAAAACATACCTGGATTAGTATACCTGCTTAGTTATGTACAACATACCTAAACAATCTCTTCAATGATTTAGAGATCCTGAGCTAGAACATGCATGTCTCATAGGTTAAACATAATATAACAAAGTCATACATACCTCGTAAGTAGAACAAAGATTATGGATGAGTCTTTGTCTTCATGTTGTCATGGTCATGGAACTTGATTTGTCTTTTGTGATGTACCTGTATCTTGTTAGCAGACAACATCAACCTCACACAAAACCATAATGCATTAGTACACTCATATAGCCCTAATCAATGAATGTCTTCGATCATTCACATGCATTCATACTGTTACTAGGGTGATAATACAATTCTAACATTAATCAAGATTGTACTAATAAATAATATGAAGACAAACACATCATGAACTTAATCAAGAATCAGATTTCAAGACATACTTGAACCTCCTTAAGTCATACCTGTCAAGACTTCTTGTAGTCTTCTTATGTAAGGCCTTAGCCTCAACTCCCCCTGAAACTTGATCTGGAGCTTGATTAGGGTTTGCTAGAGAAACCCTAAAAATTCAATCTTTGACTTTCACACTTCCGAATGAATGGAAGGATGTGTCTTGCTGAGCTGATCAAAATAGCATACTTCAATTTTGAAATCTCCAAAATTTGACCCCTCAAAATTGCCTTTGAAACTTTTGGATCTTCTGGACAGGATCCCGAACTAGGGTTTGATGAAGCCCACCCTTCTTTTCAATCAAAAGGTTTGATCCAAGGCTCTAAACTCTTATTTTTCTGAGGAGCTTCCAGCTGTGGTTACAGAGTTCAAAAATTCCAACTTTTGCTGAAGCCCTAATTTTCTATCTTTCCGATCAAAATCCCGAACTGGGGTTTGATCAAGCCCGGTCTTCTACCCAACCAAGAAATTCGATCTTGGTCTCTAAATTTCGATTTTCCTGAGTAGCATTCAGCCGTGGATTTCGATTCCAAAAATTCTAACTTTCTCCGAAACCCTAAATTCTGGAAGCCATGAATAAAGGTGCTCCAAAAATAATTCTGTTTTGACAAAAATATGTACCTGATTGTTTCTGCTATAAATCTGAAATTTTCACTCCACAGGGTCTGAAAACTTTTTTTGTAGTAGCATGACCTGTCATCTTTCCATCCTGACAGGTCTGAGCTCAATTGGATTTTCTGAGAGAGAGTTATGCCAAATGTCGCAACGTGACCTGTTTTAGGATAATACAGGAGAGCGAACTTGTACGGCGTTCCACGTGTCACTGTTTGAACTTCGGCCTCTGAAAACTTTTTCTGAGATAGGCCTGTTATCTTTCCATCCTGATAGGTATGACCTTAATTGGACTCTCTGAGAGAGGGTTATTCCAAGTGTCGCAACGTGACCTGTTTATGGGATAAAACAGGAGAGCGAACTTGTATGGTGTGCCACGTGTCACTGGTTTAGATTCTGCCTTTGAAAAAGGTTCCTGAGATAGTACGGTCTGTGTTCTACCTGTCACTTTTTATGAAATTTCATTTGGAACTTCCTAGCCCAAGTTATGACCTTTTTTCCTAGGTCACCTGATTTTGACTGAGATCTGGAAGAGGCAGAAACCCTAACATGTACTGATCATAACATACAAAGTACAACGAATCTGAGGGTTCCCTTTGGACACAAGATACCTGGAGATGTTATCTACGACCTGTAAAGGTTTTAGATCCTGAACCTTCGCCAAAACGGATTTATAGCGAAAGTTCCACGATGACTGGTTTTTGCTATATAAAACCCTAACCTTCAAATTGTCGTAAGTAACGCAAGTGTCGTAAGTGCCATACCTTGTCTTCCTTCAGGTTAGCTTTGATACTATGTTAAGATTTAATATGCTAAGACAGAAAATAGCAGCATTACATTCCATTTCACAATAATAGCATATATAGGATCACTGAAGAAACAACAAGCATAGCATAAACAAGAGACACAGATTTATCCTGGGAAACCCTCATGGGGTAGAAAACCCAGTAAAGCTTCCTCAATATAGATGACCAGCAATATACAAAGATGAAACCCTGAGACATGATATCCTCCTCCACAATAGCAGACCTCTCCTCCACAAATGCGCTATCCTCAAGTGAGTGAGTGTGTCAAATGAGGAACACACCTCCTCTATTTATACACTACTCTGACATATCTTTTACACAAGTACATGTAGGCTCATATTTAACCATTAGGTTAAATACCCTATTATAACTGACTGGGATGACCCCACTAGGGTGGTCTAACAACCCTTTGACCCACATAACACATACAGGGCCGACCCCCACTAGGGAAGTCTAATAACCCAAGTTACCACATTCCGATGGAGGAATAAACATCTCCGGATATACAATAAGATCTTTACGGAGGAATGAAACATCTCTGGAATAATAAAGTACAAATATAATATTCTTTGAAGTTACAATATTTCAACATATTGGGCATAAGCCCTAGTGCACAAGATTTATTCTTTTATAGACTGACATATTGGGCATGGACCCTGACTGATTTACATTATTGATTATATATCGGGCCAGGAATCCCTAATGATTTGATTTATGTTTTATCATATGATTTGGGTACAAACCCTAATACACTGAGAAGGCCTTTTTGTTACTTACTCTGCAGAGCTATGACTTACTTGATTTACTTCTGTGGTGTGTTGAGCGTGGAATCAGAAACACACGGATGACCTACGTACTGGGCATAAGCCCCGATTTACCTAGAAGGATTATTATTATGTACTGGGTGTAAGCCCCGATGTACATTGAGTGTTGGGTAGGAACCCTGGAGCAGTCCAAGCTTGATAAAGGAATATCAGATCTGAGGCCACTTGAATATTCTAGATGTGCCTCACAACCACATTCTAGCACCAGTGTTGAAAGTGTTGAGTTAAAAGCTCTGAAGAGCACTTGGGGTTACTAAGTCTCAAAAGTGTTGAGTTGGGAAGACTCTGAATAGCAATTCTATTTTCATCATAACTATTTAATTTGATTAAATGAATCATCTTCTATCTATCATCAAGTATTGCATGAACTACCACGTTAAACAGGGGAATCCGACATGCAAGAGAGAGACCTAGAGGTGCCTATCCAAGCCTACCAAAAGACTGTCCAAAGAGTCGGACCTTGTCCTTAAAAAGAAGTATCATGAGAGATACATAAATAAATAAAAGAAAATTACCATAACTTAAGTATGAAATGACTAAGAATAGTCTTATGTGCATGACTTGCATAAAGGTCTCAAAATTAATAACATTATTAAAAGTATTAATAATAATTATGAATTGTTTATAAGATATATATATTTCATAAAGTCCATGCATAAGGGCGATCACATTATCATACTATTAATATGTATTATAAAATAATATTGTTATTATATAACTACTATTTTTATTATTATGTAAGATGTAATTTAAAGTCACTTCTAGTTAAAACAAATAAAAGTCGTAGTTTATCAGGACTAGATATTTAGTAAAAATAGCTTTTAAAAATATTAATTTAATTAAAGAAACTAAATATTTATTCAAACAACTACATTCCAAGACTCCCCTATATAAAAGAAGGCAGATCCCAAGAGAGGGGATCATCTTTTCCATTATCATTCTCTTATGAGAATAGAGGAGAATTTTGCTGCAAGAACTGAAGCAATCCCACATTAATATCCAGATTTAATCCAACAGTTGAACCTAGGGCCTCTATGTCTATCATTGCATGTTGGAACCAGCTCGGGGGGATCCAATTAAGACTAGGAACGGTCTCAGCGTCATGGTTGGGAGGAACATGGTAGTCCCAAAGTTATCCAGTTGAAAGATCACTCTACAGGTCAGCCAAGTCCATAAGCTTTATGCATTAATTATTGTTTGAGTGTGCAGGTCTTGCAGAGGAGGATTAAGCTTCAATATAACCAAGTATGAACTACGATTCTCCATTTCCATTTACAATAGAAGCTAGGATTAATATATTAGGATTTATTTTACAGTACTGTATTTTCCCCAAATATTTATAATGTTATCTCTTCCATAGAGCAAGGGCTTTAGGGCATGGGTGCACAAGGTTACACGGTAGGATTATGTTAGGTTCCTTAAAAAAAACTTTTATCTTCTTTATAACTGAGTTTGAACCAAAACCCACTAGAGGTCTAGCAGGGCTAGCCTAGCTAGCCTGTGCTAGACACCAAGGTCAGCAGTAAACCCTAGAATGCCAAATCAATACGTAAACTGAGGACTGAACTCTAGCAAGATCTATGCTTAAATTGCATTTTTAATTTTGCAAAGTTATACTGTATTTTCAAGACATCTATATAAGTAGGGTCAATTCCTTTGTTTCAGTTTCTACCATTCTTTTAAACTTAGAAAGAAAATCGCAGACATGATTGGAGACTTTTCTTTTTAAAGAAATTACATTAATGTAAATTCCCAGGTCTTATTGATTGCAACCCACAGTAGCGAAAACGTTATTACATAGTAATCAAGCCTTTCATCACCAATGATTTCATATCAACTATTATCTACGATTTTAGCTGTACATTGCCTCAAAATTAAACTCTGCCTACCAAAATGAAAAAGACAAGGAGTATGCATACAACACGATTCCATTACATCCCAGAAGTTTAGACAGCTCACAAAAATTCACACATTTCATCCAAAACCCCGACGGGCATCTTCCCAATACAAGGATCAAACCCACATCAAATGATGTCGATACATTATCATTTTAAACACATTCTTTTAGACTCGGGTCAAGGGAAATTTCATAAACCCTTTCTATCGTTGAAATCACCCGAAGCATAGTTTTAAGACACTGACTTATTTCTCAAACAAGTGAGTACACAGCAGCTAGGGTTACGATTAACATCTTCTTAAATAAAACGCAGAAGCCTTTATAAAGCCAAAGTTTCAACTATCACCCAGAAAAATGAATGACATTCCCAAACAAAATGCATTGATAGACGCAGGTCGGGTTTTCAGAACTCAGGAGCAACCTAAATCACCCAGGCTAATAAACTAGCTAGACATTAGGGAGAGACATCATCAGCATAAACAAACACAAGATATAGCAGAGCCATGCTCTCAAGATTCTTATTTAAAATACCAAATCAATTGCCTTTAGGTTAGAGTAGCAATAGCCAACGTAGAGTTCAGATAAGAACTAACCATACACATTAAATAGAAAGAAAACGCAGAGGCCAAAACAATTTAGTTATCATTCTTATATGTTCAATAGAAAATGCATACCACTGCATTGCTTTTCCAAAACCTCAATATTATACATGTGGGTATGTATTCCCATTTACATAGCATAGAACCCCCATAGAGCCAATGGCCCAAATGCCACATCAAAACCGAAACCCTCCAAGGTTATCCCCAGACTTTACAAAATAACACATTTAATAAATGGTCCAGCCAATGACAACCTCTCAGGAACTCCAAACAAGTTACAGTGAACCCAAAAGGGCTTCACGAAGTTCCTCATAGCAACAACAAACAAAACACCCTTCATAGATGTGAGAGAAAGGGACAAGGGTTGGTAAAACTTGAACTTACAACTCTCATTACAAACATAGTCAAGAATGCTGGTCACCAGCTAGTAAGCCACGCAGAGGAGAACCACCATCAACCACCTGCCAAGCAAACAATCACCACGAAATTAACTCCTAAGATGACTATCAAGTTCTGGATAAACGTAGAAGAAACATAGCATGAGAAGGAATAGTCATTACCTGAACACTATCATTATATTCTTCACCTCTTCGTCTAAACATCCAACTGGTGCACTGACCATGACCGTTCCTCAGGTCAGGGAACGAACCCCCCTCCAGTCGTGATAAGGGACTGTCCAAAACCAAATGAGACGAAGAACAACAATTGCAAGTGTAAAAACCCTGTATTGAAAACCCTCTTTCCAGCTGGTCACCAAAACCAAGTCGCCATCACATGTGGTTGTTAATACTCCACCTAATGTCATTTATTAGTTAATATTTCATCCAAGCGCTATAGTGGAGAATCCTAAGGGTATCAACGAAATAGTGGTACCAAAGTAATTATCCCAAGGGTGTAAACCTTAGCCTTTAAAGCTTAGTCACATGATTGCTAGAACTTGGAGATAGGATTTTTAAGGGAGAAACCCTGTAAAGTGACACATGCACAAACATGTTACAAATTGTTAGCAAAATTGCTAAGTACGACAGGAATCCCAAAGCTAAACCTTACCTCTCAGCAACTCTGCCAGGGGTACATTTATCAAACACCAGTTTTTCCTCAAAGGATCTCAAACTTCCCTCAAGAGTCCATCATGCCTGAAGATACCAATTAGACATTATAAACTCAATTTGCATTTGATTCTTAAAAGTAAAAGAAGGACCTTAAGTGTTACTTAACATTTATAAATGTACCAATAGAATGCATATACATCAACTATCGTTTCTGCAGAAAGGAAAAACTGACAAAACCATCTTGCTTAGGATTATTAAACTCTTTATAGACGTAACTTCCCAGTGCTGAAGTTCATTTACATTACATTAACTGTTTCGGGCTTATAACTAGTGCATATGAAAAATTTTAAATTTTTACTGTTCTAGGGACATTACATTTATATTTTAAATTCATTGTCTGATAAGATTACTATTTATATGTGCACATCGTCATTTATTTTGCTTCTTAATACATTGTAAAGGATACTAACAGTTTGTTTCTTTTGTGGAAGGGGTCCTAAGGGTACCCCGAGGCTTACTTAGCTATTAGCTAACGCTCTTACTCTTCGTGTACATATCTCACGTAAGAGTGAACTCTTCAATTGAAGAAAATAATTGTAGTACAATATTATAGTTTTATAGTACTACTCTAACCTTTGATGTTAAGGACAAAGGTGTAGATGACCTACTTGAAACATAGGGTAAGACCTACCCTAGCTATGTGGTCAACAAATGTGTTCTTATAACTTCTAAGTTCAAACCTATATATATATGTATATATATAGGACTTATATTTTAACTTATGTTTACATAAGTGCATGCTAAATGTATTTTAAACATGGTTTTTATACTCTAGGTCTCCATGTGTTTATGTCGTTTGACCTTGTATTAGTATCATGGCTTATTTATAATATTTAAACCTTGTTATTCTATAGTTGTTAATCATCATAGTATTATTATGTGGCAGGGTTTGGATCCCACGACTATGGTTATTGGCTTATGATAAATAATGTTTTGCATTAGAGCTAATACATTCAGACCTTATAAACTAAGCAAGGCGATAACCCAGGGTATGATTACTTAGTGGAAACTTCGCTGGAAGACTTGACAGGTTAGACTTTAATGCAATTTAATACGACTGTGGTGCATTGCACAGTGGCAACCCCATGGCATAGACCACGTGATGGTCTTGGGTTTTGAGTAAAACCCTAACCATGTTTTTCGAAAGGCTACCAAACCCTCGTAGCTCATTTCATTGTTTTCTTTGGTTTGGCTGGTGGTGGAGGGCGAAACCCTCCCGAGATATGAGGATTGAAACTTTGAGCACTTCCAGGGTTTTATGTCGATGAAGATTCGTGGTTTGGCCAAGGTAGTTACGCCAAGAGGGTAAGTTCAAACTATAAGTTGCGGTGTTGATTTTTATTTTAATTTAAAGCTTGCTTGCTTCATTTCTAATCACGGAACTGTTGTTTGTTTTCTTGAGTGACGGGGTTTGTCTTCTGCCGAAGCTTGAATCTATAATAAGAGGGAGTTCAAAGGCATAAATATGGCCCTTGTGGGCACGCGTTACAAGCTAGTGTGCACATGCTGGAAGCAAAAGAAAATGGTGATGATGTGGGTATAAAGACCACGTTTAGGTGGGAAAAAGAATGTCTAAATAAATATATACATATATATATTTATAATTTATGAGGTGTTTATGGAAATCAAATTAAAATTTGATTTTAATATTGACAAGTCGGCTTCCTATTTGATGAGGAAATTATGGAGACAAAATTAAAAAATCAAAAAATTACAAAGATTATATCTTGTGTCTCTTCTGCAATGTGTTGATGTGTTTACTTGATGAATGGCATGTGATTGGTACATAGTTCATGGATGAATATGATATTGAAGTGAGCCATTGTGTCTAATAGGGTTGATGTTAAATTCATTAAGGGATTGATAGTAGGGAGGGATTTAATATATGTGAATTAACAAATTTTATAATTTTTAGTTCTGGTATTTCATTTACAAAGATTTCTTGTTTAGGGCCACATCAAAATTTATATTTTTAATGATGAAATGAAGCAAGGATTTGGATGCTTACCTTTCCAATCCTCTGTGCCAGATGAAATTCCCCTCATTGAGCTTGCAAATCTCCCACGTTGAGCTTCCAATCCGTTTTTTGGCAAAACGAAACGCTCGAGCGTTCGAGTTTTGAAGATACAGTGGGTAAAACAGTCTGTGCGATCCGTGGACTGTTTTTTTGTTTGTTTATATTAGCCAAAATGCGCGCGCATTTTGTATTGCTATAACATGCGCGCGTTTCGGACTCCTAGCCTACATGTCAATTGACATGGCGGGGTCGGATTCCACCCATTCCTAGTTTTAAGTAACCCTCGCGTGTTTTGGATTTTCACAATTCTCACGCGTTTCGCGAATGCACGATTACACCAAAAGGGTCCCTCAACTTCATGTGAGGGCCCAATATTATTACCTCTATACAAAAAATTGAAATGCTATAATAATGTTGTTTAGTATGAAGGATAATTTCTGGAGATTAGCCTACCTTGTAATATTTACAAGATATGGTTCTAGGTATACATAAGTAATATATTACTGCATATAAAATGGAATAGTTTTATTGTTAGAGTTCTTTATGAACAGTTTCTCCTTATGATAATCAATCAGTATAATCTATTCATAATATTTAACTTTTCTGTACTAGAGTACGACACTTAAAGTGTGTGGAAAAATACAGAGAAGTATTTTATTTAATCATACTACATTTCTAATCAGTTTCTTTAATCATAGTACAAAATCACATTTATAATTATCTTCTATACTAGCTGAACAAATCTACAGTTCCTGACATACTGAAACATTTCATAAATAGATATACAGAAAAATAAGACAATAAGAAAATAAGAACCTGAAACTGAAGAGGGAATCAAAAATACAAAGGAGCCCATTCCACCCAACCTTCTCCTGAAGATATCCAAGTCACTTGTCTTAGGACCCCCGAGCCTGTTCATTGAACCAGTAGAACGAAGATGCTGTGTGAAGAATGGAATAAATTCCTTTGAAACTCAGTAGCAATACTAAATAATAATACTTTTGCTTTTATCAATATTGAACTCAACATAAAGTTGTACTAGTTCAGAATGCAGTCTTATTTCACTCAATCACTTCCTAGATTTCCCCTTATTGAATCTCTTGTGCTCTCTTCTTTCTTCCTCTCAAAAATTATCACAAGGTAAAAAATGAACAGCCTCCTGCTGAATTCGATGGGTAAATAAAGCATGCCTAGGTCTTTGGTCAGTTTCATAGTTATTGAGCCACCTGCTTAATTCCACTTTCTTGGGGAACATGACCATTAAAATAGGGAAGTTTCCCCCTACAACAACTAGAAGTGAATTGATGATGCTTCCAAGTGTCAGTTTGCTCTCACCCTAGTCCATTCCTCCTAGTGGGTCAGTGAACACTCATTCAAAAACCTCCTTTGGATATCTATCTCCTCTTTTTTTATTAATAATAAAATATTTAGAGTAATTAATTACAGTCATCCTTGACCCCACTTGGTCAATGTTCATAAAACTTTACAATAACATAAAACATAATGTTTTTCTCATAACATAAAATGTTCAGAATTTGGGTATGTGGCAAGGGTTGTATCATACATGTTATGTGAACCCAAGGTGAGCCTTTCGGCCTCAATCCCTTACTGTATAATAGCTCTGTTATTTGATACTACGTTCATCGTTGACAATTATAAAACATTTTTTTCATTCCTTAGTTCGGTACAAGATTATTATAGTTCTTTTATTTAAATGTTTGTCATTTGATAACAAGTGAAACCTACGCTTTTTCGTCCCTAGCGACCGGTTTTATTGCTACACGGTTTAACGCTGACGATTCCTTAATCTTGTATAAAATGTTTGAATAAGTAGTTTAATGATTATGTCCTTTGCGAAATCCAGAACTCTTATTTTGATTTGATACTCTACATAAAACCTCATTTATGATAATGAAACCTATGGGCTCTATCTATGAATTGTTTTAATTCTATTTATTAAGCATTTCAAATGATTATGAGTTCTATCTATTTCGTTGCTAAGGGTTTAATGTTGGAAAAATCTTGATACTCCAATAGCATTAACTCTATTTATAAACCATGCTAAATCTGTTTATAATTGTTAACTTAAATAACAATGTTATTTATTATATTTATGATTACTGAAAGTCTTGATAGTATGTACTACTTAGTTTTCCTATTATGTATAAACTAGCGTTTTCAGAATATTAATTCTTGCACATTCAAGGTATTATGAATCTGTGAATTAACATGTATTTTCTTTATCTTTGAGAAATCACATATTTCTTAACTATTATATTTTCAGGAAGTCAGTTTTATAAGTAGAATGAATATGTGTGTTTCTATGTAAACATCTATGATGATGTATATATAAACATGAACTATTCTACTAGTCTACCATATTCATTTTATTTGCGAATGAATTCTATATGTTTCTTTCAAATAAATATTAAAGTAGTAAAACAAAGAAAGTCTATATCAGATAAAATATGCAGACTTATTATCTTATTTAAGATCTCTCTATCATCTCTAATCTAGGTTAATTAACTCTCTTCATGTACTAGAGTACATCACCCTAGTGTGAAAGGAAAAATATAGG